>JAHWFO010027030.1:1723985-1735299 GCA_023313115.1 Rhysida immarginata
TTTATTAAACTTTTATCTCATTCTTGGATGATAAAAAAAAAAGAATGAGATAAAAGTTTAATAAATATTTATCCTCGAAATAATTGAATTTTCCTTTTATTTACTCTTATTTCCCTTTATTTTACTTTGTTTATGCAAACGAGTAAAAAAATTATTTAATTATGGTTTTCGTTACGAAGAAATGAAATTTTAAAATTAAAGATTCGGATTGTAAAAGTAATTGCTTTCGACTCTTCACTGCCTTCTTATTTCTTGTAAATTATAACCCCTCTCCTTTTATGCCTCTGATCCTCTCTTATTAAATGGAATTGTGATTTCTCAAGCATCTTGATTATAATTATCAATCGCCTTACCGGTTATATAATTATACTTTGTTTTGCGGTTCACTGTACTGAAAAACACTAAACTCGACATCGCTTCTATTTTCATAAATAACAGTAAGATAGTTTATACTTCATAATGTTTACTTTGTTGTCATCAAGTTGAACGTGCGTTCAGGAATTGAACAATTTCCAATTAACTTGCTGTATTACAAAGAAAAAATATTTAGAACGAAATATAACATCTTAAAGACATTTTCTCAACTTTAGACTACATTTGAAATTCTTAATACAGCTCGTAATTTTACTTACTAATGAATTCAGAAATGTTTTTTATACGTAGTCGAGTGTTCGGAATATATTCGCATAAAAATTCTCATATAAGTAAATTACCTTAAAATCGAGATTCACGATGATAAAGGGCTGAGTTTTTAATGAATTTTGTTTTGGTCGAAGTTAAGAATTTTTTCTCCCATCAGGATCACTTTCGTGGGGCGCCCCCCCCCCCCTCTGCCTGTCTACCTTCTTCACTACTACTACGTCGTCGTCGTCCTCCTCCTCCTCTCTAACTGTGATTGATGATCACTTTCGCCACATTCCTTCAGATCGAGGATTTCGGCGGCGGTCATTAATCTTGATGATTCACGTCCGTCCCTCCTTCTCCTTTCCTTTCCTTCTTCGCTCGCTTGCTCCCACCCCCACACCTTGGTCTGCCTGATTCACCTGAATTAATAGCAATTAAAAGTAGCACACAATAAAAGCAAATCCAATTTCACCTTTAGAAACACTTCTTTCTACCCACCGCCAAGTTAACATAACGACCAGTTGAGATAAATTTCGTAATGAATTACTTGGCCCTCAAAGAAATTTTATATTGTGCTGTGACGTTATCACGTGTTATGTAAGGAATTTATTTTATGGAAAACTTGGTTACTGGAATAATAGCAGGTATTATTCAAATTTATAGCAGGAGTGTGAATATATATAAGTTTTAGTAATGAGTCTTTATTATATTGACAGAATCGATTATTCTAATATTGGATATAGATAATATCACTCAATTGTGAGAGTAATGGAGGGGTGGTGTTTTGACAGGAAGAGGCTATCTTTTTGGAATGTATAAGATTTAAACAGAAATTGGTCTTTGGATTCATCGGTGGGATGAATTATTTGATGATTTTAGGGATAATTTGTATCATGGAGTGAATACAGGATTTATGATTATTATGCTATTTTGATTTTGCTTTGTTTGATCTTGATTAGATGAGAAGAAGGAGAGACGACTGGATGCATCTCTCATATAAAAAGAATCGTGGGAAACAGAAAGTTATGAGTTCTGCTAAGGTGATGGCAAGAGGGAAGCTGTGTGCTCTCTTCTCTTAGTTTGGAAAGTTTCAAGGCTTAATGGAAATTTGAAGGGGGGCTATGTTGATGGAAACGGCTACTGTGCAGAATACGCAGTTAGTTAACAAATTGAATAGCTTCTCCTTCCAAATTTAGAGAGTGCAGACTCATCAAAATTAGAGAAATATGGAAATTCGAAGTGGGGGGGGTGTCAGATGTTGGAGTTGACCTGGGAAACCCAGTCAGGTAGAGCTCCACACGCTGCACATTCCGCCCAAGCTCACTGCATCAAGAGTGACAGTGAACTGCGTCGTCGATCATTTCCATAAGTAAAAAGGGTAATCAGCATTTAGTGGAGTCATCAGTGGAAATTGGACCCTCAACATTCTTCAGAGCGAATGGAAGCAAGAGATGGAATTTTCTTCAAGCGATTAGCATGGTCAAGAACCTAACGTTGAGAGAGGAAGACAACTTCGCATTTGAAATCTTCTGTTGAACTTAGTGGGGACACTTTGAGACCTCCAGTGGACTCACTCACTAATC
Organism: Rhysida immarginata; assembly: GCA_023313115.1. Classification (NCBI taxonomy): domain Eukaryota; kingdom Metazoa; phylum Arthropoda; class Chilopoda; order Scolopendromorpha; family Scolopendridae; genus Rhysida; species Rhysida immarginata. The sequence goes on from JAHWFO010027030.1 coordinate 1,726,193, forward strand.
GATCCGGTTCAATTCAAAGTGTGTTTTTGTGCTTCAGTGTGATAAGTGAAATATTTTATGGCTTGTTTAAAATAAAAAGTGTTGTGTACCCAAGTTTGGATTAAATGTGATCACAAGTCTGCAGGTGTCTGAAACTACATAATTGTAAGTAGAAAGGACCTTTTGATATATAGAATTTCTTAGATTGTCATGACAAAAAGGTGTGATAAAGAACAGTTAGAGGGAACTTCATTAGAATTAAATTTCTAGTAGTGCTATGTCTATCCTCACCGTGATTGAAGAGTTTGAGCTTTGCTTATTGAATATTTATCTCATTTGCATTTATTGAATTTTTGCATATTATCGTAGTTATAAGTAACTGGGGATTTAGATTAACTTTCTTCTTTATCGTTAAGAACTGTCATCTTTCTTTTCCTTAGATTTAAGGCTCATTTTATTTATTTTGTATCTCATTGGTATTCTTTTAACCTTGAATAAAAAGATCTCATTTATTTAATTCTAATCCTTGCCTATCTTATTGGAATAAATAAGACACAACCTGCCACTTTTTTAAAGAATCCAACCTTTGTCCTTGATTGAATGTTTTCTTTTGTTTGAAAGAATTGATATTGAGCTAGCTGATTATTGAATTCATTGCATTGGATTCTGGTGCTGATTTGAGACTAAAAGGGGGGGGGGGAGTCCATTTTTTTATAACAGTGGTTACGATGGCATCCTACATGTAAGGTGGTACAATCAGGGGTAAAGGTTACAGTGCTCTAATTTCTGTTTCAAAAAGAAACGTTAACGACATTAATAATAATAATAATAACAACAATAATAATAATAAGTTTTATGGATAAAATACCATTTCTAGTCTGATTTTAAAAATAACCATTCAGCGTAAAACTAATTCACAAATTAAATAACAAAAAAATGTATGCTGCGTGTAACAACTCTGAAACGATTTCATATTTATCCCCCAAAAGGCATCCGGTCCAAGCGGGATTAATATCAAGACATCTAAAAAGTTCTTGTGTATTTTCAGTGATACATTTGCACTCACATAACTTGTAAAGAAATTCTATTTAGTCATCAAAATAATCCCCCTCACAATCAATAATATGTCTCCAACGGCTGGGTGATGTGTAAATCTTAGATCGGTAAAAATCTTTCGTATTGGAGGTGAAAAAGTCTTGCATCTCTATTTCGAGGGCATGAGGATTTCTAAACTGTCGTGTGCGCAAATGATTATCCAATGATCTAAACAGGCAATGATAATCTTTGGGAGAGATATTAGATGAATACGGAGGATGAGCAAAGCTTCACACCCAAACTGCATAATCTTTGAACGGGTCTGTAAAGCAATGCAGGTTTTGTTGGAGGGGATTCTGATGAGCCCGTTTAAGCATATCACCGTACTCACAAACTGTGATGGTTTGACTTTGCTCTAAGACCTCAAAGTACACTACTCCAACTGCTGTCCAGAAAACAGCCAGCAACAATTTCTTTGGGTGTAGGTCCTGCTTTGGGATCTTTCTAGGAGGTTCTCCTGGTGATAGCTATTGTTAGGAAGATGAATATTATGTAGAAGATCCATTTTTCATCGCATGTAATGATTCGGAGCCAACAATGGCTCTCTGATGACATTGGAGCCAAGAAGAACAAGTGGTCAGGCTAATACAGAGATTGGCAAACACGAAGAACCCTTTTATCCATTAAAAAAAATTTTTTTTCTGTGTAGGAAGATGATTATGCACAGTTCTCTCTGTCACAGAGAGATGTCTGGCTAATTCTTGACATGTTTGGCGTGGATTAGCTTCTTCAGTGCATATTCATCAACAGCAGCCGGTCGTTCAGATATTATTCTTGTCAAAGACCAGGGTAAGAAATCTGCAAGAACTTTTTAAATGACATGACTGGATTAAAAATAACAAAAACAGCCATCAGATTAATTAAGTCAGGGCTGAATCGTTAGGACAGATTTGAGCTGATGTCTGAACCATGCGGTGATTTTGTACAGCTTCATCGCCGGGAAAGCGATACTCACAGTCTTCTGGGATCACTATGGCATATTGTTTACCACATTCCGGCAGCAAGAGTAAACTGTAAATGCCTACTCCTACTGTAGCATCCTCATCAATGCGACCAGAACTCCTCATCAAAGGCGCGTTGTTATTGCATGATAACGCGTGTCTTAATATTGCAAGCAAGACAACTGAAATGCTGCGAAAGTTCAACTGGGAAATTTTCGAGCATCCTCCGTATAGCTCTTACCTTGCTCCAAGCGACTTCCATTTGTTCGGCTTCAAGCTGTACAAAGGGAAGTTATCGCCTGGTTCAGACATTAGCCCAAAGAATTTTATACATTGAATGAACATTTGAAACTGGATACCTATAAGATGAGCTGTTTCATGCTTCACATCAAACCCATGTGTTGAAAGCATCAATAAAAACGCCCAAACTTTATGGAAGTTATTTGTTGTAACAACTTAACATACTGCCGTCCAAGCAGATCAGCGATTTCTACAGAGACTGTCACATCTGCGGCCAGAGCCTACGTATGGAAGTAACCTGAACCTGCCCAAATCAAATGCGAGTGATATTATTCCAAAGAGGAAAGCTTCAGGAGCGGAAACCCGATGGTATAACACACAGCCTGAGGTGTCTTAACAGGGTTAGTCCGGCAAAGGCGGCATACCACAGCAGTGAAACTGCGAGAGGACCTCCAACAAAAGGTGGATCCATTATTAGAACTATGAGCTCCTTGCTGTAAGTGACGAAGGTCGAGTTACTGCCCGTAAGCCAAACATATTACTCTCAATGCGAAACATCATATACAAAGAAAGAGTTTGCAGGCGATGCAATGTCGGAATGAGATGATGTGGAGCAATGAGTCGTGTTACACTCTTCCAGTCAGATGCTTAAGCCTGAATGTGACGTAAGGTAAGAAAATGACAACAACAGGAGCGCGTTTTCCCAAATCAAGTTTGGCAATGGTAATCTGATCTGCTTGTGGTTGACGGAGCTACAAATACCCATCGCTATCTGGACATCTTAGACAAGTACAGTATACGCTTTCTTCACTGTGGCAGCAGATCAGCGAGGGGCCGTTTGTCTATCAGTAGGATAATTCACCTTACAACAAAGCTCTAGCTGATTTGAACAGTAATGTACGAATATTAGATGGCCAGCTTAAAGCTTCCACTTCAATCCAAGAGAACATCTCTGGAATTAAGCAGAACGCCGAGTGCGAGCACGTGAGAGGGATACAGAAACACGTCATCAACTGTCGAGGGTTTGAAGGATGAGTGATTGAGCATATCGGCATATGCTGCCAGACACTGGTGAAATATATGCCACGGATGTCCACAAGCTTTATATCAAAGTGTACCACCACTAAACATTCAACATATTAGGAATAAAAAATGTGTTCACCATCACTGATGTCCGGTTTCAAATGATCAAAATGTACTTTTCAAACAGAAATTTCACGACAATTATATCGAAAATGTTCCTTTGAATTAAAAAATAATTTTGCCTTCTCTGAAGCTAAGTGTATGATATAACTTACACTAATCAGTATTTGAGTTTTGCTTAAACATTATCCATTAATCACAAAATAATATAATAAATTAGACATAAATATTCAATTTTTTAACTTTCAAAACGTAAACGGACTTTGTTCACGAATCATGAATTTGATTCAACCCGTCTTTAGCCACATGCGCAACTTTTAAATACCAATTTTTAAAAACAAACGCATTAAACCTCCCCATTATATTTAAATGCTGTTTCCACATTGTTTTTCTTTAATTGCGCCGTTTCTTGCAATGTATGCTTTAAAAAATTTTTTATTAATCCCATTAGACGTGAATGTAGCTTATAATTATGCTGAATTATAATCATTTTGTTGGGTCTTGGCGCATTATTTATTTATTTCTTTATCTGCATCGTGCTCACTGTAAAAATTCCCCCGCGGAACCGTTTGGTGACGCTGACAGGTCCTATTCTTCCGGGTCGTTTGCACGAGCGACACGGGCGAAAAACTTCAAAGTTACGGCGCCGTTTTCTCATAATGTTGCGACGAGAAATGTCGAGTGTCGCAGCTTGCTCCGATTTCTTGAGCTAATTTTTAACAACAATTTCACCGAAGGTTGTTATCATAAAAAAGAGGCCCTTTTAAAAACGCACTCAATAAACGAAACTCTTCAAGTTCCGTTTTGTTTCACATAAAAAATTCATTTAGATTCTGCGGACAGGTTTATGTTCATTTCTGAAGTTCTTAAATCGCAATGTCTAAATATTTAAGAAATTACTCATTTACCTAAGCTTATATGATTTATAAAGAACTGTAAGCGAAATTTAGAACTGTACGCTAGGAAAATATTAACGAGTTTATTCGCACAAAATACCTCTAAGCATCAAGCCATCGATTTCCATCTATCAAACGGATGGCGAAATGATCGCGGTCGGCTGCACCTCGTCGTCCAATGTTCACTTTAAATATATTAAAGTTAAGGAAGGCGTTTTTTTTTTAAATAGAAAATATAATGATCCCTCCAGATATATGGACTACAGAAAAATGACGAAGAAGCTCCTATAGAATTTGATGGAGCGTTAATAAAAGGGTCATCGAAAATGATGGATCATATTTTAAATTCAAATATATATTGCTTCAAAAGTGGATATGTTCAATTGATTTTATTTTTTAATATACAGAAACTCTCTCAAGCTTTTCTTTTTTGCCTACCTTAATAAATCTCAGTCTGAGCACTATTCGTAGCTCTGCAAACATCACAGCGATATTCAAGTTCTATCCGCGTGTCTTGTCTTCTTGGCAGACATGTCCCTCTATATTCGAGCAAGTGAGACGTAAACTAATCGGGTGCAAATATCTTATGCGAACGCATTCCACGCACGCCAAGATTATTTCCACCAAATATGTACAGCAGATAAATCTTAGAGAGTTTTTCATATTAAAAAAAAAAATACCAGCTGAGAATGCGTGATACTGCATTACCATAAAGATATTAATTAAAAGCATCGTTACTGTATTCGCAAAGACTGTCACCATAACTTCAGGATAATTCTCTAATATTCTAATTGCCTTTAGAGAATTATCCTTTTTGCTTTGATAAAGGATTGTCTCTATCCGAAACGTCAGCTTTTTATTTTATTTTTTCTTTTTATTTTAATTTTATTTATTATTTATTAATTATTTTGTCAATTATTATTTATTTTTATTTTTAGTTAATAACTATTATTTACCATTTTTTTCGAATTTTTTAATTTTGACTTCAGATTCGGACAGAGCATTAAAAAGTAAGTATAATAAAGGTATAAAGTAAGGTATAATAAACAAATGAGCTATTCGGGAACATGGCCAAAATGACGGTTAAAGCTAATCATTTGGCCGGCTCGAAGGACCAAAATGTCTTTTTAACTTTAACCGCCATTTTGACAATGTTCCCGAATAGATAGGCCATGTGTGCCTATTATACCTTTTACTTACTTTTTGATACTCTAGCTAAAGTCATAAATCAAAAAATTCGAAAATATTGGCAACCGAACGATCGACTTCGATGTGAAAAACATTTAACCTATTCCCTATTTAAGAAATCCAAAGTAAAAACAAAACCTTTAAATATAAAACTAATTTTTGAGTTGATTCTCAGATGTTTCACCGACGTAGACGTAGATTACAAAGTGAAATAACATATAGGAGGGAGGAAGGAAGGAAGGAAGGAAGTATGTAAAACGCGAAAGTAGGATTAAAAGTACGTTTTGGTTTAAAAACAATATCCAATAGAGTATCAGCCAGGAAATGTGCTTTATGATTCATTAGAAATTTTTATTTGTGAATTTATAGATCTCGTTATTGGATTGCATATGTTATATTTTCGTAATTGGTTAAGAAGGTTAATCGTGCCGGTTTTATGAACATGCCTACATCGGCAAAGTGGCCAAAAGATGAACATGTAAGAACAAATTCAAAAATTACAATATTTTACATAATTTTTAAGAATTGAAACCTGGTCCACCGATCTCGATGACCCCGTATAGAGATCTGAGAATGTACGAATGAGCGTTACATGCAATAACAACACTACTGGGATCGTAGGTTTGATGGTCGCCCGTAACTATTTCAGTATCTAGCAAAAGTGAAAAACTATTTCAATCTAGCAAAGTAAATAATTCCTGATGTTAGATCTTCGTTAAATCTTGAGCAAGGGCTTGGTGATCAAACATTATTCGGACATTTTCCAGTTCGGTTTCTGGCGGGAACGGTTTATTTTTTCCTTCCCTTTTCTAGTCTTTTCAGATGGACACTTGGGAGTCTGTTGTTATCTAACAAATTTTATTTCATCTAATTTCAGTCATTTCATTACCAATATTGAAATTATAATTCGGTGATGCTGTAAGCTTAAATCCAGTTTCTTTTTTTCGGAAAATGGCAAGAATATTTTTGAAAACGGCTAAACAATTTGGATAAATCCTTATTTTTAATATTACATCGAATACGAGAAGCAATTTTTACTAAAATGAAAAAAAGGGGACTCAAACTTACTTCGTACATTATTCTAAATTGATAAAAAAAAATCGTACGTTTTGAATTTAGTCGCAAACGGCTCTCGTATTTTCGAGTTGAAAGATGCATACAGACAGACGGACAGTTCGAGATAACATAGTCCTTTTGATGAAAAGATGAAAATTAGCTCTAAAATTAAACATGAAATAGAAATGCAAACTTTTAAAGAAGCTGAACGAGATCATGCATATTTATATCTGATTGAATCAAACCACTAATATTCTCATAAAATTTGCCTCCTTAATTAACTTAAAATTAGGATTAGCAGGAAATCCCCTGATGGTTTTCGAATTCAGTTCAAAACGCATTGCCATTACTTATTCTAAATTACGGAGACTGCTTTTAACTCTTTCCATTCTCTCCATAAATAGACCATGAGGTCTTTCATATTTATGGGGAGGAAAAAGTTGCATTACGTGCTTATTGAAATAATGCAGAAACCTCGCCTACATTTCCCTCGGCTAATTGTACGTCCAGTATGAATGACACGGACGACACGTTCGCTAGTCGATGTCACTTCACGTGTGACCGCTGCGGTGTCCAACCGAAAATCCCCGAGTTTCCAACGCCTGCGTGAATCTTTTAATAATCATTAGAACTTACGAATTTCAAACTGTGTGTGTGTTTGTGTGTGTGTGTGTGTGTGTGTCTGCGCGTGCGTGCGTATGTGCGCGCGTGAGTTTTAGCGTGTGCGTGTCCGTTGAGGCCATAGGTCGCTGTGTCCACCAATTGCACAGACGCTCGGGAACAAACGTTGTAAAAGAATGCCATAAAGTGCCACCTTCGACATTTCCGTCGCAAAGCCGCTGTAAGACTATCGTTCATAACGACTTGAGAGTGAATAGCGAACGAGCATTCTTCCCCCTATTGAGAATTTAACACGAAACTTTTCGACCGAATAAATTCATTTTCGAAATTGATGAGCAGATGAAATGTGAGCAGAGGGTGGGAAGGGAAGAGCTCTCGGATAAACCCAGACCCATTCGCTGTAATCACTATTCCGAAGAGGTGGAAACTTAAATTTGGAAATATTAAAAAAGAAGGCAGAATTTTAATAAATGACGCAGCAAATTTTCATTTAAAGTGAAATGTGTAGTCTCACGCAGTCTATGACACCATGTGCCAATGTAATTTATTTCGCAATACAACTAACTTTTAAAACAGATGCACTCTTTCTGCAGATATTTTAAACACTCGTTGGTGTGCGCATATTCTTTTCATTGAGTTTTATGCAAAATTAAAACTTGAAACTTCTGGAACAATTTGTTGATGAATGTGGTACGTAACAACAGTTTGTATGATCGAAAAAAATAAGAATTATTGTAGTTAATATTAAATAAACGTGCACCTTTTCTCGTTACAGTCATCGTAAATTGTCCTTATATGAAATTTCGGACGAAACCATTAATGTAACTGCTTAGCCTGTAGTACAAATAGTACAATATTGTAGTAGTAGTAATAGTAGAAATAAGACTAAGTAATATATCTTTTAATATATTGCCATATGACTACATTATCAAATTACACCCACTATACAACGGATTCAGCTGGAATCACTACCATCAATTTTAACAAAAAAAATCTCAAACGAACGCAGCCCATCCATCGATTGGCTTCCCACCGTGGAATGCAGACAACAGAAGCGTTCCTAAAGGAATTCTCTGTGACACGTTGAAGAGGGGAAGAGGGGGAAAAAACTAAATCGAATGGAACTATTCATAGGTGATATCATTCCGAACAAGTTGATTGTCGCTAGATTCGAGTGTGACTCGATTACCTGCAGCAGTCGCTCGTGAAAATTGTTTCTCCCATTCCAAATGGAGACCGTCTGCGAGGAGCGCCGCATAAATGAATGGCTCTCACTCAATGCTCACTCGGTCTGAATAACGCATGCAACGGTTGGGTTTCCTTTTTTTTCTTCCTTTTCATCGACAATTTTTAGAACGAAATGGAAAACCCCTATCTTCTATTTAATTGATTGTTTCATCCGCAAATCAATTTAGAACGAAGGGTTTTTTTATGTTTCATTAAATAGAGGACCGAAGAAGTCAAACACAATTTTAACGCTTACAAATGTATGATTGGACGCGTTTATATTCGAATAAAATAAATTGAACATTATAATTATGCATGTATAAGCATGAACGGCCTATGTTAGGCAAAAACATTGTATATTTATAGTTCAACTAAGAAAGCACACAAATTGCAATCATTTTCTGTGATGTTTTAGAGGAGGTTTAACCACAGAATAAATGTTATTCTATGGTTTAACGGGCAAAAAATTAAATTGAACAACTAAATTTAATTGCCTACTCATTTAAGGTCATTAGTTTCAACTTTAACTGAAACAGAACACAATAAATAGAACTTGCTTCAAAAAGTTCGCAAATGATGAAATCCCCATCGAATCAATAATAGGCGCGATAATGCCATTAAGTCGGAATTATAAGTGCTTGGTTTATTCCCACTTACAGTTTACCAATCATCATATGAAATAGGAATCAAAATAGCTGCTTGCAACAATGAAATGTCCATA
>JAHWFO010027030.1:1735309-1779596 GCA_023313115.1 Rhysida immarginata
TCAGAACAACAGTTGTGCTTTAATTGCTTTGCGAAAATTCAGAATTTTTTTTTTTAAAAAAAAAGATCAACAATGACTGCAAAAGGTTTAAGGAAAACGATACGATGAGGATATGTGAATAGATAGTGTCTTTGAGCGTCCAAGCCGGCAGATGGCGAAAGTCAGTGGAGAATGAAACAGAGAAAACTCCATGTCTATTGCTATGAGAAGTAGTGGCTAAAGAGAGATTACTGGCTCATTAGGAAAACCCAGGAGCAGTTTTGATCGAAATTTTTAAAATTTGATCTTTGTATCATTCTTGAATGTAATAAGTAAAGCACTATATAAAGAAACTATGGACAATCGTTGTTGCAGGCAGCCGTTTTGATTCCTATTTCATTCCTATATTTTATGATGATTGTTTCTTGTTTTGCAATAAATTCAAACTTGCATATTGAACAGTTCCTTCTTGACAAAAGTTAGAGAGGAATGTGCCTTTAAAGGTTGAATTTGCTGCAAAACACGATGAAATAGGAATCAAAATAGCTGCTTGCAACAATGAAATGTCCATACTTTCTTTATACAGTGCCAATTGCGCCACCTACTGGCAGGTATGAAAAATATTTTTTTTCTTTCACCAAAAGAAAATAAATAAATAAATAAATTTCACAGCTTCAATGTATCCTTGCAAATTTTTAGGTCATTCTGATCAATATTTACTCCTATAGAGCTTTTTGAAATGTAAACTTTAATATATACACCCTGTATATTCCCCAAAGAAGCTCTATAATAAAACTCATCGCGAAACAGTCTCATAATATAGTGAGGTAGGGGTTGCGTATCATATTGAATTATACTTTATCCCCCCACCCCTACAAAAACAGTTAAGTTACATGCAAATAGGGCCACTTTCCGATAGTCTTCCTTCAATTGCATGCATTTGCACCACCCATGTAGTAGGCTGTCCAGAAGTTCCTGGAACCATTGTCGAAATGCAGCTTGTAGATCTTCAAAATCTGCGAAATGATGTCCATGAATACGGAGGTCCTCTTGTTTCAGTCGGACGAACGAGGATGATGCTCGCCATGTCCCACACTGCAATAGCCATGTACTTGCTGATCGAGGACACTGTCCAGAATTTCTTCGGCGAGGGTTGCTCTTATGCTTCATTTACATTGATTAAACTTTGGTCTCCGATTCATGTTCATGAAGCCATTATCATGAATGAAGAAACCCCTGCGCGGTAATTATTTCGCAGAATTCGAAGAATTGCAAACGGCTATCCGGGATGGATGCTACGCACTTCGAAATAAATGGATCCGGATTCACTGGCGAAGGCGAATACCGCTGAGGGTAAATTATTGAGAAAGTGAATCTATCGACTGAATAAGTGATCTGTTTGTGTGAGGGGAAAATAAAGTGTAATTTAATATGATACGCTCCTCTTACTATTGTTGTTTTGATTATTAACCAATTCTATTTTTTGATTGTATAGTACACTTGTACAATTAAGGAAACGACAAAAAGAAATCAATTTCCAAATGCTTTTTGGCCCAAGAGCAAATCATCAAAACTGTTATCCACTGTGCAACAAGCTCTTAAATTACACAAATGAAAGAGCCCTAGTTTGCTGGTCCAGTGAGCGTGAAAATCTTCCTTTAAGAGTCGTAAAAATAACGGAAGTCTCCACTTGGGAGTCTCTGATGACACAGACTGCCAACTATTCAGTTGGGAAGATATAATCGGCGCGTGCGCCTCTGGTTACTAAGTGATGGCAGCATTTTTGTTACTTCTGTCCGTTCACGTCCGTGTAATGGGGGTTTGCATTATGCAATGTCTTAACTAAATCAAATTCCACGACACCGGCATATGAATAGCTCACGTGACTCCAGGAGAATTTGTTAATAAAATTTAGCTCACGTGCAGGGATCAGAAGCAGAGCCATTGGGCCACGTGCAGCTAATGCCATGAGCAAACATTCTGAATATTTATAGTGGGAGTTTATAATAGTTTCTATCTGATCTCACAAAAAGCTTTTTAGACAACAATTTTCATGGTAAACTGCTTCATAGCAAACGTATTTTAAGAGCAACCCATTAGGATGCATTAAAAATTCAAATTGTCAATATCAAAGCTAACTAACCTTTTACTGATATAAGTATATGTAAGTTACGTCTTTTAACTTTTCATTTTGTTTTCATTTATAAGACGTTTACAGATTAAACACATTTACCTCCAACATGTGTAGCAAATAAAATTAAAGTAAACTTATATTCATTAAGTATACCTTCTTAAATAACTTCAGAGATAGTATGAGCTACACAATTTTCAAGAACGGAAGCTATATAAAATATGTAAATATCATGAGATTCTTAAAAAATATATATCTATATTCACCAATGAAGAAGTGAATAATACCCGAAAAAAAATTAAAAGAAAGAAGTGAATAATTTTTCGATTCTATAGTCCGGAAAAATTTTGAAAGTGCTATCTTTTTTTTTTTCCAAACCATAAAATCTCTATAAGAATACATAAAAGTTCTTTAACAAAGAAAGACAACTCGTCGTCGTGAATGTCATTTGTGAAAGGCAATATTTACACGGTGATGCGCCCTCTTCTACCAACGATGATCCTGTCGTGACATTAACTACGATGGAGAAACGGCGACAGAGAAATGACTTGGAAAAGTTTATTGTTAAAGAAACCTGTAAGGAAAAAAAATTGGAAGAGAGAAAAGAGAAGAAAAAGGGGAAAGAAATCCAGTCGAGAGATCTTCATCGATCGCCGGGGGAGATTGAGATATTATGCGCCTAACATTCTTGGAGTGTTTTCACAGGGTTTTGTAGAGGGTGTCGGCGCTCACACACCCCCACTACATGTAACACACGCCGGGTGTCTTTTCAAAAGGTCACCGGGGCAAAACTGTTTCCTTCTTGGGCAATTTATTCACTCTCCAGCTTCATCCTTTCTCGTATTTGAGAGCTTGTTTTATGAAGCACTCCTTAATAGAACTGGGGTATGAACTTTTCGCTTTAAAATTTATCCCTTCCCATAGTCTTCACAAAGAAAATGCTTGGGAAGAATCTTTGCAACCCCAAAGAACCTTGTCTTTTCTTTACATTTTGACATTCAAATCAACTTGAGCGCGATAAGCAATACATTACTAAACTAAATACAAGCAGACATTAGTCAAAAATAATATGTATCGTAATGTACGATAATGTATTTGATACATTTAGTAAGCTTATCCAGAATTTTCAAAACGTGACAGCACGTGGTGCTGGAGGTTATCGCACAGAATCAAAATGGCGGCTGGCATCTAAATTCCAACATATCTTTCCCATAAAAATGATGGTTACCTTAAGATTTTAATCTAGAAAATTTTAAAACCCGGCGATGTACAGACGATATACTTTTAACTCAGATATGGCGATCATGAAATAAATGGGAAAATTTGAATCTCTCACTGCTAACAATCAAATCCTACAGCGGAAAATTTTTACGCCTTTTGTGCCCTTAATGAAAGCATTGCTCGGCATTTTAGATCAAATGATGTAATTTGTTCGCTGTATTCATACTTTGGATTTGACGGCTATTTTTCTCATGGAGGTAAATTTGGAAGTGCTACTCTGAATTATTGTGGCGATTATATAAAGAATCACGCCGACAACCCATTCTCGTTTGCGCGGCTTTTATTAGTCTCATTTATTACCTCTGTCATACTTTAAGTCGGAGATTACTTTGCCTTTCAGATACTTTATTCTATGAGCAACAGCCAACATAATAAAAAAGCAGTTTTAAAGCGCGAATTAAAATGGATGGAACAAAGGAACCACATATTGAAATCAATTATTTTGCACGTACAGGTTTTCTTTATTAATATTGATATCCACACCATTAACTCATTATATTACCATGTTGCCAACAGAAAAATAACTCGACTTTTATAGTCAAAAGTATTTTCATTAGTCAAGAAAATTTCATCAATATTTACGGATACGCGAAGAGGCAAGATTCTCTGGATTAACCTTACTGGAAAATGAGTTGACTTGAATGTTCAATGTAAAATTTTAAAAAGTTCGCTGAATTTACAAAATTAAAGTAGATACCGTATTTTCGTGAGTTTAGTCCGCCCCTCCTTTATGCCGCATTTTACAAAATATGCATTCTGAAAATTTTTTCATATGATCCGCATTTTACAGTAAATTTGAAAAGTCCAAATTTGAATCACCATGCCACGTGACTGAAGTAGTTCAAAAAATAAATAAATAAATAAAGTGTACGAAACCTCAATTGGTGATTCAATTTATTTCCTACATTTGTTTACGTCGCAAATTTAGTATAAATATCTCATTTTCTGGGATAACTCAGATGTAGAAATAATAAGATAATAATTGGTTTATACTAATTAATTAATTTCGTTATTTATTGATGCAGAGTATATTAGAATCAGCATAATTTTACGTCGATCTATAGCTATAGTACCCGACTGGGCTACTATATTCTAGACAATAATTTAAATATGTCGAACTTTTGCATATATTGGCCGTTAAAATTTTGCAGAAAGTCCGCCCCACGTATAGTCCGTTTCAGGTAAAATTTCAAAGCAAAAAATACATTTAGTCCGCGCGGACCTAAACGCATGAAAATACGGCCCCTTGATCTGTATTTTTAAGAAACTTATCTTTCCCAAATCACTCTTTCTAGATAAATTAGTCATTCTCCACAGTCTTTCTTTGACTACAGAGAAGATGTAGGTTTCGTTTATTAAAAATAATGCTTGAAAGGCGGTTTTCTAAAATTTATAAGCACTGTTTTGAAGATTTTTCACTTTGACTGCTAATCTCCATATACTTTTATTCAAATTCATAAACATTACTTATTTAGGCGCCCAGGTCAAATTTTTGTAGGTTCTAAAATTTCTTAAAGGAAAATGTTTCGTTTGCCAAACGGTTTCCTGAAGCCGTATAAAATTATTAATTTTCACTCATGCGTGTAAATAAATTTTTATACGCGTATATAAAAAAAATTAAAATGATATGGGTATAAAAGCAGAAAATTGAATAACCAACACAGAGAAAATTGGCTATCTTCCAAAAACACACGCACACTGATGAAACTTTAATAGCCATATTAGATTAATTATACACTATTAATTAAATTGTTTATATTTAACGAATAAAGGTTCTAATTGTCTTCTTGGGCTGATATAAGTCGGATATTAAACTTTTTTCCTCCCTTCCCATTGTCCTTCAGCTAGTTTCGCTTCCTTTTATTGGGCGCATCGCTCGACAATAGGTTCACGACATTCCACCGTCCATCACCGCTTATTGTCAACAATCTAGCAACACTTTCGCGCGATTAATAACGGATCACGTTCCCTCTTTCACTCTTCCAGCCTCATTTTAAGGGTATCGAGCGTGTCTCTCTCTCTCTCTTTTTTTTCTATATTTTTTTTTATTGCGTTCCGTTACCCTGGCAACTTTTCTCGAATTGTTGTGGTGGTCTTCCTGAGAGAATTATTGAAAAAGTTGCTGAATCGATGACTTAAAGTGCCTTGCACAGTTGAAACAAAGCTTTGAAATGCAAATGATTTATTTTGCTTCCTTTTAAAAATTTTTGTCAAGTTTAATACATGTCAAAGAATTAAATAACGGAGGCAGAAATTAAATCTTCTCTAACAATATTCGTGATGTTTCTGTTGCTAATCTTCTTTGTTCTTACAAATCGTCTTTGTTATCCCTAATCAGCTTAAGCATTCTTAGTGCGGGAGGAAAAAAAGAGGGAATGTAATTGGCTACCAAATTGCCAAAGAAAGAAATGAGGGCTTAAGCCTTTAAAACGAAAATGTAAAATTTTACGTTCTTGATGAGTGAAAGACTCTTCAAGAACGAAGTGTATTAATGGACGGCCAAACATTGAAACGATTGTCAATTATGAAATTCAGCGGGAGAAAAACGAACAAAGAAGAAAAATAGACGTTACATGTTTATTAAGGCCGTTAGACGGTCTCTTAACTAGTCCATTAAAACGGCGAATATAGTGAAGGGTTACATAAAAAGGCTCTTTTTTTTAATGCTTAATAAGTAAATTTGAGGAAACAGATAAGAAATAACAATAAAGGCGAACTGCAATACCAAAGAATGGATCCCCGTTTATATAAAAAGGATAAAAGTGTCTAAATTCTGATATTTTCTTAGTCTAATAAAGAGATTGCCGATATTTCGAATACGATTAGAAAACGTACAAATATATGACATTTGAATGCATTTAAGGTAAAATCAAACACGTTCCGTTACTTACTACTCTCTCTATCAAAGTTTTTGAAAAGGTCGTTCACGTCAAAAGAGACCAGAGCAGTTATGCAGTCCCCGTTTTTGAAAAGGCTGAATGCCCGAGAAATTCATTCAAAAATGAATAATTGGTGAGAACTGTCCTTCCTACGCCACAGTTAAAAACAGGGTAGCATGATTTAAGACCGGATAGTTGAGCACTTACGATAAGATGGTTCCAGAAGGTGCCGGTTTTAGTCCAACACACGGATGCATTTCTCAAGATGATCTTGGCGGATCGACGAATATTAGCCAAGCAGATAACAGAGATTCTAGGGATTTCCCGTGAACACAAGTTGCATACTCCTTGAGTTGTTGGGCGTGTTAGGCTGTCAAAGGGATGTAGTTTTTCCAGAACAACGTGTCTTCACACATCACTCATCACCTGGCAGAAGCTTGCTATAACCTAAGCTTCGAAGTCATCATTTTGTTCCCATGATCTTGCTCGCTCTGATAACCATTTGTTCCTAAATCTCAAAAAGCATCTGAAGAGGACAAATTTTCAGTTCCTGCTGTAGGCTTTTAAGGCTCAGTCTTCCGACTTAAACCATATGGATAGTTTAAAAGAAGTTAAACACCACAGCAAGAAGTGCATTGAACTCAAGGGGGATTAGGTTGAAAAAAAATTGCAAAATCTCCTGCTCCTTGCTTTCTTCATAAAGCTAAAGACCTATCAGCTTCCCTTCGTATAACCAAAACAGGTTAATGAAGTCCTCAATCTGTAATTGATTTGCATAAAAACATGATTCAGAATTGCTGGTTTGAATTTACTCATAATTGTGAGAAATGAATTTAATGTTTTTATATTCACATATTAACGTATTGGTTTATGTTATACTTATCAAGATATCTTCTCCAAAAACCTACTTAAGACTTCAAATCATGTTCAAATTTGACTGGCGTTCTATAGCTTGCCTTGTTGACCTGACAATGGATAACAAATTTTACATCGTTGGACATTGTTTTTAGTGAAACGCTAGTTTTTAAAGAAGACACGTTCTAAGCAGCCATTGTGAACCTGATAAATGAACTATATATTTGAGTTTTGGTTTTATATTTATAATGGGTTATGTTTGATTTTTTAACTCTAAATACGTCCTCTTAGGTTGCTTTCGTTCTTATTGCTTAAAATGACAGAATGCAATCTATCTGTTTAAATTAATAATAACCTTCACAGATGTTGGATTTGAGTGTCCCATGTTCTGTCAAAACGACAGTATAGCTTGTTTCATATCCGTCGTAGCATACGAGTTTATAATTGAAGCTACCGCGTCTCGTATACGCTGCTTTCATCTACCAAATCCGGGGCAAAGGGGGCACAACGACCAAAACTTTCACGATAATGTTTTTTCACAGTTTCTGCGAAATCGATAATGTTTTCTCACATGCTAATATTATCTCAGCAACCCTAGAATAACTTTTATCTTGAAATTAGTCCAAGGAGCTTGCAGTTCGTACAAGTACTTTAAACAACAGTTTGTTACTCATATTTATAGTAAAGTCGTCGACAATATGACTGACTTCAAAACTAATGTAATCTATGTGTATCGTATCGTCTAGAAAAAGTAAAATGTGATTTGGATTTGGATTTCCAGCTTGCATCTCCCCCTTCCAGGGGACCAGCTGATTGGGATGAAAGGATGATGGTAAAAATAGGCAAACACAAACATCCATGCCCTTGGCGAGAATTCGAACCCACAACTCGCTGGTTACGAGAGCGGCAAGACCTGCGCCTCAACGCTCTCGGCCACCGAGCCGGCTTAAAATGTCATTTAAAAAAATGACGAAATAATTTTTAAACAGTGTATCGTACTATCGAATAAAAACATTTAATAAGATCTTTCGTATTTCAAAAATTTATCCTTAATTAATGAAATTAAGTTAAGATCCCATTAGAAAGTAAAAAAAAAAAAAAAAATAATAATAATAATAAAAATAAAAAGTCATTTTGTTATTAAAAGTAACGATCTTTATCCCGTTAATCCTTTCTTTCTTATTTCCATACGCTTTTAAAATCCGCACCTTTAAAACTTATTTTTCGCTCTCCTAACTCTGTTGCTTTAGAATATATTTCATTCACTACAGCCCACTTCACATTATGTAATTTAAATTACACTTTGCCTCATAAACTTTTTAACCAAAATGGTTTCAAATCCGAACAAGTGCTTTCAATGGGAAGAAGCGATTAAGGGAGAGAGAAATTAAATTCATTTAACTGACGCCTCACCCTTAACCATACAACGGTATAAGCACACAGACTAGCGTATGACGCCGCGAAACCTAGGGGGCCGGGGATTAAAATGGATTCTGCCTTTGCAGCTTTACATTAATTAGAAGATTTAGAGATAATCTGCGAAAGTAACTGTGAAAAGTATTTTCACAATAATGAATGGATCCCACGTTTTAAAATAAACGCTCTTCGTCCATCACTGTTGCCACTCTCATCCTCGCACGTAATTTGCCTCGAGATGAAACAATTTAAAATCTTGAACGCGACTGTACTTGGCAGATCTAGACACAGATTAAGGAAAGCTATTTCGGACAAAACTCCTTTCGCTTTCAGCAACCTCTCTTCTTTCTCTTGTTAGAGCAGATTTTTGTTGTCTTTGAAACGCCTCGCCACCGACCATTATCGTCTTATGAACCTCTTATTGGATCTGCCACATGGAACGATGATGGGCTCCAACCCAAAGGTCATTTCATCCAATCCATCGTCGTCTACACTTGATTTCTTGACAGAGAGCGCGTAAAAAGGTTTTCGGTTGCTGATGCCAAAATTATGCCGAATGATAACCAATTGCAACCGCTTCTTCTGAAAAAGATAAATTTTGGGAAAAGGAAAAAAAAAAGGATTGTAGAGATGGATGCATTTTCTTTACAACCCTTTCTCCTTTTTGTTTTACTTATAATTTAGAAATGTTAGCTTTAACTTCAACATTTTCTTAACCATTACAAATATAAGTGGTATAGTTTTGAAAAACATTAAACGAGAGCAAAAGCGTGCAAAATTGGAACGAGTCTAATTTAACCACTTTACACTATCACTTTAAAATGACTGCAATACAGAATGTATTAAAGTCATGGCAACAGAAAATATACGAATGCCTGAAAATAAGACTGAAACCAACTGCTAAAAATGGAAAAATATTTAAGTTTATGACAAACGGGCTTTGTTAGATTTTATTTATACTGGGTACACTTTTGTAGAAACTGTATGCTTATTCTTTAATATCAAAACTGAATAAAAGAAAGCTCTTCGGCTCTTCCTTTTCGATGATTAGCTTCACTTAGGCGAGGGCGGCGGATAAATTTGGAGGAAAGTGTGTATTTTGTCAGCTTTTGTGGATGTTGCTTCCCTGTGATAGTTTCCGTGCCGAAGCGTTACACGTTACTCTCTCGAGATGCCGACTAAAAGAATTTTTCTCGGTGTCAATCATGCAATCCTCTTGGGAGAGATCGCAACCCGGGCCGCCTTCGCCTTTCCCGACTTAAAAGCAGTCGTTACCGGGATTCTGTTGCGCCTTCCCAACCCAACCAACCCCTTTTAACCCCCGGGGAAGATCAAAAGTGTTAATTGAATTCTCCAATCGCTGTAACTCAGCTGCAAACTCCATTCCACTGATTTATCATCTATTTTAAGCAGATTATGACTCCGAAAAAAAAGAAGTAATTATTACCCGCCATAAAATAGATGAAAAACCTTCGTTTAATCTTTTTCGTCTACTAAGAAATCTTATTAATAATAGAGCTTTTAATTTAAAATGGCAGCAGTTTTCTTTTTGAGATTGAGGTTTTCATTAATTTAAGTATGACATTTAATCAGTGGATAATATATAATGAGAAACACTTGTCTATTATTGCATTAGCAGTAGAGATTTACTCACAATCTTTAAATCTTCAGCAATAAATCAAATTAGAAACCATTCATCTATTTCAGAAGATGATGCAATTTACGTAAAACGAATTCGTACTTAAAAATGCAATCAAAACTAACCTTTTATCGTTCGGATGAATGGATGGTCATTTATTGAGTCGGCACTGGGCTCTTACAGCAAGACAACAACCCGTATCGCAAAGCCCGCATATTTAAGAGACGGTTCGATTACAATTTCTCTCCAAGCCATTTAATTCACCTTGCTTAAATCCAAGTGAATATTTCTAAGAATAACATAATCGAGCTCCCACCGTTATAATCTTTTTGTCGCTCAATGACATCGTAACTATCATGTTTTACTTCACAGACATCATGGTGGTGCACAAAATGTCA
This sequence comes from Rhysida immarginata, assembly GCA_023313115.1. Classification (NCBI taxonomy): domain Eukaryota; kingdom Metazoa; phylum Arthropoda; class Chilopoda; order Scolopendromorpha; family Scolopendridae; genus Rhysida; species Rhysida immarginata. The sequence goes on from JAHWFO010027030.1 coordinate 1,745,888, forward strand.
TTTATTGAAAGTGACTTGTTATTGCATGTGTTAAATGTAATAAAAAAAATTCCATAACTGTCAGTATAGTTAGCCAATATGCAGGATGAGTTCTATATGTCCACCTTGTCGGCGTCTAGACATTTATTGATCACTTTACGACACAATTCCTCTGTCAACCTCTGGGAAAAAGTCACGATGATCGCTCAGTTGCATTGCATTTTTTGGTTTATACAGACAGATTTTCTCCTTCAAATGTCCACACAAGAAGTAATCGCAGGGATTAAAATTGAGGCTGTGTGATGGCCACATTAAACTACCCTGAAAACGTTCTGGGTATCGATGGAAAATCACACGAAAGCCAAGACGTTCATGCAATTTATCCAGAACAATGTCTGGATGCGCCATTGTATCCCCTTTGGTAGTCTTCTCCCCACAGATGTGGAATAAGATTGTTTTGCAACATGTCCATCTAGTGCTCACTGTTAACTGTATCGTTTAAAAAGATTGGCCCAATGATTCCATGGCTGGAAATTTCAGTCCATACACATTTTCTAATCGTAATTTTAAGACGCTTGCACAATATTAGGAGCTTCTGTCGCCCAAAATCTGACAATGTGTTTAGTTAGACGTACACTTCATCACAGAACCATCTGTCGTGCAGCAGCCTGTAATAGCCCAAGTAGCAAATTGTATCCGTCATTAGTTTCTGAAGCACTGTAATTCTGTACGGGATCTGCATGCACATTCTTTGAAAAGAACGAGATGAGATGCCTAACCCTGCGGAAACAGGTCTGGAGGATTTTGCTGGACTTCAAGTCATAGCCACTGTCAATATTCTTTGGCGTACGAACTGGGAGTAGTTTTCTCTTCAAAACATTGCCATCAGTCTCTAATGTTGTGGTCAGTTTGTACACAGCCTGCAGGGAGACGATTGCGTACCAAAACGAACAAGAATATATTCCCAAGTAGGGGATACATTCTTTACGAGGTGCGTTCTAAGGTCTCCTAATTTATTTTTGAAAAACTATTGACACTAGAAAGCTGAAACTCCCGTGATTTGTCCATATAGTCAACCTTTACCCGTAGACATTTTTCACAATGCTGACGCCATGATTGGTAGGCCGCCGCAAATGCTTCTTTAGGAACCAGTTTTGTCTACTGGAAAATCGCTTATGCAAGAACAGAATAAAGCTCTGCTCATAGAGCGGCTTTTCAGTAGGCAAAACAGACCACTATAGAAGTGTTTGCAGCGGCGATGCAATCGTGGCGTCAGCGTTGTGAAAAATGTGTGCGGCTAGAGGTTGACTAAGTGGACAAATGACGGGAGTTTCAGCTTTCTAGGGTCAATAATTTTTCAAAAATAAATTAGGAGACCTTAGAACTTGAACGCACCTTCTATTTCCGTGTAAAACAACACCTTTTTAACCTTCTATTCAAGCCGTTCCTTGTCTGCCGAGTTTCACCAACTGAAGTAGCTGGTGCCGCTCTGCCAGACGTCGACATCAGGGCCGTGCCGTGCTACACTGGTGGACAAAAGTTTGGGCTAAGCGTGTTTTCTAAGAAAACAATTATTTAGAGATTTTATTGTTATGACACCTTTTTACTTACTATTGAATATATCAAAATTGACAATTGAATAATTGATCTTTTAATTTGTTTTTAAGTTACATCCAAATAATGCAAATTACACTGGTCAAAAGTTTGGGGTAACACGTAAATAATCATGAAGATATCAAAAGTAAAAGAAATTAATATGAAATCTGACCGCTATTTGACTTTATAACTTGAAGAAGACGATTTGTCATTGATGAAAATAACTTCTTGATGGTGTTTGGTGCTATTTTAACAGCGGAGGCCTCAATTGCATTGATTAGCTGCATACGAGTTGAATACTGTTTGTCAGCATAAATATCCTGGCTCATAAGATGCCAAACATTTTCTATAATGTTGAGGTCGGGACTCCTTGCCGGCCAGTCTAGTGTACGAACTTTGTTAGTGGAAAATCATTCAGTAAAAATTCGTGCTGTGTGGATAGATGCATTGTCTTGCTGCCACACCCATTGTTTTTGTCTGTAGTGTCTCTTGCAGAAAAGAATGGATGTGCTTTGAAGGTCTTCTAAGTATTGGTTGCCGTATATTTGCCCTCAATTACTTTTATCTTCAGGTGACCCATGTTTGAAATGGCACCTAATGGCATCACATCTCCTCCTCCCATTTGGTGCTTATTTCTGACCAGAGCAATTGGTTTTTGGCATTGTTTTGTAACATAACTGCACATGTTATCAGGTCCATCCATGGAAAAATCGTTTTTCATCAGAAAATACCACCAACCCAAAATCAGTCTTCTCATGATGCGTTTCTGAGCAAATTGAAGTCTTGCTATTTTGTTTTTGGTGTTAATGGCAGTGATTTTTCAATAGCTTCATAGTGAAAGTTCTCACGCTGCAATTCACGCCTTATGGTTCTGGTTGAAGCCTTCAAATCAAGATTTACTTCGATGCGCGTACTGTTTACAATGTGACCAGCTGCAATTTCTCTTCTACCATGGCGTTTTATGCTAGATTTTGTCCGTCTTGTAAGTGCAGATGGGTTTCCCATCTTCTTTCCTGTCTTCCTGTTTTCATTTTTAATTGCCCTGATTACTGTATTGTAGCCAACATCAGCAATTTCAGCTTCTCGCTTGAAGTTCTTGTGTTGAGCATACAATGCATGAATTTCCTTCGTTTCTCATCAGAAATCATCTTAAGACACTTCTTCACATTCCAAAAAATCAATGGACAAATATTCATGCACTTTACTGTAAAAAATATCAGTTATTTACCTGTTACCCCAAACTTTTGACCAGTTCAGTTTGCATACTTTGCATGTAACTTAAAAACAAATTAAAAGATCAAATTTTCAACTGTCAATTTTGATATATTCAATAGTAACTTAAAAGGTGCCATAACAATAAATCTCTAAATAATTGCTTTCTTAGAAAACACACCTACCCCAAACTTTTTTCCACCAGTGTATGATGCAGAGAGGCGGCCGCATCAAGCAACACCGTAAGGGGGCGGCATAAGCATAAGGGGCAGCATTTTCGAAGACTTGCACCATACTGAGAAAATCTATGAAACTATGCATTAACTAAATATACTCGTCACAAAATTTGAACGTTATGAATCCACAGCGAAACATTTTATTACACATTTTCAGTATATTCACCATCCTCTAGTATATTATCTGTAACTGATATACGATTCAACCTTTTTTTCGTCCGACATAAATCGTCGTGAAATATTTTAAGAATAATTTTGTTGTATTCGACGCTACTTGCAAATCTTCGTTGTAATTTTTGTAGAGATGGGCTTACTCCTTGTAAAATAGCCACATATTTCACTTTATAAAAAAGATCTCTCAGATATGACCGACCAGTCGGTGGATCAAAATTTTTTTAATCTCCACCAGGCAGCCTCAAATCATCTGTAATTTCCTTTTCCCGAAAATAAAACTTCTACTTGTGCAATTTTATGTTTTTAATCTAATAAATACTCTAAAAACTAAAACCTGTTCTTTATAAGGAAATACTGTGCACAGACATAACTACATTATATCCTTAATAAACGCATAAATTAGACAGCTATTAAGGATGAAATTCATTAACTTACGTCACATTCACTTGAGGTAAAACAAAGCGGAAAAGGAAATGCTTTTTGAAAAACCTGTTAATGTGTTTCGATTCAGGAACTAATTATCGAGTTTCACGTTATTAATCAAAACTTCCCAAGAATCCTTGTGCTAATTTATTGATCGCCAATTTTGTTTTTTTTTTAATGCAACCTTTAGCCCTAGTTGTTATAGAAACAAATCTTTCAGCTCGTCATCTGTCCATTATATTAGGAGCCGAAATCATTTAAACGATTAGGATTAAAGTTTGTTTACATTCAAGGCATTTTCAATTATACCTCTGCAGTATATATCTGCAAATACAGTGCAGATACTTTCTCAGAAAAGCGCTCGACCGTCTTTGATAATTTTTTAAGACTAATATTTTTAATAATAGCAACACTAAATCAGGAATCCAATGAACACTGAATTACTTGAAGAAACTTATATTCCGGAAAGCCAGCGAGCATACATTGGTGCTTTACTTACTGAGTATTTTATTAAAATGCTTTATAAATATTTAAATAATTCTAGCAAGAATAATGAATATGTGGAGAGCAGCAATAAATACTTAAGAAAATTTGTGTTCTACATAAAAAATAAACCACAAAAAAAACCCAGCGCCTTTTCATACTTGCATTACAAAACCTTATGAAACTGCTTGAAATACAATAAAATGCCTAAGTTTACTGAATTTATATTTATTTATTCTTCTTTATCCCATTCAGGAAGAAGTTCCATCAACATCTATCTCCCTTTTTTCCCCTCCTTCCTAGGACTAAGTATCTTATGAAGTGAATGGGGCTTGCTCTCGCCCTGGGTTGTGTTTTCCTTCGTCTCTTGATTCCATATAACTTAAGGGCCAAAGACACTGATGGACTATAAAAGAGGATTTGACGCTGCTGGAGGATCTCGAAGGATGAGGCAGCCTTTCCGCAGGAATTAAGGGAACTGCCGCAATACAAAGCAAAATAACTCTAATCCACGCAACCAGAGCAAGGTAATCGCAAAGTTTTCGCACCCATTAAATCCAACCGTCCTCAATGCAAGTCTTATAACAGTACAGTTTGGTTAATGAACCCTCTCTTTTAAATTCGGTTTTACGTGGCCATTGGAGAAAACAGAGGACGAAGCTATTAAAAATAACGAAGCTAAAATTATACATTACATGCATTTTATTGGCATTTTATATACATAACTAGCAAAGGTACCCGGCGTTGCCCGGGATAATTACTTGCATGTAAACAGAACAATCTCAAAAAATTAAATTAAATTTTGCAATATCTTAAAAATAAACACATGAAAATGCTTAGAATAAATACAGTAAAAATTCTTAATGAAAATTCGAAAAAAATCTTTTTAAAGGCTCACAATGGCTGGACCTTTTTAATTTCTTACTCACGTAATCTTACCTTAGATGTATACTTAGTGTTGTTGCAATTTCCACTCTTCTCTCGATGTGTTGAAGCAAAATTTGGCCATTCATCACTTTGTGCAGTCTAGCGGTCGCGGATTCTTCTATTTACTTGCTTCCCATTTGCTCAATACATCACGGAGCTAAAGGAGTGCTTCCTCTGTCGTCTTTCCACTCTTTCTCAATAGTCTGCTAACTCTCCATTATCGCCATTTACTGATCATTTTTAAAGATTTTCAAGAAATGTTTCAGTACTAAGAACTCTCTTTTCTAAGAAAAGCCTGAATAACAGGAATTCTATGCATTGTTACAAATTGAAACTTATCCATATTGCATCATCATTTTATGTTCATTGTTATAATTCTTGGAAAGGATTGCTTTATCATTGCATCATCATTTTGAGCTCATTGTTATTGGTGAATTGCGCGTTGATACCATTGTTGATGCGAACACAATGGGCCTATTGTTGCACAAACTTTGCCTTGCATTGTTGGTCATGAGATATATATTATTGGTTCATGCAGTGTGTTTGTGAATTGCGTGCTGATACCATTGTTGATACCTATTGTTGTACCAACTTTGCCTTGCATTGTTGGTCATGAGATATTTCTCATTAATATGCCTTGCCATAACCATGAATATCGATTTTTTATCGATATTTATTATTTTTCCGAAATCTGAGGTAGACAGTGACCTTCCTCATGCTTTGAAGGTCATGTATGCGAAATTTTATCAAGATCGGACTAAAACTGTAGATTTGTATAAAAAACAGACCCACAGACAGACCCACAAACATCCTTCTTTATATAGATAGATAAAAGAATAGATTTATTTTACTCATCTAACTGTTAAGGTATAAAAGCACCTTTATAAGTGATATTAAAATTATTGATAACTATACCATAAAGTAAATGCTGAAATGAATGTCATTCCCTGTGATTAAAGTAACAATAAGAACATCAAAGCAGCCGCTACAATCCAAAACGCTCAGTTTCAAAGCTATCAAAACTGCTAATAATCACATAGAAAAAATAATCTTTTTCTGCCAGTAAATAATTACATATCAAAATACTATACAGCGTATCTAAATACCCGTTATGGTGAAAAAATATAATTTAAGTAAACGGTTCTCAGAAGTCAATTTCTACATGTAACTGAAGAACAGCTCTCGAGGCAACATGAATGATTTAATGACTAATGCCATGTCAAAAACTCAAACAACTACTTTATCATAGGAAAGTTAGCTCTCCAAAGGATATCCGCATTAATCTTAAATGTATTCGGTATTCTATTTATCTCTTATTTTAGATGTAAACAAATATCGACAATATCAAAGAATTTCAAAGTTATAAGCGTTGTGTTCGTGATAGAATTTCTCTCTCCTATGTAATTCTAGATCTCCACTTTGATTTTATTCCCTACGCCGTCTGCACCTTTAAGACAGTACCTCAGCGTCTCATTTCTGAGATCTATATTTCACACATAGAATCACACAGACAATCAAATTAGGTACTCTCAAGGAGTGTTTAGTCAACACCACCTAGATAGAAGGCCTGCGCACATAAACGTCATACGTTGTCACATCACCCAAAAGCGGCTATTGTTAATCGTATTTCTACCAATAATAAGCCCTAAATTTGGCCGTTTGATGATGATGTAACAATGTATGATATTTCTGTGCGAAGGCCTTCTGTGGTCTAGGTGGTGTTGGTTTAGCAGGGATACGTCACAATTTCATTTCTTAACTTGAAGAATTAATATTTGTAGACTCTACAAACAGGCGTTCTACTTATTCGTTAGCCTATTTATGATGTTATAATAACTTTATGAACTATCAATAGAACAAACAGTACAGTAGAATGGCATGCAAGTTAGAACTAGACCACCCGCAAGAGTGGACCTTTTAAAAGTCCGATAAAGCCAAAGGCTATGAAATCGTAAAAGTAAAACTTAATAGAAATTGCAAGAGCATTCGGAAATGATTTCCAACATCTAATATTAAATCTATTTGTAAATCTTATATTAACATTATATGCATTTTGAAGTGTCAAGGTTAGCTAATTAATGAAAGCGCTTCAGGTCCAATTGCCATTCGTCTTTTCATCCTTTTAAAAGTGGCACACAATCGGAGCATATACAGAAGGTTAAACTGCATGTACGTTTAATGAATTACAGTATGGCGTTGCTTACTTACCCTTTAAAAATTCATCGTTATATCAATCTGCAACGGAAGACCATGAAATGAATAATACCTTACGTTTTACGTAATTTACGGAGTTAATTAAGCGAGACAGTAAATATTTTACTGAAGCCACTTCGTAAACGAATGAAAACAGAGTAATCCTTATTTATATACCTTCTAATTAAAACGTGATAATCAAAAATAACTACAGACGAGAAATTCAAAGAAAGTAAATTTAATGTTATTACCTTAACATAGTAAATTGCAAATTGTGCAAAATGGGGGAAGAAGGGAAGGAGATTATCTTTTGCTAGTCAACATGCTGAATTTGAACCACGAATCCTAAAATCTAGAATTGGTAAAACTACAAAGGATGCAGAAAATCTTGGTATGTTAATTCAATTATATTCAAAAAACCTTCTTAATTCAACTTTGTACTAACAATCGTTAAGTTATATAGCACAGTTATCATGAAAATCAGATAAATTCAGTATAGTCTTATAGTCTCAAGAAAGGAAATATTAGCAAATGTCATTCTTTTTGGAAATCTATATTCTATAACATGAAAACTATTATTCGATGCACAGAATTTGTGAAAGTTTGTTGTAGATTAGCAAGCAAAAAATTGTAGGCGGCATTCTTAGAGTCCCTCCTAAACGATTTTCTTTGACGTTAATATCTGGAAAAAATTTAATTAATAACTATTTTTTCCTAATCAGTGTAGCGAGAGAGAAAAAATCCATTTTTTTTGTTTCATTGAAGCGTTTGAAGTTCAATGAAGGGGAAAATATTTTCGAGGCGTTGTTAATTAATTCTTTGAACGAAAACAGCGTAATTAATTTATTATGTCTACGAGATTAAAAACTTAGCACAAAGAAAAATATTGACTTTAATTAAGAATTAGCAATTGACTATGAATTTTTAACGAAGACCTTTTTTTTTTCTATTACCCTAATGATGAAATTCATACCTGAAATTTATTTTTTTTATAATTTCTTATATTTTTTTTAAAGGAATTTCCTGTTGGGGCAAATTTTTTTGATTTTATAGTATTTTAACGTGGATTTAAATTTTTAAAAGCAAAATTTCAAAAAACAAAATTACTAAGAAAACTTTTTTTTTTTTAATGTCAAGCTTCATTTTATCCAAATGCCAACTCGTTAAATGTTTTTTTTATTTTATTAAATTATTGAAGTAGAATTTTAGAAAAATTTATCTAAGATAATTCATAAAACGATTAAGCTTTATGTTTCTCAAAATAAATTGCATTCAGTTTGATAATAAACCTTCAAAGCATAGGTTATCCAAAACTTTTTTATCGGCTATTCATAATTTGCATATAGAAACATAGTTGCTAGAATTTGAAAATGATATACATTGAACGACCATCTTATCATGGCCACCTTCTTAAAATTATTTCAAACCAAGTCAAGATCTTTTATAGACCTTGAACCAAGTTTGCTCGAAAAGAAAAAAAAAAAAAAACCTGGCGAAAAAAGGAGACATTTGTTAGACAATAATTGATACTTTATTTGAATATATCAAACAATACTGTTTGCCTAAGTATCATCATCTCTTTTGCTCTGGCCCTACGCTCTCTCTTATACAAAAAAATTTTATATAGAAAAATCACCAAGTAATGGTCACAGGTGGGTCGAATGGAGAGGTTGACCGAAATCAGGAGCAATTCTTAATGACGTCACTCCCAAATATTGAGGAGACATGACGTCACAAGAGCTTTGTCAATAAAGTGGATCCTTTTCTTTTGATGGATGGGAGCAATGACTGTTCACTGAAAGATTCGTAAACTATCATTTTCTAACATGGCATGAACTCTTATTTTAAACTCTTTATAACTGTATTTTCTATCAATGTAGTTGTTTAGACCGAGAGCGCTAAAATGCAGCTAGAGATCAGCGAAGAGCGGGTTTAATTCTTATCGTAGCATACTTGCTTGTGTTTGACCTCTTCTAACACGTGGAAGGCAATGAGAACAAAGAGCATTTAATTCTCCCAAGACTACCAGTAATGATTTACTGTCATTCAACCTCCTAATTGCGGCACATTGTAGATACCGCGAGATGTCTGTGTAGACTATTTTAAGACGACCATGTCTACAGACCGTTATGAGGGTTAAGATTTTTCTTATTATATACGAGGGCTGTTCAATAAAGAATTGATCGTAATTTTTTTTCTAAGAACACACCTTTATTCATCCTCATTTTTGTAATGGTCCTTCTCAAACTAGTCCCTGTTGTTTGCAATGCACTTGTCCTAGCGATTCTGCCACTCTTCAAACACATGCTAGAAACCATTTTTGGATAGATCCTTCAGAATCGCCTCCGCAGCCTTCACAACTACTTCTGATATGGAAAATGCCTCCCACGAAGGTGTTTCTTCACAGAGGGGAAGAGGAAGAAGTCGCATGGGCTTAAATCTGGGAGGGTGAGGGACACACTTAACATTTATTTTCGTGAGACATTCAGCTTTAACATTTGCGATGTGTGCGGCCGTGCATTATCGTGGTGAAGCATCCGGGTTCTTTCACGGAAATGTGTCCTTTTTCTCGTGCTATGGCCTTGCAGAATTTTCAGGACATCTCAGGATGACCCTCTCTCACAATTACAGCAGCGGAGTTAAGGTAGATTTCCATGTGCGCGCTTTTCTGCCTGAAAATGCGTGCTGCCAAACGCGTACTGCCAATTCAAAAGTAGGAAAGCAGCGCGTCAGTTTTGGCAGCGCGCGCTCTATCGACAGCGTGTTTCGAAGGCTAAGGTCAAAAACCCTCACCGGTGAGAGAATGATGACGTAATTTCTCACTGGGCTAACCGTCTTTTTCTCGGTGAGGACGGTTAGACTTACCGGTTAGGCATAGCAGCACTAACCAGCACTAACTGGCGTTTCTGACCGCGTTAAAATGACGTCACAGTTTTCTCACTGGGATTTCTGACCGACCGAGCGCTAACTCTTCTCACCGGTGAGAGTTTTTGACCTTAGCCCATGTGAGCAGCAAGTTTCCCTGCACATGCGCAGTTCTCCTCAAACCTGATAGAAATCATGGCGGCTGTTCAGGCATGTTTCTTTGTGTTCATATCGACATCTCGCCCAACATATAAGTAATATATCAATCAAAATATACTCGACCATTATATGGAATTGATGGATATTGTACACGAGTCTTGATTTCGTAGAATAGAAATACGTTAGAATTTCCATGTTCAGGATGAAAGACCTAGCGTCGGCATTCCGTTTGGCGCTATTTGTAGGCTTAGGCCATGCATCAGCGTAAACGAAGTCGAAGATAAATGATTAATTAACGTGGATGTTAAAGCGAACGTAAAAAGATTGCACATAACGTAATTCTCGAATACTTTGTACAGTAATATTTTTATTTTAAACAAAACATTACGATTGTGGACGGCGTGGTGATGAAGGTTTCATCCCGGGTCCCATTGGTTCCATTGCCGTCCTTCGTAGTGTCAAACTCGGCGAGTGTTGGCCCACCTTCATAAAAACAAGCAGTTGTTGTAAACCACACTGGAGACACATAGATATTAAGGCGAAGATATTAGGGCGAACATAGAAAGGATATAAGCAACTTCATTTTCAGACAGGTTTACGTTACATGTAATATTTTTATTTTTTTAATTTTTAACCGATGAAAGATGACTTGTTGAACGACGGGTTTGAAATGTAAACATGTAGGCCTATTTTTTTAAAATCCAGCTCTTAGTGTTTAATTCGATGAAATAATAGAAACAATAATAATATATGTTCGGGAAAACTCAGATTTTTTATATAATTTTATTTGTAATTAATTATTCTATTTTTTCTATTCTTTAAGTTTTTTTTACAGTTTTGCAGACAGTGATTGTTGAGTATATATTGTTTTAATAAATGTTAATTAAAAAATTTCCACGTGATTATCACTGTCTGCAGCTAGTTGTTCCTCGCGAATAATTTTCGTGATCACGAGGATGTGTGTCCCACTATTGTTGATGTTCTTTCCGTGGTTACTGTTTTTTTTTTATTTCAGACAGACCACTTCCAGCTTCTGGCTTGACCAGTCGTCCCTCCTTCTGGTCCTCCACGTCCTTACTAGTCTGCAGCATGGCGTTCAACTTCCATTTATCATTTTCATTCCAATGCTCCGCAAATTACTCCTACCCTGCCGTTCGATGTTTAGTTTCTTAATGAATTTCTCACTTTATCGCGGCAGCCATGATTCTTTTACCGAGCAGCATTGTTTTGCGGGTTTACCCATAAGGTAATAATGAAATTTATTTTAATGCTATTTCAATAATAACGCGCATAAGGGACGCCACGCTGCACATTTCAATTCTTATTCCCCATTAATAAATATGATTTCGCAGTCTTTCTTTAGACATTAAATGGGAATTTTGAAATTTCTTTTCCTTATTCTTTATAAGGAATTGGTCTGTCTCAATTTTTTTTTAATATTTAACCTCAATTCTCTCAACGTAGCGATTAATATTTCTCGTTACAGTGTTTTGCTGTATTTAACGTACATTTAAGTATTTCTTTATTTTATTCCGAGAAATATTTTCTTTTGTAATTGAGATCGCAATGCCTATTCCTCAATTAAATCATATTGTATAGAATATTCGTTTGTAGAGAATTTTTGTATTTTATAAATAAATATCGCAATTTTAAACCAAAATAAGTCTTTTAACGAGCCACGTTTACTCTTTAAGTTTTGGGGTTCTTTCTTTTAAAGTATCACCCATTAAATTCTATTTATTTTGCTTCTCCCTCTGAACAATATATTTAATAATAAAGCATGCCTCTACACACTATGACAAATTATGTATTTTGTCGTGCCTGCTGTATAAATATTTTTGACGATTAAATGCTAGTTCGGGCCGCTAGATCAAGCTCGACGGCGATTATCCATGATAATTCCGAAAATCCACCAAAGAAGCTTAATTAATAGGAATCAACATCGACCGATCTTTATAAAAGATTTTAACAAAGAAATATTATGACACTCGATTATAAAATTGTAAAATATGGCATTCAATTTTACAAAATAAATGAAGCTCTATAAAAATCTTAAGTTTAAATTAAAATAAATAAAATAAATAGATAAATAAAATTTTAATTCAAAAGAATGTAACAAATCTGCCAGAATTGATTTTACAAAACAAATAAGCTCGATAAACATCTTCATTTTTAATAAAATAAATAAATAAATAAATGTTTAGTTTTAATAAATAAATAACATTTTGTATTTATTTATTTATTTATTTATTGACGAATCCAACAAATTAAAACAGGCAAATTTGTCAAATAATCTGACTACAGGAGTTCCTGACTCCGCACAATAGACTGATATGACCTCAGGCATAGAATCCTGCTCAAATGGGCAGCAAAAGTTGCTCCAGAGCAACTGCAAAATTTCCGAGAAATTGGTTGAAATTGCCGGTTTGGACAGAAAATGACGTCATTTGACGCGTTGACGCGCACATGGAAATCCACCTTTAATGTTTTCTTCCGTTAGAGCACTAACTGAAGCGCCGAGTCCACTTTCCTTTGACATTGATACTGACATTGACTGCCTTCCCTCTAAACATTTTAAACCAAGGTTGTTAAAGAGAAGGTGGCCTCTATCGAGGTGATCGATGGTCATTGGCTGCTGACGTGTGACGTCAGCTGGAAGGTTTGGAGCAGACGAACGCATAGAAAACTATAGGGAATAGCGCTGTGACCTTTAGCTTCCAGCCTATTTCTACTATTTATCACCAATATAAATGAAGAAAACGTGCCAAGGTTTTATATAAATATTTTGTATAAATATTTTATTGGAATAATGTGTGTTTAAAATTCAGAGATTGCAAATAAAATATCTATTTATATACATTTAGCACTGAAATATAAAAGCAAATACTGCAACAGCAAGGCCACCTCGTCGAAGCAATTCTTTAACGATTAACCTGTTACAGTATTCAATCATTTAGCATTAAGTGCTAGTACAGCATTAAAACATCTGCCACTGCTTGTATGGTTGTAAAACTATGATAGAAAGAGAAAAAAAAGTAATGCCTACATACCCAATCACTTTCTGTTTGAGTCTGACCGAACATTTTCGTTTTGCTCAAATTACAATTTGAGAGGCAAAGCGTATCCCACCTCGTCGTTTTTCCCAACGTGGTTTATAGAGTCCTCAAATGAATCTGAAGCCACTGAACAGTTTTAATTACTTGGTACGAGTGAAGGAGGTGAAGATGAAAGCGAAGAGTCTTGTGTATATTTTATTTTCTAAACTTCTCTCTCAGGTTTCAAATTTTCTCTTAAATTTCGATTTTCTCGTAGTGCAATCTGTTGGATTTTTGCGTTTTAACGCTCGTATCAAGAGCAGATCTCCTGCTTGTTACGAGTGTGCTCTTTTTCATTATAAGAAGGGGTGGGGGGTTTGCTCATTTAATGAAATTTTGCTCGTATCTATTGCCATGGGAAGAATAAATGCATGGAAATCTAATAAATCCACTCTAGATTATAATATTGGACTAAAAATAATAAATAATTGCATTTATTATTAGCAAACGCACATGGAACTCCAGCCATCTCAGCTTTGTTATGTTAAAAGGGGCGGATCGCCTCCTGCCAACCTTCCAGGTGACGTCACAATCCCAGAAGGCAATGCGAGTGCTTTTGAGAGAAATAGGCCGATAGAGGTCACCTTTTTAACAACCTTGATTTTAAACCATCTGCGAACTGTGCTATAGACCTTTTTCAGCGGAAGTTGTGCTCGTGACTTGGCCGCCATTACGAGATGTTGATTTGAGCGATTTGAGCACTCAGCTTGCCTCAGCTTGAGCACGAAGCGTTTAGATTAAGCTTTTGTTCTGGATCAAAAATGACTGATTTAATCACAGATAAGATAAAAACTAATTTAAAATACAAAAATGTTAAATGTTTGCTCATTTAAACAGTTAGATTAATATTTACATAAACTAGCAGAGGTACCCGGCGTTGCCCGGAATAAATACACTTGTAGGCAAAGAGAACAACCTCAAAAAATTAAATTATAACTCCCAATTGGTTAAAAAAAACTCAATCAATACAACACAGACCAAAGGGATTATCCATTTTACTAAATATACCAGGAAGTCTAGGTGATATACTGGGAATTTATCGAAACTCTTCTTGACTTGCCTCACCACTGCGGAGCATCACCAGATATTTTAGACTCAAGTTTTTCTTGCCCTTGACGTAGAAGCTCTTATACCCTCTTGCTCTTTTCGAAACTCCCGTTGTTCAGATGTTTCAAACGCCCGTATAGCTTTTTCTGTTTTAGTTGCCGAGTTTCTCTGACCAATACTTGTTCTCTTTCCTTTCCAGACACATATTTTTTTGCCAGTCGTCTGGACGTTTGATAGGGAGGTCAAGGGAGACACGCTTGACTCCTATGCCTAATCAATAGACGCTGCCTTAATAATGTTCTGTCACTGCACTTTATGCTCATTATCAATAATTCTTGGAAACGAACGTTCAGTCATCGCATTATCAGCATCTCAGTTTCCAAAATATACACTGTCCCACAGAATATAATCAAAATGTAATTTTAGGAAATGTTTGGATCTGCTGTGCTACCAAATAAGCTAAGTGATAACCGCGGCGTGGCTCGGACTTTTTTTTTTGAAATAAACTTTGAAATATCTTAAAAATAAACACATGAAAACGCTTAGAATTAATACAGTAAAAATTCTTAATGGAAATTTGAAAAAAAATTTTTAAAGGCTCACAATAGATGGACCTCTCTAAGGATGACACTGCTAGTCTAAATAATTTCTTACTCACGTAATCTTACTTTAGATGTATACTTGATGTTGTTGCAATTCCCTTTCTTCTCTCGATGTCTTGAATCAAAACTTGGCCATTCATCTCTTTGTGTAGTCTAGCGATCGCCGATTCTTCTATTGCTATTGTCATGCTTACCAGTTGTTCAATACACCACGGAGCTAAAGGAGTGCTTCCTCTGTCGTCTTTCCATTCTTTCTCAATAGTCTGCTAACTCCATTATCTCAGTTACTGATCATTTTTAAATATTTTCAAGAAATTGTTAAATACTAAGAACTCTCTTTTCTAAGAAAAGCCTCATCATTGCATAAACTCTGCCTTTCATTGTTGGTCATGAGATATATATTGTTGGTCCGTGCTGAGTGTTTGTGAATTGCGTGTTGATACCATTGTTGATACCTATTGTTGCACAAACTTTGCCTTGCATTGTTGGTCATGAGATATTTCTCATTAATATGCCCTGTCATAACCATGAATATCGATTTTTTATCGATAATTATTATTTTTCCGAAATCTGAGGTAGACAGTGACCTTCCTCATACTTTGAAGGTTAAGTATGCAAAATTTCATCAAGATCGGAATAAAACTGTAGATTTGCATAAGAAACAAACGAACAAACAAACCCACAAACAAACAAACAAAACCACAAACAAACATCCTTCTTTATATATATAGAAAGATTTCAAGATGCAGAAATATATATTTCAGTAAACTTACAGTTTTCGTATGATGGCGCCACCATCGGTTGTGTTCGATGTGAGAGCCACGTTGTTGGACTATCGCCCGGCACCGTAATTTCCACTGAAGTAGGCTGAGTTTGAGGGACTCCATGGGAAGTTCGTTCCACACCTGCTGACACACTTTCCATGCTTTATTGCACATATTTTACACAAAATATATGTACACTATAGATTATATATTTCTTTTAATACGAGGATTGAGACATAAGTCATGGCAACTGTTCTTATGAGAATTCGAGATTGGATGGAAAATTTGAAATATACAGATGAAATATACATATTCGTTATGTCTTCACTCTCCGCACATCGCAACCAAGGTAAATGAAATTTTTATCAATTTAACTATCACTTCTTAGCCATTTACTGTGACTAGATAGAAAAGGGGGGATACATCAGTTCGTTAGAGGGGGTATCCCCCCCCCCCCCCCAGTTGTTATTAAAAAATAAAGTCCCTTATCTTGGTCGCATGATCAGTCATCGTGAAGATTAACCATTAAAGATAGTGAAGATTAAAACATAACGAAATGTTAACGCACTAGCAACATATATTTTCTGTATAAATTCTTATGTAAATTCCTAGTTATCCGTCGCTAAAAAGTTGGTTATCCGGAACAGTACACTGAAAGCTGTTATCCTAAGTCTTGTTCAACTCTGGTTACATACATCCTGCACAGCGGTTGAGTAAGAATTGATTTGTGGAAACATAATACGAATACACAGCTTCCTTGAGACATATAAAAATTTTTCTGTTAATTGCATTCATCCATTTCAGCTTTTCTGCATCATTTTTGGGAAACAAAAATAAAGATAAAGGCACCAAGCAAGGGCAGTCTTCATATTGTAAACGCGCGTGAGCAACACAAACTTGTTTGTTCCGTTGTCGCAATCGATAATAGGTATTTGAGCAACCTACCACGGCACAGCATGAACCCTGCTTGTTTAGCTTTTCCATTTGAGCACTAAAAACACTAGAAATAGAAAAAGGGTTGCCTGCGAGTGCCGAAATCGTTCTTGTCCCATACACTCTCTAGCCTGAAACTCTAAAAGTCAACATCTCATAATGGCGGACGGAAGTAGCGCTGCTCTGCCATCTAGCGGCGAAATGCGCGTCTGAAAAAGGTCTATAGAGAAGAACAAACTGCCCACAGGCAACGCCTCCTATAATGAAAGCCTCAGCACTGAAACGCCATACATTGTTACATCATCATAAGTCGACCAAATTTAGAGCTTGTTATTGGTAGATATGCGGTTAACAAAGGACGAAGTATGATGATGTAACAATGTATGACGTTTCAGTGCGGAGGCTTTCTTTATAGGAGGCGATGCCACAGGCCCCTGTAACAATGCATAAGCCTCTGCTGAAGATTTGTCGAGATAAAGTAAAATTTCAGAGCAGCAAGTTGCCAGCAACTGCAATGTGGTGTAGTCGAAACTAAACTTGTCTGGAGTTGCACGCCTCCCACATGCGGAACTCGAATGCCACGACCTTGAAACTTGTTCCATGTTTACATTGCTTATTAAGCTATCAGTTACTGCACAGTGCCATTTTTGTCGTAGGAAATTATATCTGTTAAATATTATGATCATTCTTTAATGAACAGCCCTCGTGAAATTTACGTAACGGGTGCCCCAAAGCCTACCTATTAAGATTAAACGTCAAGTTCTCAGCTAGAACTAAGTGTAATTGTTGGAAGATTGTTTGATATGTTCGTGACATCAAAGTTTTTTTTTATCATTTCGCAGGATTGGCCGCTTACACCACTGAGCAGCAACGAGTTTTCGTCATCGCAGAATACATTCGGGCAGCCAAAAGTCCGGAACGCGTGAAACGAGCATTTTAAGTGAAGCTTGCAGTCAAAACTGAATTTCCTCTATGCTGTCTCTATCTCGACTTAATAATCAGTATTGTCATTAAATTGGGTAGAAAACAAGTTGCGATACGTTGTATTTCACAGTATAGAAAGTCTGATGCAAAAATAATTCAAGTTTAGCAAGATATAATCAGCTGCATACAGTAGTTTTAACAATGTTATTTTACATTTGCTCTGATATTCCAGGCCAGAAATACCGGTAAGTGGTGCTTGTTCTTGGAAAAATGTTTAGAGACACGAGTCATTTTTATCTCAGCGGGAACTCTAAAGCTCCCAAAAATGTAGAAGTTGCGCTCCTAAATCGCCCCATGCACTTCAAGAACTCTCATTACATTTATTGAAAATGACAGTTTGCTGTGGCTTCACAGCAGAGTTTATATCATAATCGTGATTCTTTTTTGAGAATTAACTCCGAGAGAACCAATAACTTGTTCCATAACTGCAGAGAACTATCGCGATATGCTGAACACTTTAGTCCTTTCGGAGCTACAGCAGCGACCATGTCTGGACAACACAAATTTTAGAGAAAAAAATGGAGCATCTCCTCTTATTCCCATTTATGTGAGGATTTCCACTGGCGTGCACAGCTCATATATCATTTTCTACTGAATTATTTACAGAAGGCGCAATGATTAGTCACTTCTTTGCATGGCGATCGGGATAATACTTCATGGGATTTTTAATTGTGGGGTTATCTGAAGGCTAATTCTACTGGGTTTCCATATGAGATCTTTCGTATTTTAAGGCATACATAGTAATAAATACGCCTGCTGACATGTTACGTTCGGCAGTTGAGAATGTTTTGCAGAAGATGCAACGTCTGATCCATAAAACACGGTAGTCGCATTAAACCAGGTCCTATTCCGCATGGGTGGACTCAATGTGCTGGAATTAGGCAGCAGACCTCTGACAGCATTTAATGCTCCACTAATTTTGAGACTACTCTTCTGATCTAAATTGATATAAGATATTTTATCGCTGTTATTATTAGTATACAAGAGTCAAGTTATTCTTTTTATATCGGTTTAGTCTTGGAAATTAAATTAATTTGTTTGGTCATTTTCACCTTATTTCACAGTCGTAGATTTCTAAATATTTTTTTTGCGGAATCCTGCTTCTCGCCCTAACTTTATTGAGTGATAAGTAAGTCCTAATTTTGTATTGAGTGATATTCTACTCTTTAGATGGAGCTACAGACGGGTCTGAATGGGCAAAATTTAATTATGGCCATTCCTTACATTTATTTATTCGTTGCCAATGCACATAAATAAGCAATAGAACACAACAAAAGGCAAGTGAAGGCAATCGAAATGAAAGTAAACAATGGAAGAAAGCAGCAAATTAAACGATGAAAAAAGTAGTAAATATTTCAGAGCACGTTCGCGCCCTCCAACCCATAGATACAAAACTCTTTGTGATTTTGAAGCTCAAATCGGCCTAGTGCCCTCCGGGGATCAGGTCCTGGGACCTTTGCAATCAGCAAACAGCAAGTAGTTAGATTTACACCCGGCACGGACTAAGACACAAGGGAAACGAATAACATTTGGACGGAACTTTCGCGCAATGGCCAGTTGTTACGCTCTCGGTGGACTCGCACGAAGAGAAAATAAAATTTAAAAATAGGACTCTGCAAAAGTTACTTATAACAAAACCAAGTTTACTATATAATTGCACACTTTTCCAGTAGCTTGAGCATCTTCCTAGAGCATTTTCTGTTAAATATTCAGACTCAAATAGAAACAAATGACAAGAGGCAAGGTCACTATATGCTTCCTTATTCGCTGTAAACCCGAGATAATTTACCTTTAAATACAGGGTTAGCAAGAAATAAGTTTCCCCACTTCAGAGGCTGTAGAATGCGTTCTATTGGTCCAAATGAGATAAAATTTGAACTACAGATAATTCAAATGATGTGCTTGACATTTATTAAATAAAAAACTTTAGTATAATATTCACCAATAGATGGCGCGCTAAAACAAATGCTATTTCTTTGCATTTCTTGCTAACCCCTTATCTACTATACAATAGGTGAACTAAACATCAAATACAGCTGTGATAAAAATATAAGTACTTTTGGTAATCTCACTTAAAACAGCCACCGGTTAATGTGGCCACTTAAGCATGGTCCCGAGGTGGCCATATTAAGCGCCGAACACTCTACCAGCTGTGATATCGTTAATGTAAATTTGTTAGAAGTTCAGTTTAACACGCTGATTAAAGAAAAAAGCTTAAAAAATGAAATAAATATTAAAGAAAAATATTAAATTTTTGTTCCAAAGAAATTGCGAAAATATATTTTCCAAGAAGAAAGAAAGATGGACGGAAAACGCCAACTATTGGTGAATGAATTTCCCCTCGGAGAAAATAAATTGAATTCCCTCAACCTTTTCGTCTATTTGATGTTTTTAATGCGATGTTTATCTTTTAATATTCATTCAGTTATTGCGATATCTTTTCAGTCTTTACCCCGAAGCCAAAAGCTTATCGATTTGGAATTAAGCAATGTAAACAAGAAATGAAAAGGTTAAGGTTAACTCTTATTATAAATAAGAGGGTATCCATATTTGATTTGAATTAATTCGTATAAATAAAGATAAACTTTTGCCAGTATTTGTTCTATACATAGCTTTTAGTTATATGTGCGTTTCCCAAAAAAAAGCAAAATTAAAAATTGCCTCCATCGTTATTTTTATTCATTTCATATGAGAAATCCATTTGCTAATGAGATAACTGAATTCTACAGTTAAATAATTCAGTATTTTAAAATACCACATTTTAAAAAGTTAAAGTTTGATCTTAAAGACACTGAATGAAGAAAGCGAATTTAAAACGCCTTAGAACCAACAACGAAAAGACCAGCAACATTGTTCCCTTTTAAACAATTCTGACGGTTTATGAGAATTTTATTTTCCATTCTTTAACACCAAAAATGATTTTCTCGGTTTCTGTGCAAACGTTTCATCTTTTGTAATAACTAGAAAGAAAATTCAAGTAGCAAAAGCTCCGTTATTTTCTCTCCACATGTTAAGATATAAACCTTGATCTTTGACTTTAGGGATCGTCAAGTCTTCGCTACTTATCTCAAGTGAGGGATCTGTTAGGAGAGATTAAGAAGAGGTCAGCGAGACGAGAGCCAAGTGTTTCCTACGAAACTGCTTCTTTCCTCCCCCCCCCCCCCCCCTCCTTTTCCAATCTTGGTTCGGGGCTCAGATGGCGGAGCTTCGTTGTCCTGGGGCCCTGTGGGTCAGTCGACGGGGAACCGCGTCTTTAACCGAATGTCAAGTGCATTATTGCGGAGGGAACGATATTTAACGAATACCCAGTGAAATGAACTCCGACGGTGCAAACCTCTCGCTAATGATTATCTCAATTAAGTCAGTCTCAACAGAGTAAAAGCTTTCAAAAGACTTCAAGAGCACCAATGTTATCAGATGTTTCCAAATGTAAGCTATTGCAATTTAGTAAAGAAAGAGACGAATGATTTTTTAAAATTAATTAATCCAATTTAATTAAAATAACTTTAATATAAATACATTATAAGTCTTCTAGTTGAATCCCTTATTTTTACACACACCCAGATCATTAACGCGAATTACATTAATAATGCTAATTATGAGCAAACACAGCACTAAACTTTAAGGGTATTAAGCCTTCATCAAGTTAATGGAATTATAACAAATTAGGATACTGTAACAACAACAGGCAATAATCCACTATGAGAAATTAAGGTGGCAATATACATGTTAAAAGAGCCTTTTACCTCGTGCAAAATATCATGAGCATTCGAGGTGAACTGAGTAAATGTTAAGATGTTAGTTTTTCTGGTTAAAAGAACTGTAAATTAGTTATTTACGTTCAAGGAGAGGCCATTTCCAAATATTTATTTATTGATGTATTTGACATACGTAAGGTATTCGGACTGGGTCTGTTGTGGACGATAGATATCACGAAATTTGATATCAACTTAAATCGTTTCGAAATAGGTCCCATTAGAAATTATGCATTTCATCCAGCAAAGCGATATGGAAGCCCATTAGAAACGATGCATTAGAAAGCAGATATGGAAGCCGATATGTAGAATGGACTTCAGTGCAGCTGTCGAATTTCTTTGAATGCTATCGATATCATCGAACCAGCGTCCCTTTAAGATTTTCTTATCTTGGAATTAAAAAAAAAAATCACATGCCCCATATCCGGTGAATACTGTAATTGAGCTATTCCATGTTTGGCCAGAAAGTCCTGGACGAGATGTGAGGAATGAATAGGTGCATTGTCGTGGCGGAGAATCCGGTCGTTTCTCTCGAAGTGTCTCACGCAATCGTTTCATACTGCTAGGTAGTATGCCTTGTTAACGTTTTTCGGAATCGATAGCACTTCAGCTATCTCTCGAACAGTGAAACGTCTGTCTTAACGAATCAAATCCCTGACTTTGCTGACCATTTCGTCGTTTCGAGATAAGGATGGTGGACCATTGCGGGGATGCTGATTTCGATACTTATTTTTCCCTCCTTGAAGCGACGGTACCAGTCGAAACCTGTGATCGTCTCATGGTAAAAACTATTTTCAGTAAAGCCTGGTTTCGGAAATCGCGCCAGAACGGAATCACGCCAGAACAGAATCCCAACGGAAAATATTGACATAGAGGAGTTTGTAGAAAAGGTTGGGCGGAGTAGCAGGAGAAGCAGTAGAACAGCAAATTAACGAGCGATGGCGCTTGAACGTTAATTTTCCGACGTGTTTTTTTGTTGATGTGGAATAGGTTTTGCGATCAGAATGGAAACGGAACATTCTTGCCGGAAAATAATCGCCATTAGGTATAAACCCGACTGAACTTCTTGTTCTATTACCCACGCGCGAGATTCATGCCCAGACATTTCGAAACACTTGCCAGAACGGTCACTTATCTTTGCAAACTACATATAATCAGGATATTTTACGGACGCATCTCGTATGTTGCGTAATTTTAATTAAATTTAATTTTAAAATGCTGCGGAAAATCGCCTGTCTGAATTATATTTAGTAACACATGGGCAGGCTTCTTCTTCTATTTACACTGCAAATTTACACTAGGTAAAGGAAAATAAAACGCAAGTCAGTCAAATGCAGTTTTCAATTTTTATAATTGAACGAGTAGAGGAAGAGATAAAACAGTTCGTGAGAACTGAACCATTACACCAGAAAACATAGTTTACCAATATTTCTTTGGAGTTTACCGAAAGAATTCACCATGCTGGTGATCAGCCAACAGTAGTAGAGTCTGGGGGGGGGAGGAAGAGGAACTGCCCCCTAAGGTCTCAGACAACACGAAAGAACTTTGCATGTTACGGCTGGCTGCTACCCCACCAACCCTAATGTAATTTTTCTAGCCGGACTTGGACAACATCAAATGGTGTTGGCTTAGGACCGTCCTAGACAGAGTTGGATGTTGTGGAGATGATATTTCTGAGGACAAGCTCATGTAAATAGATGGGACCGTGTTCCGAATGATAATGTAAAAGGTATCTGTGGAGTAAAGAGAAGTGTAGTGGATGCAATTTGTAAGTACGCTTTCAGATGGTTTGGGCATATGGAACGAAAGAACGTGAACGGCTGACTAAACGATTACATGCTGGCCATTTGGATGGTACCGGGTGGAGCAAAAAAAAAAAAAAAAAGTGTTAGAAAGTTTTTTCTACTGTGGTTTAGTCGTACGCCGTAAATGATTTTCCTCGTGATACTGTTCTATTGCAATTCTGAAAATTCTATAGCTCACTCACTGATGTCTCATTACGTACATATCAGAATGGAAGCACTAACGTTGGAACAGCGTGTGTTTATCGTAAAGAAATTTTACGAAATTCTGGAATAATACTGTGGTGAGACGCTTATTCAACAGGACCTTATTCAAAGATGCACCTGCAACACTCCAGGATCTTCGTAGTGCAATTTGCAGAAGAGATTCGTGCAGTCGAAAATGATGTTCTTCAGAGTCACCACGGAATTCAGATTGCAACCAGATGGAAATCATTTTGAAAACCTTCTGCGTTAAATTTCAGGATGTCTGTTATAGCATAAATATGATAACAAGAATCTGTAACCTCATAATTTAACTAGACTACTGAAATTGCAAAAGTGTTTTTTGCGTACTTTATTGAACATCCCAAAGTTGTCCCCGGTTTCCCATAATTTTGCATCAGTAGGTATCCTTACTATCTACCAGGTTTACAAAGTACAAGTTGGAGCTTTTGTTTATAAATCCCTAACCGCCCAACTTTTGGTTTCTCGAGTAAATATGGAGAGGCACGCCTATCCAACGAGACAGGCCGGGGTTATACACCTGCCTGTATCTCGTCGTAGTTTTCGTAGTAAAAGCTTGTTAGATACTGGGCATCACTACCTCTTGTAATACGCACTGCGGGATCCTACTCTATTTTTCGAAGAGCTCTAAAAAGGTACGTTATGTCTCCTTTAGCTCCTATATTTCTTCCTACTCTGCCCGGGTAACGTTTGCTTTTAATTTTTACAGCATTCATACTATCCATATGTTATTTTGATCTCTAATTATTAGTTTACCTCGGCTATATTAGCTTCTGTCTGGACCTCAAGCTTTCTTTTATTTTTATGTTCTTGGAGTTGTTATTTTGATTTACCGGTTGTTGTTTTTCTGTTTAATAGTTTTTGTGTTTTTTTTTCCCTTTTTGCATAATGTGAATTGATTGGCAACGTAGTGCTTACCATACTATCAATGCTCAATTGTAATAATATGGTAGCATTTTTTCCTTTCTTTATTGGGCGCCTTAGATCACTGTGTCCTCGGCCCATCTTGATTGTTAGATTGTTTAATTATTACTAAACAACTTACATTATATAGTTTTTTAGTGTTGTTAACTAACCTCCTGTTTAATTGTAAATCTTTATATTATGTACTTTACCCCCGGGGTCCAAGTTGTTGATCTAAGACCATACACGACCCCGGGTGATAGCGATTATTTCTTTTTAATCCGTAAATAAATAAATAAATAAATAAATACACATTATGTTGTAGTAGACAAAAACTTTCTAACACCTTTTTTGCGCCACCCGGTATGATGAAATAGTTTCTTTAATAAAATTGAATAAAAGGTAAGTTTGTATGATAAAAGAATAACAGTGGAGGAGGTAATAATTGTAATCAGAGAAAGGAACACGTGTAATCAGAGAAAGGCACGTAAATGGAGTAATTTTAGAGCTTCTATATGCTGCTTACCCTCACAGGAGGAGTAAGGTGTGATGATGTTGTTATTTCACAAGAAAGTTGCTAAAACTAGGCTATAGTGGTGAGAAACACAGGAAACGTCATTGGAAGTAAAATGGCTGATCTTCGAACAGATATTCGCGGAAAACTAAAGCTAAAAAAGGTAAACTCATCTCCTGTTTATAAATAGAACTCATTATAGCAGAGAAACCACATTTTGTTTTCAATTTAAAAACTTTTCCATTATGTCGTGTAATTTTCTCGTAACAAGATCTTATGATTCCATGGAAACGTTCAAGATTCAAGATGATTGCAGTTTAAAATAGATCTATTTGTCTGGACTTTAATTTTACTTACGCAGCCCACTCTTCACTGAAATATTCTACAAATATAATATATTCAATTCAATTCAATTTAATTCATTTCAATTCAATTCAATTCATTTATTATGTTCATACAGCTAAATCTAGCCAACACGGAACTACAACATCGAGCGAACAGAACAAGAGTTACAAGACATCAAATATAAAAAGAAAAACAGCAAATAAATAATACAGAGTAAATACAAAACAGTAAGCACAAACATGGGACAGTAACAATGACGAGGGAATTAATTAAACAAATCAATGGCTTCAGGATTTTTATTACATAGGTTTTAAATTCTGAACATTGCATCCCAATGACATTCTTCCTTGAATTTAGTAAGAGGCTGTGACGTACCGTCAGTGATTTGCTTTTTTATGTAAAACATTTTTGTCAAAAATTATTTTATTTTCAGAGGCTTGTCATTGAAAGATCTGACTTATAAGACTTTAGTTGTCAGACTTCAAGATTTTTTTTATTTCTTGGCTCTTGGTTAAAAATAGTCTTCTGTGATTGTTTCTCAGAGAGGTTGCCAGGGACAACGGGAAAAGTTATTATGGAAGTTGGACGGGGGAAAATTTGCTGTGGGGAAATGATAGCTAATGGTTTCTTTTTTGGTTCTGTTGAGGTGAGGCAGTTAATGGATTAGTAAGAGCCAAATATGCTCTTGTGTTAAATGACTTTTGACATTATAATGAGCTTATACTGTCAGATAGTCTAGTAGACTTAGGAATTCGGGTACAACCAACATTGGCAGCCCTAACATTGAGTAATATACCTTTGGAATTTTTAATTTTCTACCTTTTAAATTCCAAAAAATATTGGAGTCCCCACTTGACTTTTATATGGTAAAGTGTATCGTTAAAGATGCATCTTAAGTGACATTCAACAATCGTATAATAATAAAATAAATGATTGATCACTTAAATGGTTCTTACTAGTAATATTAAATTATGATACTTGTTCAATTTCTAATTGGATGTTTTCATTTATGCCTTCACACTGTACCTTTCACATCTAGGGAATCAAATCCTGGGTGAATGTCTCTTCGTGCAATGGTTTTTATTGTTTCTGTCTACTCGCACTCACACACACGCACACACACACAAACATAAACGCAAACGCACGCGCGCGCAGACACGATTTTAAACACAGACTGCGTGATAGATTCTTTGTTGATCCAAACAGGGTGTGAGGGGCAGTGTCATACGATTTTAAACAGGGTCTGCGTGAAAAAATTTTAGTTGAACCCATGCGCACACGCACACACACACACACACACACACAGAGATATATGCGCGAGGATCATCGTTCGAATTTTACACGAGGGTACCTTGCAAGGCCAAAAACTTCATCACGGAGTTCCTCGTTGTATGGGACGATATACTCGGATGAAAATAGACTCGAGAAGGTTCGGAGCATTTTTCCTCTGTTAAAACATTCTTACGAAAGGCAGGATTAGTCTGGGGATTTTTCATTCTAATGTCTGGGAGTGCGAATAGATCTAAAGTTATATCAAAATTCGAGAATTTCCGCTTCAGACACGGGAGGGAGACATTTTGCACCCTACACGACTGCAGATTTGAACCCCCATTCCATAAAACAAAATAGGTAAAAATAGATTCCGATAGTTCGGTAGTCTGAATTTACTATCATTTATTCACTTGCTCCACGATCTCGTTATTCCAAATTAATCATGGTGTCTGCATATCGAAATTTACTGCTTTTTTTACAAAAGAGCTTTAATAAATTGGTATAGAATATATTATGGAACACTACTTGGGCGAATACGGTCCGATTGTGTTGATTTCTTACAAAAAAAAATGATAAGCGAAGAATAATAAATTTAATAAATTCATCAACATAAATTCATATGTTTACATATCTTTTCAATGCTAAAAGATGTTGAGAATGAAAAATCTGCTTTAATTTTTAGGGAGTGTTAGTCTCTTGAGACAACAATAAAAACATTTCAACACACAATATTAAAAAAGGTTAAAGTTCATAGTTTTAAGACTTATTCTATCTACTATTACCTTCTATAACATCTTAAGTTTTTTCAAACCTCAAGGAAAACACTTGAGAAAATACAGTCATTGCAGAAATCAATAACCAATGTTCGTTGCAAACATCTATGGATGTAACTTCACATTTTTAATAGACGTTGTTATTATTATTATTATTATTATTATTATTATTATTATTATTATTATTATTATTAGATATCTATGCTATCCTGGATGCGCTCCTTTTTAATTGATAGATATTTTATGCTTTATCCTTTAAATAATTTCTTGAAATTTGGTAAAATCAATAGTGGTGTTCCTCAGTGTTCTCCCCTGGGACCGCTGCTATTCAATATCTACTCTGCAGATCTAATTGCTTCTTTACCAAATTATGTTCAAATTCTAATGTATGCGGATGATCTTACAATTTTTTCGTGCATTGCTGCTGCCAAGACTATTAAAATGCAAGAAACGTTGGACTCAATTCTCTCCTCATCTAAACCGAACGGTTTAAGTCTGAACTCGAGCAAATCACAAGTAGTTTCCTTTTCCAGGAAAGTAACAAATTTTATTTTTGACTATAAAATTGACTATGCTATTATTAGGAAAAAGAATGAAGTTAAAGATTTAGGCATTTCATTTACTTATAACTTATCTTTTACTCCGCATATTGATAACATCATAAGAGATGTTTCCCGTAGAATGGACCTCTTGAAAAGGCTTACCGAATTTTTCAAAAATCCATTAACTATCAGAATTATTTATTTCTATTGTAGTTCCTAAAGTCCCATATGGAGTGTTAATTTGGTTTACTCATCAAACTCAAAACTTTTTACTCTTACAAAAGAAATGTTTTGCATTTTAAAATTTTCTCTCAAAAAAATATAATAAGCATGATCTCTATATGGAATTTATAAACGTGTTTACTCTTTCCAATGTCATTGGTAATATTTTTCTTAATGTCCTTAAAAGGATTGTATCTGGAGCTGTTTGGATGCCCGAGGTTCTGTCATCTATCGGGTTGTCAGTTCCTAGAAAAAGTCGTCATAAGCATCTTACCTTAATAGCTCCTAGCACGAGGACAAATGTTGAAGAGATTACTCCTTCTTATAAACTTGTTACTTTGTATCCTTATAATAGAATCCTTTCCCATAAAGATGTAGACATTTTTAATGACCAAACCAGTTCTATTTTTAAGATTTTAAATCTCTGATTTTGATTTATTTGTTCCGAAATGTACTCTTTCTCTTTTGATTTTTTACCCCGCTTGAGTTTTTATCACCTGTAGGGGCAGTTTATATTTGCTTATACATTCTGATCTGAATAAATTAAATTAAAAATTATTATTACGGACTGAAAGTCCGCTCTTTTCACTGTCAAAACCCTTAAATGTAGAAAATGTTAAAGCAATCTTGCTTTAGGGCCAAAGCGTTTCTAGGATTCCACTCCAATTTCTTGTGTCTTTTAGACATAGGGAAGTACATGGAAAGTAGAAATTAAGATCACGTTGTGGAAATTGGACTACAGTAGAACCCGACTGCCCATTTTCCTCTTCCACCATCTTAAATAAAACATCGACTATATCTTCGCCAAACCAGATTTTTAATAATTTTTTTGGAAAGTTCACACTGAGAGTGAGGGTGAGCATTGCGTTATAAGGAAATGTCAAGTGCGATCAAAAATATTTTGCTTGGTAAAATCTTCCTTTTCAAACTTTCCATTTCCACACTGCCTTCTAATGCCAAGATTGTACAGATTTTCTTTTATTTAAATGGTTATTGTTCAAATGTAAGAAAATTTTTAATGGATTCGAATATAATGTTCTTATTCAAAACAAATCTTTAAGAAGTGGATGTATCCTTTGAAAATTTTTGTGAAGGGATTTTATCTCATCATTTCTGCCATTCCTATCTCTACACAGTAAAACTCTCCATGACTATCAGCAGCGATAATGACAAAATCAAAGAGCACAAATCTAATAAATTTTATTGATAATGGTTAATTATACCGCAGAGCTATAATTTAGGAAAAATTGACCAAACTGATTTCACCCCACTGATTTCTGCTATTAAAATTTCATCGAGTAAATTTTCCGCTCGAGATCGGGATAATTCCCGAAATGGAGATTACCATTACAAGGAGAAACTAGAAATTTATTTTGATAAATGTAACTCGAGATTTTTAGCATCTTTAATGAAACATGTGATTAGCAGGTGAAGTTCTATTAGCTCTCGGAACATATCAAAGATAGGCATAAAGGTTTGGGGCTTCCCACTAGCCCTGCAATTAATCCTATCCCTGTGTTGCACTTGTCTGGGTTCCCTCAAGGAGAAGCTCCATCAGATCTACAATGGTCTTGAGACTTAATCTTCCTTCGAGACCCTACTTGTGGTTAAAGTAAGACCGGTCGAAAGAATGTTGGCGCCTTCTAGTTAAGATTCCTCTGCAGCGCATTCAAGCCATTAAACAAAAAAATTCTCAACTTGTATTCCAAAAACTTATCTTCAGTCCCCGTTTTAAACCATGTTAACGATTTTTAGAAGGAGAAAAGCGTTTAATTTTTATGTTTTTAAACACCAAAATTTTAAAAAAATAAAAAAAAAATTACTCGTGTTCTTTTATGTTCTAAGAAAAGAAATAACATCCGAAGCAACTTCTACGTACTAGTTAAGAGCTGTAATGAAAGAATCACGAGCGAATTCATTTCCTCCGTTGAAGTTGTTCATTTCTCAAAATACCCATTAACGTAAAGCGAAATTTCTCCGCACAACAACAAAAGCGACATATTGTTGAATTTTGGCATTTCCTCCTTTTCTCGTTTTGGTTGATCCGTTCTAGCTTCGCAGTTTTCAATGGTTTTCCACAGTTGATGATACGATTGTCACCATTAAGAAATATATAGAAATAAAAAAAGAGCAGGATGACGAATATGTGAAAGTTGGGAACAATCTTAAATGAACCTTGTTCTGGTTGCCTTCGCCCGTTTTGCCATTTTCCAGCTCCGCTTCATTACATTTGAAGGTGAAAAACAGCTTCGGAGTCTTTAGGGTTGCGCTGGCGTAAATACACGAGGCAGATAAGAGACCTTCTCCCTCCTCTCTCTCCTTTGCCACCCACGTCACGATGCACCTAAATGGCATTCCGTTTGTCTTCTAACCCTAACCGTTCCCCTTATTTTAATTTACACGAACAATAAAACGAAGGAGGCATTCGTTTCTTCCTTTCTTTTTCTCCTACGCTTTTTGGTAAGGATAGAATTAGTTCGACGATAATTAAACGTTAATTACTAAAGCCACTACGTTAGAATACTGAAGATACCCTTACCAAATATCACACTGTAAGAAAAAATATGCTTAATATATACTATGTCCAATCTATTTCAAATAAAATGTTTTAGTTTCTGTAAATTTAACTTCATATTTGTTCATTGTTAACTTATGTCAACCGTTTAACTGAGCTACGGATTAAATCATATTCCCAAAATAAAATTTACTATCTTCATAGTATGATAAAGTTCACATTTTTTTTAAAAAATAAGAATTTTATCAAATTTTATTATGATATTCAGTGAAATGGTTAACACCAGATTAAAATTCAGAAAATGCCTATAAAAAACGGAAATAAACTGTGTCCAAATTTAAAAATTTGCATAGAACATAGTAATATTTATAAAGCTTGTAAAAATAAAGGGAAAAATATTTGCACTGTTTCAATTTCTTTATTCCACAGGATAACGTTCCTTATCGTCGAAATAGCATCGCGAAAATACACCGAACAACGAATTCATGGCCCAATTTATTAGGAACCCTCACTCATTGACGTGTCATCAAATATTTTCAAAAGGAACATAGGGAAAGCATTGGATATCATAATGTTTCTTTGCCTCAATTCCATCCGCAACATGGGCAAGGCAAAAGACCTAACAAACTTTGTCGGATAATAGATGACAAAAGAGCAGGTGCCAATCCTGCTGCTGTTTAGGCTTTTCACAAAAGTAACGGTGACCTTTTTATCCGCCAGTCGTATATAATCAGGGTGAGTGAAGGAGTGTCTAAACTCGTAAAATACAACCGACGTGCCACCATTCACAAGCTAATAGTACAATGCAGATCAGTGGAGGGTTTTTCGAAACGTACAAGGCGTCAAATCCTTGCATGGTTGAGTTACAACAGCAAACGCCTTCGTCAGGTTCCTCTCCTATCTAAAAAGATCAGAAAAAATGACTCTAGATTCGATGACCAAGATTGGACTGTGAGCAATTGGAGAAGGATTACCTAGTCTAATCAGTCCCGTTTCCAACTTCGCCTGGAAGGGCGAATCAGATTCTGGCCTCAGCCGCATGGAAGCATGGGCCTTTCCTGTCTGATGTCGACTGCGAAGATCTGCGATATCAATGTGATAGTTCAAAAATCTTTTCAGGATATTGCCTGGGCTCCATCAAAGTTAATCAACACCTAATTGATATCAAGTACGTATTGTTTATCATCGTTGATCAAATGCTTCCCTGCATGGCCTGTGTGTTCCGTAGGTTGATAGGTTTTTTCAGTAGGATAATGCTCCAGGTCATAAGGCTCAATTGTCAGCGAGTGGTTCAAAGAACACATGGCAGACTTTGATCTGTGACAACTGGCAGGACAGTCACCCGATATCAGCCCTTCGACAATGCTCTGGGATGAACTGGAACTGGCGGTCCGACATACATGTCCAAAATCGACTACTGATGAGCAATCATTTACGCCAAACACATTGTAAATGTTCTATGTCCGTGGACCAGTAATCATGTGGAACGAATCAAGCACCACGTGGAATTAATACGCTACTGCTCCCCCGAAGAATCCAGGATAGCAAACCGTATTCAGTGGAATAACTGGCAAATTAACCAGTGAATATATTTGCATATATCCCAAAAGTTTTTAAAAGCAGAGGGTCACGTATACTAATGACTTTAGTGTTATTAGTAAATAGTTTAGTGTATTTTTCTGAACTTGTGTTTGAAGATGATGAAAATATGAACTCCCAAAATCATCGTACGTACTCCAGAGGTAATTTGGAAAAAAAGAAGTTAAGAAAATGATTTTATAAGGAAGAGCAGGCCAAATACCGTTTTCCCTCTAAAAGAATATCGGAGGGTAAGTAAAGGGTCGAACCACGATAATCTCAGTGAAGATCGGCTTTCTGTTCACATTCAGTTTTCTAAAGTGCAGTTGAGTTTGATTAGGTGCAAGAAATACTAATAAATGGATTTAGGAATTAACTTATAAATGCATTAAACTGTTATAAAAGCAGAATCCATTATACAACTATCCCAAATGAATAATTCGATAAAAATTTAGAGCAGAAATTTTGAACTCAGGTTTTTTGAGGTTGATTTGTTATAAAGAAAAAAACTATTATCGCTCCCTCCCCCATTTCCAATGTCCAAAGGCCTAAAGCTTCACCATATTTCATTTATACAGGTGATTATTTTTTTTCTAAATTTATCTCTTCGAAATGGTCTTTGACATGTTTTTTGTTTTGGGCACCAATATAAAAATGAAAAATGACACATTATTTTTGTCATTTATGAGTTTCAAACGGATCGTTTCCCAAGGCTTGTTGATGGAATTGCCGATTTCTTTTCCCCTCTCCCCTTAAAATAGAGAGGGAGGTGGTTGGAAAGATTTACTTTTGGTCAATTTTTCCCATTCATTCATTGATTAATTTAGATTATTTTTATTCCTCCTCCTCTTGATACATTCTGCTACGAGCCAAATTTTTGAGCACCATTGTATTTAAAAGATGAATGGAAGAAGAAAATGGAGGGAAATTTCTAAAGTTTTTCTCAAAAGATAAAAAAAATATATCGGACGGCCAAAGGACAGTGGATGGGTTCTGGTGTTATTTATTTTTTCTTTTTACCCTTCCCCCTGTAATCCATTTATTTGTTGAAGTAAATCACGAAAGAGTGGCCGACGGGGCTATTTTTTTTATTTTTTTTTTTTGTCGTTTACTTCTCGGCCATCATTTTTGCTTTGGTCGATGAAAAAAGTTCAGAACCCAGTGAAGTGCTTAAGAAATACAAGCAAATAATAGAAAACGTTGCCGGGGCCATAGCATTTAATAACGTTTCAAAAGGTTCTTAATGCAGTACTTCTTTAAAGACAAATTCAATAAAAAACAATAACGATGATAATAATAATGATGATAAAAGCAATAAGGCTTTAAGAGCTTTTAAAAGAAATAGTTCATCTAGTGCACAATCAGATAATATAAATCTTTTTTCTTCTGTAAGTAGAACTTTGAAGTTTTTTTAAATGTATCACTTGATTACATAACAAATTTAGAATATAAACCGAAAAGATAAACGCATTTATGAACAAGGTAAATGTTAATCATACAGTTTTCCATCAAATTTAAATTTGCCGTTTTAATGATAGTTCGTGCTTGAAATGTGAGGCACAAATGTTATTATCACCATCTTAATCAACAC
>JAHWFO010027030.1:1779696-1831167 GCA_023313115.1 Rhysida immarginata
TTGAAATCAGTTATATGGATTTTCTAGGTTTTCAATAAACATTGGCCTCGAAAAATAATCTTTGACAAGCTTCTTATTTCTTTATATCTTATATCTTTTTAAATCTTATAACTCTCGCAATTTATATGGTTTTTTTTTCTTGTGAAAGCTGATTGGTTCGGCCTTTTCCATGTCTTTTTTCCTTCAACCTAAAAGTCCTGTTCTTTCGGCAGTTACTTCAATTGCACTGGATGCTTTTCCTTATCCCCAAGCGCGTGCTTATTTTCTCTTCTCGCAATTTTTTTCTCTTTCCATTCTAACGGAATGGCAGGAAACTTGTAAGGAACTCTGAAAAGTCTTTTTCTGTTGTTAAGTAAGGTCTTAGTATTTCTCAATAGCTTTTCGTTTACTTTATAAGCTTAATTTTAAATTGTAAGAGTTATTAGAGAATTGGAGAAACTTCCCTGTAGAAAATTTACCTTTTTGGATCATTCAAGAAAGTTCCAAATGAAAAATACTAAGTGGGAAATAATTTCGATAAAATTATAGTGGGGCAGAGAGTTAATGTTAATTTAAATCCGAAAAGTGAGATGCCGAAAATTTTATATAGTCATTAATTCTGCAATTGGACTTAAATCTGATATGCATCAATTTTTTAAGTTAAACTTTTCAATTGGTAAAGTAAAAATATAAAAAAGTAATTCCAATGAAAGTTTTCTAAACTCTGCAAGAGATGGCAGCGCTTCCCTCTTTTCAATGCATAGGGCATTTGTTATGTAAATAAGGAATAAAAAGGAAAGTTTTGGTAGAGAAATTATTTTTGGCGACCATATTTTACTTAATTGCATAAATATCTTTACTCGTTTAAGTGTACACAAAAGTCCTTATGGATATTCAAACATCAGAAAAATAAGCGAAATACTACAAGTTGAAAAAATATTAAATTTCTCATCCGCTTTCTCATTATAATCACAAATCCGACATTATTATATAAGGACCACCCTCCCTCTCAAATAATTTACGTTTTTTCAAATCCCGCTTTCAGTCGCTTGATGGGATTTACGGAGCAAACTGTTCAATTGGCACAAATGTATTCCGTGCACGCCGAACCTAGTGAAAAAGTACATTGACGAGACTTTGGATTTAAAGTATTTGGGACAGATGTGCTTTTATGAGCGTCGTTGTAAGCAGGGGGGAGGGGAAGCATACGGAAGACCCCATCTGCCGACACAAGGAACCCATTCATCGGAAACGGTGCAACGTGTCGGCAGCGCGGGCAGCTTCGCCTGAACGTGACACGCCGCGAACGACTTCGACACTCACCTGATCGCTCAAGAGCAATTACCCCGCCACCATTACTCATTCCGCAGACGAGCAGCGACAGAAATTGGGCTCATCGTTACAAGATGATCGGATCCATTGATTTTACCTAATAGTTGGAAAACATTCTCTGTACTAGTGGACCGTGTCAATGACGGGAGCGTTTTGTTTAGTTAGTTCCCTTTCCTTGTTTCGGAGACAGATGAGTGAGTGTTGTGGTAATGTAATCCGCAGAGGGCATTAACAAATAAATGTAATAAAATGAAATGGTTTCTCAGTACGATATGATGAATGCATATATATCTACATGTATCGAAGTCGATATTTTACAATTAAAGTTATCAATAAAATGTCTAAGATCCTTTAGTACATTTATTAAAGTATTTTTTCTTAAAAAACGAACTTCTTTAACATACTTAAAAGGAGTAATCTATTTATCAACAATTTTTATTTCTTAGCCACTTCCATTAGATTTTTGCAGGGGGAATTTTTTTCTTTTTTTGCAGTTTGATTTTTGGGAATTTTTTTTTTTTTTTGCTATCACTATAGATCTTAGAAATTTTACAAACATCAACTTAGAATCTTCCGACAAAGTAATTAACATGTCCTATATAGTTGGAACTCCTCAGCGGAATTCAAAAGGGGCTTATTCCATGGCTGCCCTCTCGTGTCAGATCGTGATACCTTATCGTAAAGAAGAAATAGAAATAAAATTTAGCCAATCAAACCAAATATCATTTTATACAGGTAAATCTATAACCTATATTAGGCATCTCTTCATTTTCCAAGAAAAAAAAACAAAAAACAATTCCACTGCCTTAACATTTCAGCTTTCTTCTCTAGACTCCTAGGCTATCGATTTCGGTTCGTAACAAGTTCTAAAGTACCCTTCGGTAAAATGTAGTTTTCTTCACAAAAGAATAGTAGTACACGTCCTTGTAAAGTGGAGACTTTCTTCTGAATACCATTTAAGCATGTTTATTAACTCTACAAATGTCTTTGCAATAAAAGTTTAATCTTAGCTCCCCGTTTAAGAACGACGGTCTTTTGCGGATCAATTTGTGGAGAAATATTTAATTGAGATTTTTTGGTTATTTTTTAAATCGATTGCAACATTAATGTCGAATTATAGTTTATTTTTGTTAAAAACAAGTTAGAAATAAAATTTAATTCACTAAGAAGATGCGAAAGTAAACTGGTAAAAAGGTGATGGAGTCCCATTCAAAACAAAAAAATAAATTTATCATAATCACTGAGAATGCAAACACTTTACAGCCTCTTTGGCAGTAACTTTTTAAAAATAAACCATTAGAAGGTTGACAGATAAGTAAGGTCTTCGATCGAGAAAATAAATTCCCAACAAAATAAAATAATGAAAGTTGTGTCAAAATGAAGGAAAATTATTTCACCTAAATATTGCAAGGTTATTTTTCAACACAGCCACGAAAAAACTGCTATATTTTTTCATTCCGTTTGTGATTTGCTTTTGATCTAACTGAGTACAGCAATTTCAACTTCGGATGAAATATGTTGACCTTTCGATTTCTCTTGAAATAACCAGAAGTCGGACGGCGCAAAATCTGATTTGTAAGGAGTGTGTAGAAGTGAATTTCAGGCATGTCACAGTTTTCATCGTTTGTCGACTACAACAAAGATCTGGTAATTATTAGACTCAAAAGAAGGATTTTTTAAAAATGCCACATGCCACTACTGACACAATATGTGTAACTCTTGCTAAGTACAGTCGTGTACAAAAAGGTTTTTACCTGCTCCGTAGGAACTGAGCTTACTGGATGTTGATCGGTTGCAAAATCAGGTACTTTTACTAAGAGTCAAGGCAGATTAGACTGGACCTGTCCCTTCTGAAGGAAAATAGGGTAGCAGGAATACACTTGGGATGTGCTATTTACGTGCTCAACTATGACTTAAGTCTAAACCTTTATGCACCCGACTGTACATGTATTTAGTATGAAATCCTCCTTTATTCTTTATAATCACTTAGATGACGTCTGGCATGATTTCACGGAAGTTTAACGGTTTCTCTTGATGTCTTTATCCTGTGCTATCTTCGGATCAGTTCTACTATGAGGTTAGTCATGTCGGTGAACGTTTTTTTCCTTGTGTTTTAAACACATTAATGAAGTAATGAATTAACAGACAAAGCAAAATAACTGATGTGATCGTCATTCAATAAGACATGTTTCTATAGTGCCATGATCCAGCTTCGATGAGCTAAACGCCATTCTAAACGTCGCATTAATTATGCTAATGTAGGGTTTATTAGTAGCAGCACAGTCATGGAAACCCATTGTCCTCAGATGCCGGCGAATGATAATTGTACCGGAAGTATATGAAATGGAATTTCTGAACTCTGTAGCAACAGTAATAACTCTGTCAGGCGAGACCTGGACTCGTTTGTAAAGAGAACAGACTGCCAGGACACAGCTGTCAGTTGAGCTACTCAGTCTTGCTAGATAGATGAGGTACACGAACTGGCCTTCTGGCTTTTACGTAATCTTCTCGTAGTCTGTTTCTTACTGTCTGATCAAAGATAACCACTCCAGATGCCGCACGGAGGTCATTTTGCAAGTCTCTTGCAGTGGAAGTCCATTGGCGAAAAGCAGAAGTAATCAAGTATCGATCTTGATGCTTCGTTGTTATGCGTCTGCAATCTTGTCCAGCCCTTCTTGCATACTGAGCGGTCTCTTGTAAACGATTCCATGCCCGATGGAGCACTGACGAAGATACTTGAAACTCTCTAGCGAGAGACCTCAACGGACCAATCAGGGTAACAGCTCTTATGACCTCAGTTTGACTAACGTGCCTCATTTTGTGTGTATAAGCGGGCAGAAAACAAAGTGATTGAAATGCAAACAGGATTTCGCGTTTGATTTTTAATTGATGCAAAAATTTAAAAAAATAATAAAAAAATAAAGCAGGCCGAAGACCACATTGACCCTATTTTTTGGTTTCTAAAGTCCTCGAGATGGCATTTTTCACAGATTTTGGAAGGTTTTTAAGTAGGTAAAATAAAGAGATCGACTTTAGCAATGCTAAAATAACAATACCAAATTTTACTCTTTCTAAAGTAGTTCGGCACTTTATTCAAAGAATAATAAAAAATTAAGCCTATAGAATTAAATTTTACCAAGCCTATCTGATGTATCTCCTTTTTTCGTAGGCACGAGAAGCAAATTTTGAAAAGATTACCTTCATTCCGTTTTATTAAAAAAGTACTTTGATTTAAAATGGGACATTTTGTAGTTATTTTTTTTCTATCCACTAGTCGTTAACTGTGCCTTGAGAAATCGTTACAATGAAACATGTCTCTCCCTTAATGAATATTGAGTAGTAAACTTCTCCAGTAGCATAATTGGTTATCGACCCAAGTGACTGATTAACATAGTACACACTGGAATAGCCTAACAATCGTTGAAAGCTTGCAATTATAGGATATCGGTTCCTGACGCTTTCATTTAAACCTGAAAGAACTTTCGACCTCTTTGATCCCTAATCCACCAAAATCGTCAAACTTCACGAGTTAAAATAATACTTCAAACCTTTCTGATAATAGTGTATTAACAAAATCTGATATTAAAAACAAATATCCTTTTAAAATAATATTACTATGCTAGATTAAGAAAACTTTTTATCTAGTTTTTTAAATTCAAAGACATTTCCGTTGAATAGCATTCCAATATCATTCCAATTTAAGTTCTTCGTTAAGGTTTATGATGTAGTCCGTTGCTGATAATAGTTAATTGCTTTGATCTAATTTTTGAATTTTTCATTTTACCCACAAAACCGTTGTTGCTTAAATTAATTCCTAAAATTAAATTCCATTTAAATATAAATAAATAAATAAATTTCTTTTAATATTCTCTTTATTTATTCATATTTATACATTTAAGATCAGTTTTATCCTGGCTTTAAAAATAAATTTACAGTCGCGCTTTTATTCGACTTCATCCTATCGATAAATATACGCTTTACCCCTAATTTCAATATTCTAAGTTTACGAAATTCATATGGCTTTCCCACATGTTTAGGAAACATGGAGCAAGAAAAGATAAACTGCTAACCCCAAATTACATTGTAATTGATTAAGTGCAAAGAAAGGACGGGCGGAAAGGGGCACTGTGTGTAGGTAACTAAGTACCGTGTATAAAAAGCTGAGATGTGCTGCCTGTTATCAGTATCTTTCACGCAATTACGCCATGTGGTCAGGACCGACCCGAGGGCGGTGTGGACGGTGCGGCTGCACAAAGCCCCGCGCCTTAATTTTTCACGATAAAATATTTTGGAACATAGGCCCCCGCTACAAATATTCCTGAAAATAAGCTCCGTTTTTCTTTTCAGCTGGCCTTGCATCAAAATGTGGGCGTGAATTTTCCGAATCCCAGCGTGGTCACACGAAATCATTTTTAAAGCTTTTCCATAGGAACATAGACTTAGCTTTTTGCGATTGCTAAAATACAATTTTCAAAATAAAAAATGTAATTTTCAGAATGAAAAATGCAACTTGAAAATCAAAAATTCAAAAATGCAACTTGCAAATCAAAAATGCATTTTGCAGAATTAAAAACCCATTTTGCAAAATAAAAAATGTAGCTTCTGACATTAAAATTCAGCTTGTGAATTATAGTTTTTTGCGAATTTTTAAATGGATTTTTCAAAATAAAAAATGCAGTTTGCAGAAGTAATATTGCAGCTTGTGAAATAAGCAGGTTAATTTGCAAAATGTAGTTTGCAAAATAAAAAATGTAGTTTGCGAAATAAATGTGTTTTGAGAAACAAAAAAGCAGCATTGAGGAATTTTTAAATCCGATTGAGCAAGCTAAAAATTAAAATATGTGTAATTAAAAGGAGGCAAAAAAGACGATAAAAAGAATAAAAAGGTTGGGAGGATACTTCTTATCCCATTTTGTTATCCCCACCTTTTGATCTTACTTATCTTCGACTTTTTAAACCTCACTTTTAGCTTCTACTTTTAACCCCTTTTGTATCCCCCACATTTTACCCATATTTATCGACTCTTTTATTCCACTTTAAGGAGCTAATTTCCTTAAATAAAAAATTGAGAGTTAAAAATGGGGATAGAAAGTGGCAGATAAACGTAGGAATCAAAAGTGGGCAGATAAAATGTGGGTAATAGTGGGAGATAAAAGTGATGGAAAAAGTTGGGCCAAAACCTGGAGATATGCGTTGGGGATAAAAATGGTGAAAAGTGGGGGCGGGACCCCCCCCCCCCATGTTGGGAAAAAAGTGAGGGTAAACAAATGGGGATATAGAGTGGGGCTTTAAAAGCTGAAATCAAGGTTAAAATATTGGGAAAAAGAAATGAGGTAAGAAGTATCCTCCCCCCCTCAATTTTTTATTCCTTTTATCCACTTTATCCCAATTTTTTGATCCTACTTAATTTCGACTTTTTTTTTTTAGAAACAAAAGAGCCCTGCTTGAGAAACAAAATATCGGATTTTATGTCCTATTCCACTATTAGTCCTATTCCACTATTCAACCCTGCATCTGGGGGCTCAATTAGTGGGCCTACCACAATTATTCGCAGAGAGTTGCACAGTCTGGGTTAATATCTTAGAGCAGATACGCACAAGCCACATAAAAATACCATAAACCCGAAGCACTGTTTGGACTGGTAGCGAAGGATGCAAAGTCTTCATTTGAATCACTGGCAGAACTTTTTAGAACGAATTGTGGCTATTTCTGTCGCGACCTATAAGAAATTAGTTGAAAATATGCCTCGACGCGTTGCCGTGGTCATATTAGCAAAAATTGGACCAAGTAATTACTAATTGCCATAATAAACAATTTTTTCCAATACTTTCGTAAACTAATATACGGAGAAGAGGAAATGTTTGGTTGATAAAATTTTATGGTTGACCTAAACTTCATATGAAATGAAGAGAACACCAAATGCGTACCGCCACCAAATTTCCTTATGCTCACCTCTTAAATTACTACATTTAAGACATGCTACATTACGATTTAAAAAGTTATAAATTCAAAAAAATGGTAAAATTAAGAGCCTAATATTCCGAAATAATATTTAGTCTTCTTTATACAATAACCGAAAATAGCGTTAACGAAATGCATCACGTATATTTGACATGTATTACCATTTATTAATCTTAAATATATGTGTTCATTTACGATTATTTCTATTAGAAATAACTTAAAATAACCTCCTAGAATTTTAAATCTGAACTTCCCCTCTAAGTCTTCGAAGAGATACTTGATGACGCATTGAACCGCAACCACAAAATAAAGAGAAAGCGAAAGCCACTTTATTCATTATACGTATCACTCTTGGTGCCGTTTATTGTTCGGAAGGAGTGCTTACTCTATCAGATGAAACCCCAATGACAAATTCAAAAGATTCTCTCCATAACTGCTCCGTCCTCGATGTAAAAGCTGAAAAGGACAAAAGGGGAAGTGAAGTGCGCGAGAACGTCGACGGACATCTCGAATCAAATATGATGAGAAGCCTTACGCGGATGTTATTTGCAAATGCCTGAGTCATTCAAGTGATTATCGTCATCTGAAAACCCTTTTTAAAAACATAAAAAAAACCTTTTAAATTTTTTAAAAATCATTTAGATAATGAGAGTAATTAGCTTGTTCATTCATACATGTATTTTTTACATCCGCATGTAAAGTTTTATTTTTATCAAGAGGTGCGAAAGAAATGTGAATGGAACAACATTGCGTTAAGAAAAATTCTACTCTGACATGAGTTTGGGCACAGGGTACAAATGGATACAAAACGAAAAGCAATATACTTGTGTTGTCGCACTTATCTGACAGTCTATCCCATTATATACCATCCACACGTTCATTATATTGTACATTGCTTTCATTTAGTCAACTAAAAAATTTTCAAAATACCTCACTATTCGCTCTTTTTGCTTGGCTTCACGTTCCCAAAAATATCAAGTTATAGAGTGCTACCAAATAAATATACTAGGTTATCAACTTATACGAATACGTAGGAAGTTTAGCATTAAAATCTGCAATTGTAATCAAATAAGTAATCAAAATATAACTTATACTTTGAAATAACCTACCATGAGTTCCTATATTGACCGTGTCGAAAAGTAAACAGCGCAATCACGTGACTACACCCATGCCACTTCCGGAAAGCACTCGTGTCGTATGCAATAGCATGGGGAAATCGTAGATTTGCCAGACGTGCCTGCTGATGTTGTTTATTTCGCATTCACCACGACGACCACAATGTCTAGCAGTTATTTTAAAAATCTGGAGAAAAATTGCATGATCCGATCGATGAGGATCTAGAAGATGATACAAAGATTGAACCATACAACTCTTTAACCACTACAAATTAACAATAGAGACCAAAACAAAATAAAATTACAGAAAAACAGCTAAAAATTAACAAAATAAAAAAAAAAACAAACGAGAGAAACAATAAAAAGATAAAATGACTTGAAAACTTATTTCGAAAGCAAAACTTTCATCTTTCACCTGCTCAAAAAACCTATTATTCATGAACAGAAACGAGTGCACAAAACCACTATTATTCAATTAAATTTCTAATGCTATTGTGAACACCGGAAGTCGCCAGGGTTCAACAGAATGTGTGCTGCCATCTACGCCTAACTTTAGTTCGACACGGTCAATCGCGCTGTCGTAGAAAAGGGCTTCGTTTTTAATCTGTTCGATACTTTTGAAAGTTCAATTAATATGATAAACTTGGGTCATTTGCTTTTATTTTTGAAACTTTCCGTAAGCAGAAATTACATCCAAATTTATAAACTAAAGTGAAAATTTTGCTTTAATTAGAACTTACTGAAGACCAATAACTTTCGAGAAAGAAAAAATTAGTCTAAATTATAATTAAACTGCGCTGTTAAGATGTTAAGCCTTTAAGTATTTTAATTTTAGTTCGAGCTCCTAACAAATATTAAAGTTTGAAATATTAGGTCTATACGCAAATATAACGGTCATTACCACGAACGCATTTTTTTTTTTAAAGATTTAATTTAAAAAGAAATGCAAGATAAAATTTAAGTATATAAAAAATGTATATCTCTATATTAATTTGAATTTAAAAAGAATTATTTCAATATTCACATAAAGGACAAAAAGAGCCAAACTCACTAAGAAAATTATCCCTGGAATTGCCAAAAACAGGTCTATTTCCTTCCAGCACGAAGAATCACACTGAGCTTAAAAATAACCGTCAAAATGCAACTGGACCACTGAGCATGCGCAGAACGTAGGAGAAGCCCTGTTAAAGGGGAGGAGAAATAGTTAAGTGTATCTGTGTTGTTGCCCCTCCCTATATCCACGCTTGGTAACAGCGTTTTGGTATCTTCCAAATACAAGCTTCTCGATTTATTACGCATAATACTGTAAAAAAATAAATGAAAGAAGAATTTTTAAGTACATACTTTTACGTTAATAAATGTCCTAAAAATAATAAAATAAATAACATAATAATAAGAATTCATAAAATTAAAATAAGAAAAAAGTATGATGGCTCGTTTAATAAAAATTAAAAACTAATTTGATAAATTTATATTTATATGATTTT
Organism: Rhysida immarginata; assembly: GCA_023313115.1. Taxonomy (NCBI): domain Eukaryota; kingdom Metazoa; phylum Arthropoda; class Chilopoda; order Scolopendromorpha; family Scolopendridae; genus Rhysida; species Rhysida immarginata. The sequence goes on from JAHWFO010027030.1 coordinate 1,789,571, forward strand.
ATATTTTTTCTTTTTGTGTTTCTTTCTTTTTCGTATTTTAATATTACAATAAATACTTAATGCAGTATTTTCATTAAAAAATATTAATTTAAATTATTTTTTAAATGAAAGGCATCGTTTACTTTTTAGTGCACCTTTTAAAGTAAAAGCGAGGGCTTAAAAAGCTTTTTTTTTTATTTTATTCTTTTTATTCTAGGATTTGTAATCAATTTTCAACTCATACTTTTGTTACAAATATGTGAAAGAAAACTTAGAGGCGGCCCAATCCCCTAGCAGGGAGTAAATTAAATAAAGTCAGTTTTTAACCCTTTTTAAGAATTCCAATTTTGAAAATTTTTAGCTTGGATTGTATTGTCAACCGGAAATGAATCAGTATGCCAAAATTGGAATCATTTGACCAAGGGAATATATGATTGCAAGTTTTGAACGAAGCAATCCGACAGAAGTTGTGAGTTAAGTGTATAAAATGAAAAGTTATCCGTTCCTTGCTCTTCCAAATACTACTCTATTCTACGTTATTTTTTCTATTTTTTTTTATGAGTAGTTATGGAGTATCTGAAATGGTGTAAAATATAAAAAAAAAAATTTGTGTGGGCATAAAAATTTGTGATCTGCTAAAAGCATGTAAGATTATACCAAACAAATTTTTCTCCTACATTTTACGATCCATCTTATAAAGCAAGAAAAGCATAATTCAAATGTAGCTTTTAGCATCCGATAGCACTCGACATGCAGCGCCTCCCATTGGCTGACGTAACGAACTACTTACGTTTATGTAACATGCTTTTGGGCGCAGTTTCCTCACCTCCTAATCTTACACCGTCATTGAACCATACAACTCTTTAACCACTACAAATTAACAACAGAGGCCAAAATGAAATAAAATTACATAAAAAAAACTAAAAATTAACAAAATAAAATAAATTAAAAATTGAAATAATAAAAAGATAAAATAACTTGAAAACTTATTTCGAAAGCACCTGTTGAAAAATTATTATTCATGAACTTAAACGGATGCACAAAGCCACTACTATTCAATTAAATTTCTATTGCTATTGTGAACACCGGAAGTCGCTCGGGTCCAACAGAACATGTGCTGCCACCTACGCCTAGCTTTCGCTCGACACGGTCAATCACGCTGTCGTTGAAAAGGGCTTCCTTTTTAATTTGTTTCAGTTTGGTACTTTTGAAAGTTCAATTAATATGAGAAACTTGCGTCATTTGCTTTTATTTCTGAAACCGAACAAGTATAGTTAATTATTCTAGCTTATTGGTGTTTTTTTTTATTAAAATTCAGTGGACTTATTCATAATAGCATCGATAAAAATCCAAAAATCTTCTCTGAAGCATTTTAATTGGCATAATTTTATAATTCTCCAACTAGAATAGGGAACATATAGAAAGGCGTAATTTAATCAAAACAATCGATCGATAACGACCTGTCCCTATGCTTCTGAGCTGTACTCTGTTGTTTATAATAATTATGTGCTAGTACCATACAGTATTTCTGCATGTATATTCTTAAATAGTTTATTTTCTTAACCATCTATATACAGAGGTAAGCAACTTTGCGTTTATAGATAAGTTCAAGTTTTACGTTGCTGAGGTTGAGGTTAATAATTAAGAGGTCAGTTAATTATTATTAACTGCTTAATACGATCTGGTATAAGAAATAAAGAAATTAAACTGGAACTAACTCCAAACATCAGGTAAATGATATTAATTAGAAAATGGATGGGAAAATTCTGCAACCTGGATACGAACCAAGAACCTCGACTTCATGGTCGACGCCTCTACCAACTTAGGACACTTAGTGACAGCATGGCTGTTTAAGTGTCTGCGATAGCCCAATTGGTAGAGGCATCAACCATGACAGTCGAAGTTCCTGGTTCGTATCCAGGTCACAGAATTTTTCCATCCATTTTTTAATTAATATCATTTACCTGATGTTTGGAGTTAGCTCCAGTTTAATTTCTTTATTTCTTATACCAGGTCATATTAAGCATTTAATAATAATTAACTGACCTCTTAATTATTAACCTCAACCTCAGCAACGTAAAACTTGAACTTATCTATAAACGCAAAGTTGCTTACCTCTGTATATAGATAGTTAAGAAAATAAACTATTAAAGAATATACACACAGAAATGCTGTATGGTACTAGGACATCATTATTATAAACAACAGAGCGCAGGACAGAAGAATAGGGACAGGTCGTAGAGATAAAAAGTTTTCGGTTGATTGATTTGATTAAATTACGCCTTTCAATGTGTTCCCTATTCTAGTTGGAGAATTATAAAATTATGCCAATTAAAATGCTTCAGAGAAGATTTTCGGACTTCTATCGATGGTATTATGAATAGGTCCAGTGAATTTTAATGAAAAAAAACACCAATAAGCTAAAATACTTAACTATACTTGTTCGGTTTCAGAGATAAAAGCAAATGACCCAAGTTTCTCATATTAATTGAACTTTCAAAAGTATCGAACAGATTAAAAAGGAAGCCCTTTTCAACGACAGCGTGATTGACCGTGTCGAACGAAAGTTAGGCGTAGATGGCAGCACATATTCTGTTGGACCCGGGCGACTTCCGGTGTTCACAATAGCAATAGAAATTGAATAGTAGTGGTTTTGTGCACCCGTTTCAGTTCATGAATAATAATTTTTCAGCAGGTGAAAGATGAAAGTTTTGCTTTCGAAACAAGTTTTCAAGTCATTTTATCTTTTTATTATTTCTATTTCTTATTTATTTTATTTTGTTAATTTTTAGCTTTTATTCTGTAATTTTATTTCATTTTGGTCTGTTGTTAATTTGTAGTGGTTAAAGTGTTGTATGGTTCAATCTTTGTATCATCATCTAGATCTTCATCGATCGGATGAGGCAATTTTTCTCCAGATTTTTAAAATAACTGCTAGACATTGTGGTGAATGCGAAATAAACAACGTCGGCAGGCACGTCTAGCAAATCTACGATTTCCCCATGCTATTGTATGCGACATAAGTGCTTTCTGGAAGTGGCAGAGGTGTAGTCACGTGATTGCGCTGTTTACTTTTCGACACGGTCAATTTAGGAACTCATGGTAGGCTATTTCAAAGAACTAGTTGTATAAGGGTCGTACAAATCAAAATGAAAACTATTTATTTTATCCAAAGTGTATACAAGGAATTTAAAAATACTCTCCAAATGCGTTAAGGCATTTATCCCACTGTGTAACAAGGCGTGTGATTACTTTATGGAAGAAGTCTTTCGGTTGCGTTTGGAACCATTCCAAAACCTCCTCCTTCACTTCATTGTCCGACTGAAACCTGCGGCCTTTCAGGTGTTTCTTGAGATGCTTCCCAGTTGAACTTTTTGATGAGGTCTACCGTTGCTTTCGAGATGTGAGGACGCGCGTTGTCGTGGAGAAGAAACACTCCTTCTGTAAGAAGTCCAGGACGCTTGCTTTTGATGGCCTCGCGCAGTGCCTTCAATGTTTCCCCATATCGTGCTGCGTTACCTGTAGTGCCTTTTTCAAGAAAGTCCAGTAATACCGGGCCTTTGCGATCAAAAAACACGGTCAACATCACCTTCCCCGTGCTGTTTGCTTCCATTGACAACTTTGACGTTTGCTTTCGGCACCAAGTTTCATCCCCTGTAACGATTCTGTCGAGAAAACTCTCTCCTTCCTGTTCATAGAGAGTCAAATGTTGCAGGGACATGGCCATTCGAACTCCAAGTTGTTCTGATGTCAAATTATGCGGGACCCATTGTGCACAGATTTTTCTGTAGTGTAGATGGTTCCTGATAATGGAGTGAACAGTTCCACGACAAAGGCCAGTTTTAGCAACGACGACATCGATTGTCACCCTTCTGTTTTCCTTTAAGACAGCGTCAATTTTGGCTTTGGGGCCATCCGTGATGGCGCGGCTTGCTTGTCCAGGTCGTTGATCATCTTGCAATGATGACCGTCTCTCCGAAAATCACGTGTTCCATGCCCAAACACGAGTGAAGGTTAGACAGTCATTTCCATAGACGTTCTGCATACGACGATGAATTTCAGAAACTGAAACTCTTTCACATGTCAAAAAACGAATTACTGCTCTCTGTTCCTGTTTCGTTGACTCCATTTTGTTGTTTGGACGAAGCGATCACGCGCAGAGCTACGAAGCACGAGCTATCGTTCTTTCTCACGTGATGCAATACTTGCAACCTATTGTTCCATTTGCACGTGGAGTTTCGCAATTGTTGAAAACAAAAACTTACGATCCTACACGTCGTCTTTTTTTCCCCACACAAATTTTCGTTTTCATTTGTACGTCCCTTATATTTTGATTACTTATTTGATTACAATTGCAGAACTTCCTACGTATACGTATAAGTTGATAAAACGCCGGAATTGAACAAGGAAACTTATATAAAACGTGGCTAACATTGTAAGAGGACGTTTTGAATTTGCTCCTGCAACAGATCACTGGATGATGGTCTCTAGAAGCTAAAGTCTAGGAAGAAATTCGAACACTCAAGAAAGGAAATCGATAGCACGATTTTTTTTTCAATAAAGCGAAGAAAATTCAGTTTCCTGTAAGAGATTAAAAGCAACGAACGAATGTATGAAATATACCGGCTTTCTTGTATAAATCTAAGCATTTAATACCATCTTCTCAATTTATTTAGTAGCTAATCCTTTTGAATAATGAACTGGTCAAAAAAGTCTAATATACTTTATAAAAATCCATAACGTTAAAAATATTAGCGAAAGTGCCGCTTTTAATTTGCTCAAGAAGCTAAGCAAATTAGATGTCCAATTAAATTAAATATCCATTATCTTTCCAGCGCCTTGTTTTAACTTTTTAAGCCATCAAATAAAGCATGGCAATATTTAATTTAAAGGCGAGAGACTTCTCTCTTAAATTAAATTCCACTTGTAGCGATAAAGTTCAACTAGGAGAACGCTACTGTAAAATTCCAATTCTTTAGTTTCTTCTTGACGGTCTCTATTAATCTTTTAAATATTTTTTGAGGGTTTTCATTTAGCGTGGTGTCGCTGTTTACGAATTCTCCATGCCAATGGAACAATTCAATCCGCTTTCGCTTGACCTGCTCGCTGATCTGCCAACATATTAAAAAATTTATCTATAGAGTTAACATGAAAGGTAGAAATTAATACTTTTAAGGAAACTTTAGAATAAATGACCCGTTCGATTACAAGTCGAACTTATTTTCGTTAGGGTTAGTGGGAGAAGAGCATCGATATGACCCAGATCTTGATTTTGAAGCTGACCTTTCATGTAACTAACATACAAGAACATACATATATGCTCGTTAATACAGACTTAGCACCGAAAACTAATGTTACTCGGGATACAAATAAAATGCTTATATAATTGATATTTTCAATTCCAAATTCGTTAAAATTACGAGAAAATAAAAAACTTCTTAAAAAATTTCAAGTTAATTTCGATTGTAATTGTAAAACGTAAATTTGACTAGTTATGTGGTTTCAGTGTTTGTCTGGCTTTCCAGATGCACATTAGGTTTCTCATTCGGCAAGTATAAGCCTGTGTTGACTGATTTACATTTATGATCAGTTACCGTAATTAGTATGGTTGCCGAATTTGACACTTTCTTACCAAATAAAATACTAATATTTTTCGATAAAGTTTACGGCATATTCATAGCTAATGTCTCTCTTTACGAAAGCAAAATTTTATAAAATCTGTGTTCCACAAAGGCTTCATAAATCAGTTAGCCATTTTAGGGCTTCAGTTTTAACCCTTAATTTCTAGTTTAAAAAAATTCCTTTTTTAATTGAACTCCACGTTTCCTAGTCGTAAGTCATAATTAAGACTATGCCACGGAAGCTATAGTCTACCGTGCTATAGCTTCCATCTTTTATCGTCTCAAATGAATTTCGTCTCAAAGACACGAAAAGAAGAATTCAGACTGTATTTGTGGAAGAATAAAGCTTAAGAAGTGAATGCCTGTAAATATTCCGTAGATGAAACTTTCGTCGATGACTCTGCTCGAGATTTAATTATAGGGCTGAATACAGATTTCTGTCTTTGTATCATATTGCAACAGAAACTGGGCGGAATGCTACCACTGTTAGTCTAATTTGGAGGCAGTGGTCTGAAGAACGACCCCCCCCCCCCCCCCGCCCCCGGGGGGGGGGGACGTACAAGAACATAATATAGGAATCCCAATATCGATGAAGACGATTGGATATCCATGCACTGCCTAATGTAGGATTGGGGGCAAGGCGACCTCTGTGAAAACTGCCCCTAAAGCTGAGTACAGACCGGGCCAACGAGTGCTAACGAAGGGGTTTCGTTAGCGCTCGTTGGTTCGATATGGACGGGCTAGCAAATGCCTGCCAATGAAGCTTCTTTGGCGTTCGCCTGCAATCCGTAGCGTGTCGGTAACAACAAAAGAATCAGACTATTCAAGCGGCGTGCACGGGCGCCGGAGGCCAATAAACGAATGCTCAATTGGAGCGAGCGAGCATGCAGTGTAAACGCTGTATTCAATAACGATTCAAAGTCTTTCGCAGACATTCTACTAAACTGTTAAACAAGCCATACTCTTTTTCTGCTTGCAATCGGCCATCATTTTAAGCGGCGGCTACACAGAGCGCTACGCGATGGACAAAATAAGGTGGCCACACAGAGCGCGACGCGAAGGATGCTATGTTCGCTCCGATCCGATGCTATCCGTTTATTTCATCGCTTATTTGAAGATTTACGTAAAGAGAAGGCTAAATTTAAAGATAAATTTAAATTTACGAGAATAATGTTTATTACAATTAAAATGAATTAATATTATTAATATTTATACTGTACTGATTGTAATTAATTATAAATATTACGATATAATTATAATTGTGCCAAATGTTTTTTATTCATAGTATTTCGGAACGATATGGACTGAGGTTTACAATACCAAATATTAAGATAAAGGAATAACTTGTTTGATTTTTGTTCCTGTCTTTTTCAAAGTATATTTTGAAAAATACAGGAATAAACGTTGAAACTAGTTAGTTTGCTATCTATGTAAAGCCATTATTTTTATTCTTTTGTTTATATTTCTTTAATTCTTTTAATGAATTATACATTTTTTATTATTTTATTATGTATTTGTTTGCTCTAGAAACGCCATAATCGTAGCATATTCACATGATTGAAATCACCGAAAGCAAAGAATTAAGCTGCAGGCCATGAACGCATCACCATTGCTTGTCTACTGCGCGTGCCCGTCCACGATGGACGTTTTGGACGTCCAGAAAATATTTGCGCAAATAAAACGTCCAGAACGTTGCGTCCGCAGCTCTATGTGGCCACATAGCGAATAGAGGAGGATATATTTTGGACGTGTAGCGTCCGTCCCATCCGTCTCGCTCTGTGTGGCCGCACCTTTACTTCCACTCCATAATTTTGTTTTAAAAAAAATTTTCTTTGTCCACCATCTCCGATTTTGCTTCGTTTTTCTAACTAATTAGTTAAGATATAAGAATATGGAACTCGCAATTATAATTTATTTAATTTATTCGTTATTGTTCATCACGCACCCGGGAAAAAAAAATAAAGCAAAGAAGATACAACTGAAACCGGATTCAAGCCCAATGAAAGTTTAACAAATGCATGCCGAATCTCCTTCTTTGGCCCAATCTGTACGCAGCTTAACACCGAACCATTATCGTGCACGCTTGCCGTAGAGTCTCACCAAAGACGATAAGACCTTTCTTTGGTCTCACTATACCATTTCCCCGTTTAAGAGAGCACCGTTGATTGTGTTGCACCAAACCGAGTCTGGCCGCACTACGAAGCTGCCCCTGAAAGCCACTGCCAGTATGGCAACCAATAGAAAAAACTAAAGGGATTATTAATTTTATTAGTTTTAAAGGGAATATTACCCGATGAACTAAATGAGCATTTCAAATTCCGTTTTTCAACAAGACAACGCATGGCCACTTCCACATTATCTGAAACATCGCCAATATCAAACACACGCCGTGAAAATGGAATCAATACATTAACATTACATGAATTTTTAAGAGGGGTGATTATTATTATTATTATTATTATTATTATTATTATTATTATTATTATGCTTTAATTTTTGAATTTATAATAAATAATTTATAAATTTATATAATGGTTGATTCGATTTGGCCATTGCCTGGTTTAGTGTAGAATTTAAGCTCGTACAACACTGGAAATGGCAGTTTTATCAATTAGATCAGGTACAAAGCCATCGGGATCAGCTTTCTTTTTGAAACGCAGAAGACCATCAGTCGGAAGATAATGAGAAGCACTGAAGATTGAAAGCAAGGATAGGAGCATACAAACGTCACGTTTAACTTTGTGAACTCGTTCATGAAATCCATGATGGCTTGAGCAGCACTGACCACGACCATTTCATGTTTATACATAAGGCTTATTATTATTATTATTTTAAATGTTTAATAATAACACCATTTCAATTTGGTTAATAATAATTTGATCCAATTTGTTTGTAGAGTATAATGTGAAAATTCAAATCTCTTTAACTAAAGGGATTAAATTATTGTAGCCAAAAGAAAACATGTTTCAATTTAGTGATTCACCACGTAAATGTCATTAGAATAATAGTGGACAGTTACCTCTGAAGGCCCCAATCTTCTGGGAAATGGGTGTGGTGGTGAAGACTTAATGGAAAAACGCGACAGCCCCCGCAGTCTTGTTTGGATTCTAGTCTAGACGACCTTTCCTCTTGTGAACATTTCTACACAAAAACAAAGATCCTATGTACCTGAAGAAAAAGTAATCTTCTCGAGCTGGGTGAATAAATAGTAAGAAGACACGAGGGCTAAACGGGAAAGAAGGGGTAAAAAAAAAAAAAACGATTGGAAAAGTTAACAAGGCGAATGAATCCCTTGATAGAAACGCAGTGTCCATTCAACTTCAGCTGAAAAACTGCAAAAGAAAAGGATATAAAAATAAATGGAACCCAACTCCCCGTTATCCGTGTATAGCAATGTATGATAAAAAGTTAGAAGCATAAGCAAAAGAGCAGACGTTCATTATTCACTCCTCTGTAGCCTTTAAATGTGAAGATTTCATTGTCGTTTATCAGCTCAAAGGTAAATATTTATTTAAAGTTTGAATATTAGCTGCAACATTTTTAATGGAGTTTATAAAGCTTAATGAGATTTAAAATGAGCTGCAACGAGTTTATTCAATTCGTACTGCCTGAATAACGATGTGAATAGAATTTATAAACATTTTCACTGGCGTAATCATTCATTTTGAGTAAACCTGCAATAATCAATGAGATTACGATTTCCATTTCAGAGCGAAAGCAATAGAGAATAAATAGCACTAAAGATAGCATTTCACATGCTTTCAACATGTTTTAGTGTAAAAGTAAAAACTTTGTAGTATAAACTTTAATAAAAGTTAATTAATCAACGTCTGAAAATTGGTTATACCTCTTCTTGCAAGTTAACTATTAATAACTTAAAGGGACATTACAGAACAATTCTACAGGAACTTTGCGCATTAATTAGTAGGTGTTCATCGCTTAATTTTTTTCTATTTACATTTTGGAATGCTGTGGGTTATATTTATATTTGGTCCATTTATGTTAATTGGCGAATTTGCTTGATCCGTTAGGAAGCAATATTAAAAAAATAACGGTCCAGATAAAAAAATCAAAAAATGGAAATAAACTATTATGTCCAATTCGATGAAATTTCTATATTAATTCATTTAATTTAATTTAAGATTTATTTTTATATTTAGAAATTTTTCTACTAACATATTAAAAGGAAAGATAAATAAAATACCGTTCTCAATCGCATTTTAACACGTTCTCTTACCTGAATAAAAAACCTCTTTCTCTTCTTTATCCAAGGATCTCCTTCGATTGTCCCGACTGTGCAAGATCTAATTTGATGCTTTCAAATATTGTCCGGCTCTAGGCGGAAAGTGCGCAGAAGAGTCCACGGCCGCCCGGGATGACTCCACCCGCGTCTTTGTTGCTTCCCATTCTACTACTTCAGAGGCGCGAGGCTCTGGTGAGGCTCACATTCGGCGTGAAGAGGGTCAAAGGCCACCGTGTTCACGGCTGCAAACACAATAGAGGCAACGGCTGTAAAAGGGTGGCACAATGTGCGACCCCCACGACACGCGGACTGGCAAAGTCGGCAACAACACAAGTCATTCATGGGAGAGATTTTTGGCGAGTGGAAGGAAGAAGCCGCACAACCCTCCACCAATGATCGAATATTTAAAGGCACACTTTTCTTGCGAACGGTGCAACTTCAAATCTGGTAGCACCAAATCCATGAGTTGAAGCTCTGTCCTCGCAACACCAAGTTAACACCCGTTTCGCCTATATACCTGTAAAATACAAGTAAGCAGATTTGGAAATAGGAACAGCAACATTCTACTTTTTAGACATTTAGCACCTTTTAAAACTTAGATTATTAAAAAAATTCTTAACATATTGAAGTGCGTACAATCTTGATGTTGAGAAAAGAATACAAAAATTGGTTCTGTAAATCTATAGTTTTAATCAACTTATTGGAAGAACTTACAGATTTTTCGATTAACATGAACAGCATTTAGGAAAAGGTTTCAGTCTATTGGAAAATCGGAAGGGAGAAGAGAAACATTGAGAATTAATTGATCGCCAAATAACGACTACTAAACAGGGCTCTTTCACACCCCTTAAAAAGGTAGATCACCTCTGATATCCTCAGAAAAAGGAGCACATGTTTAAAATTTGTATAAAATTAACCGCTTAATTGATCAAAATCGACTTTTTTTTTAAATTATGAGTTAGCTATGTTGACACTTTTTTGGCAAAAGCATTCTTAAATCGAATTACTGCACTTGTTTCCTATTCAATTTATTATCACCATAATAAGTTTGTTTGTTTCTTATACAAATCTACAGTTTTATTTCGATCTTAATGAAAATTTGCATACTTGATCTTCAAAGCATGAGGAAAGTCACTGTCTACCTCAGATTTTGAAAAAATAATAATTATTGATGAAAAATCGATATTCTTGGGTATGACACCATGAACGCAAATTAATTAAAAAGTCTACGGTTTGAAGTTAAAAGTACTGGTTATTGATGCACTGCTCCACACCTAAACGAAGAAATATCCGTGTCAGGGTGAGGAGGGATAAAAACTCGTGGGATAAAATGTTTAACTTCAATGATATCTTTTAATTTTTCTCGACTCTGCTGAAAGAAAAATAAAAAAACAAACGGCTAAATGAGCAGAATCAAAGAATTAATTCTCAATTAAAACCCTCAAAATTATTCAATAGTTTTGGATTTACTAAATACAAAGTGAACAGTGATACAGCAATCAAAAGATAAATTGTCCGCGTTTTGTCTCACATTATAGTCTCCTGTTTATTGATAACTTCTCGTAGTTGTCGAGGAATGTCATGAGATTCCCAAATCGTGAAGCCCGAAGGAAGAAGAGCAATGTCAAGATGATAGTGGAATTCCTCTCATACTTGCATCAACATATCTGAAACTGCCGATACCACTGACCGATGGTCTGAGCACCCGGTGGATTAATTCGTAACATCTACACAAATTACCCTACATCAGTGACTTACCGATTCAGATCTCGAAAATTGCAGCACACAAAAAAGAAATTCTGCTGTACATCGCCATTTTCTCACACACTGTTTATCGGGGAGCCATTCGCGGTAACCTTCTTAAACTCGTATATCCCACATTTCATTTGGTCTATGTTTAGTTCGATTGATACGGACGGGATTTTCCCGATTTGAAATTGGAAGAACCTTTACCAACGACCTTGCAGAATCTATTTACCTCTCTGAAGTGTTATCTGATAAATCCCTAAGTTCCTTCACTATACTGACAATTTAAAATTTCGATCGTCAAATATTAGTTGGTAATCGTTAAAAATCATTGAATGTAGCACAGAAAAGACAAATCGTAGCTTTAAAGAATCTTCGAAATTCGACAGTGAATTTTTAGGGCTCTCAACGAAAAAAAAAAATTAGATGCAGAAATACTGTATGGGGCTAGGATACCATTATTATAAACAACAGAGAGTACAGCTCAGAAGAATAGGGACAGATCGTATAGATAAAAAGTTTTCGGTTGATTGATTTGATTAAATTAGGCCTTTCAATGTGTTCCCTATTTTAGTTGGAGAATTATAAAATTATGCCAATTAAAATGCTTCAGAGAAGATTTTCGGATTTCTATCGATGCTATTATGAATAAGTCCAGTGAATTTTAATGAGAAAAAAAACACCACTAAGCTAAAATAATTAGCTATACTTGTTCGGTTTCAGAAATAAAAGCAAATGACGCAAGTTTAATTGAACTTTCAAAAGTACCGAACTGAAACAAATTAAAAAGGAAGCCCTTTTCAACGCCAGCATGATTGACCGTGTCGAACGAAAGCTAGTCGTAGGTGGCAGTACATGTTCTGTTGGACCCGGGCGACTTCCGGTGTTCACAATACCAATAGAAATTTAATTGAATAGTAGTGGTTTTGTGCACCCGTTTAAGTTCATGAATAATAATTTTTCAGTAGGTGAAAGATGAAAGTTTTGCTTTCGAAATAAGTTTTCACGTCATTTTATCTTTTTATTTTTTCTATTTTTTATTTATTTTATTTTGTTAATTTTTAGCTTTTATTCTCTAATTTTATTTCATTTTGGTCTCTGTTGTTAATTTGTAGTGGTTAAAGAGTTGTATGGTTCAATGACGGTGTAAGATTAGGAGGTGAGGATACGGCGCCCAAAAGCATGTTACGTAAACGTAAATAATTCGTTACGTCAGCCAGTGGGAGGATGCATGTCGAGTGCTATCGGATGCTAAAAGCTACATTTGACTTATGCGTTTCTTGCTTTATAAGATGGATCGTAAAATGTAGGAGAAAAATTTGTTTGGTATAATCTTACATCCTTTTAGCAGATCACAAATTTTTATGCAACTGACAGTTATTTTGAAAATAATTTTTCACATAATTTCGAAGCCATGTTTACCAAATGGTTATGTGGCTAAAGATGAACGGCTTGAGGATCAAAGGAAGTATATATATCCCTTTGTTTGAAGATCAAATGTGAATTGAAATCTCTAGTACGTAATTAAAAGTACATGTATCGTCATCGAAATTGAAGTAATTTTCGAATTTTCCCCTTTGTTTAGCTTTCAAAATGTTTGATTGGCCTGTTCTTCCAGGAATGCAAAAACAGTAGGAAAGTGGACATCTTGATTGTATCTTAACTGACATTTAAATTGCATATACACCATTTCAGATACTCCATATCTACTCATAAAAAATAGAAAAAATAACGTAGAATAGAGTAGTATTTGGAAGAGCAGGGAACGGATAACTTTCATTTTATACACTTTTACTTAACTCACAACTTCTGTCGGATTGCTTCGTTCAAAATTTGCAATCATATATTCCCTTTGGTCAAATAATTCCAATTTTGGCATACTGATTCATTTCCAGTGACAATACAATCCAAGATAAAAAATTTCAAAATTCGAATTCTTAAAAAGAGTTAAAAACTGACTTTATTTAATTTACTCCCTGCTAGGGGATTGGGCCGCCTCTAAGTTTTCTTTCACATATTTGTAGCAAAAGTATGAGTTGAAAATTGATTACAAATCCAAGAAGAAAAAGAATAAAATAAAAATAAAAGCTTTTTAAGCCCACGCTTTTACTTTAAAAGGTGCACTAAAAAGTAAACGATGCCTTTCATTTAAAAAATAATTTAAATTAATATTTTTTAATGAAAATACTGCATTAAGTATTTATTGTAATATTAAAATACGAAAAAGAAAAACACAAAAAGAAAAAAAATATATAAAATCATATTTATCAAATTAGTTTTTAATTTTTATTAAACGAGCCACCACACTTTTACCTTTTTTAAAAGCTTTTATTAACCTTGCAATGTTAGTTTTTTTAGGTCAAATCTTGTAATCAATATTGAACCAACTTCCCGACAAGCTAGGGAGCTGAAACTTGACACACATACACAGGATCAATGACAATTTATGTTAAATTAAAAAATTTTCAAATCGGTTCATTGGTTCATCTTTTAATGGTACAACTTCATTACTACGAATTGTTTGTTGAGACAATTGGACAATTCGTTATGGCGAGAGTTAAATGTATCTATTGTTTATTGTTGCAAAATTAAGCTCTATTGTTACCACCAAATAAAACATTATAAAAGCTTGGTTTGAAAAAACCCTTTTCCTCTTATCTTGTTTGTAATTTAATTTTATGAATTCCTATTATTATCGTATTTATTTGATTATTTTTAGGACATTTTTTAACGTAAAAGTATGTGCTTAAAAATTCTTCTTTCATTTATTTTTTACAGTATTATGCGTAATAAATCGAGAAGCTTGTATTTGGAAGATACCAAAACGCTGTTACCAAGCGTGGATATAGGGAAAGGCAACAACACTGATACATTTAACTACTTCTCCTCCCCTTTAACAGGGCTTCTCCTACGTTCTGCGCATACTCAGTGGTCCAGTTCCATTTTGACGGTTATTTTTAAACTCAGTGTGATTCTTCGTGCTGGAAGGAAACGGACCTGTTTTTGGCAATTCCAGGATTATTTTCTTAGTGAGATTGGCCTTTTTTGTCCTTTATGTGAATATCGAAATAATTCTTTTTTAATTCAAATTAATTTAGAGATATACATTTTTTGTATACTTAAATTTTATCTTGCATTTTTTTTAAAATTAAATCTTTAAAAAAAAAATTCGTATTCGCGTTCGTGGCAACGATCGTTATTTTTGCGATAGACCTAAAATTTCAAATTTTGTTAGAAGCTCGAACTAAAATTAAAATACTTAAAGGCTTAATATCTTAACGACGCAGTTCAGACTAGTTTTTTCTTTCTCGAAAGTTATTGGTCTTCAGTAAGTTCTTATTAAAGCAAAATTTTCACTTTAGTTAATAAATTTGGTTGTAATTTCTGCTTACGGAAAGTACCGTACCGAACAGTTTTCTCGGTTCCATGAGATGCTTTTCATTATATTTTTCATTGTACGTTAAAAAAAAACGTTAAAAACCTTTAAGTGTGTTCAGCCATTAAGTAGGCCTACGAGTTGCAAAGTGCGGTCACTTCGGCATCAAATTTGTACAATAAGAACAGGTGTTTATTCTTACAGATATTTAAGAGTAATATTAATGTAAAAAGCGCAATTTCTTAATTCACGTAACTCGATTAATATTCATAATTTACTTCAAAGATTGACTAAGCTGGCTGAACCATTTGTACCGACTTCTGCGAGGCCTATTATGATGGCTGATTGCGGAAGAACGTGCAGAATGTAAATTAAATAGACTACACCTAAACGTGCATTTTCACTATTTGCCAGTGTCCTACAGGCTATATATATATAACTGTAAATTTAGACTTAATTTTGATGCGGTTTGAAACTAAATCATACTGATTCATTTACAAATTTATTTTCTCGAGTAGCTAATTATAGGTGCTCTTTCACGGAGTTTATTATTAAATTTATTCATTTTTGGATTTCTGTTTGTTTCATACATATAGAAATCCTGCTGCAAGCTTTTCCGAAGTGTTTAATGGAATGTTAAGAACTGTTAAATATGTTCAGCCATGATTTTTCAACGCAGCATGATTCCCCAGTTTTAAACTCGCATTAACACTATTAATAATTAATATTACGCTAAAACTGTCGGGTTATTAGTGACTTTACTCAAAATCTTAATTACCAAATTAATTTGGGAGGTTTATTGGTGTTTAAAATTTTATTTTCTAGTAGTGTCTGATATTCTTTTATCCGTTCGACCCATGAATTCGTCGGATGATGGAATGCGCAATCTTTTACAAAAGATGAGTATAGATTATCCTTTCTTCCTTATCCTTTCTTGCGTGAGAGCCATGTTTACCACTAGGACAACAAAATTACGGTTGACACTCAAACACTTAGCGATAGGAAAACCGTAATTCCCCCGTACTAACTCCCCTCAAACACAAGAAACAATTCAACACACTTGTGGAAATATGGCTCTAAATCTTGATTTTGTTGTATCGTTAGCGTACTTGGGGATGCTTTATCTTTAATCTTTAAGCACAGACAATCACAAAAGTTATTTTAGTTCTAGTTTATGATGGGCAGGGGAGTTAATTTTAATTTTTTAATTGGGAGTTTGAAAATTTTAGAATTAAGATTTTTTTGTTTCAGGCTGACTCAAACACAGTGTTTTTTAAAATTTATTAATTACATGTAAATCGTTTAAGGATAAATAAATAAAGTGAAAATAAACTAAAAACTTAATCTGGTTATCATTAAACTGCCTCAACGTTATCATTATTTATATGTAAAAAATTATAATTGAAAACAAAATTTAAAGAAAAATCAATAGTTATAGAATTTACTATTGTCAGTTATATTTCCAGACGATAATAATAAGAAAATTTGCGAAAAGGATGCATTTAAGCCGAATTTTAGAGGAAGCGTAACTCAATTAATAGGGCCAACTGGGCCAACAATGGCGGATTTTGCAGCAGACGACGAAGTTTAAGGGAACATTTAAGAACAATGGAAACGTATTGTCGTTTTCTCACCTCCTAGATCTTCATCGAGCGGATCAAGCAATTTTTCTCCAGATTTTTAAAATAACTGCTAGACATTGTGATCGTCGTGGTGAATGCGAAATAAACAACATCGGCAGGCAACGGCTAGAAAATCTACAGTTTCCCCATGTTATTGTATGCAACACAAGTGCTTTCCGGAAGTGGCAGGGGTGTAGTCATTGTTTAAAGAATCTTCGAAATTCGACAGTGAATTTTTGGGACTTTTAACGAGAAAAAATTTAATTTCTAAATATTAAAACTTTATCTGAACATGGGGTTGTTTTCGAGAGCCACCTACGTTCATTAATTAGAAAAAGAATAATGGAAGCGTTGCGGAATGTTTGTTTGTTTGTTTGTTCCATTCATGTTACTTAATTTAATAATTTATTAAAGAATCTAGTTAATATTTGCCTTCAAAACTACGCTTGTTCGTTTACCTCAGCTTTCAAATCCAATCGAAAGTAATCAATTTCATGTTTATTATCTTTCTGTATAAAAACTCTCCTTATTTATATTAAAGAACCTAACATGCTCAAAAACATTACAGAATAATTCTAAATATTACTTGATCTTTACCTTAAATAAATCCAATGAATTATACATGTAATATACGGTTTCTTTCGGATTATGAATTATATTTTTAACTTTTTCTTAGTCTTCACTTTTGGTCCAAGCAACGCTACTAAAAATACCAGCTACTTACACGTTGCTGCAGGAGATTTTAATTTCTTAATTTAGCCCAATTTAATTTAATTTGATCCATTAGGAAAGTTTTAGAGCTGAGGTTTTCTGAAATGCACGTTTGCCATTTACTTGTCTTCTTGTTTAACTGTTAAATAAGGTCGGAATTTTCCTTTCACAACTTAAAGTTGCCATATGCCATCCTCTATAATGCAAAAGCGGCTGTGTACATTAATTTCGCATCAATTCATCTTTTCAAATGAAAGAAAAGGTATAATTCACATATTCTCCGAATATTCCATATTTCTTTTCCGAATAGATTAAACCCCCGAGTCATTAACTCGAAAACGTCTATTTTTGACTTAATGGAACTCTGTGAGCCATGAGATGAAATTCAATTGCTATCGGAATCCCTCATGGCCATTTTCCTCGAATTTCAAAAAGCATCAGATACAGTCATTCCAGCCCTCCTTACTCATAAAGGTGGAAAATCGCTACAAAATTCATGAATCGCTTCCTCTCATGGCAGTCTCCTCTTTTTATAAAGTTTAGAATGCAGTCACGAATTGCTTCTCGGTAGAATTGACGAACTTTTAATGAACTGTTCAAATATTCATTTCCGCAAAAATCTTTTAACTAACAACACTGCTAGGGATTTTTAAAACATTTGACAGCAATAGTCAAAGATTTCGCATTAAATCATTAAAAGATTTCCATAAAACAAGAAAACACTCAGTTTATTAATACAAGAAGAAATTTATTACTGGATCACGGCAATTGAAACTATGTAATTCGTATCTCTATAAGAAATACCCAACTCCACTATAAATTCCAAAGAGGTTTTGCTGTAAAAGTTCGCTTTAAATATTTTTGTTCCCAATTTCGAGTCGAATCTACTTTTGTTCTCCACTCGACGGTGAAAACACAAACGTTCGTTTCGTGGAAATTTCTAGAAATGACGACTATGTTCATATGTTTTATGTCTGCGTTTTTATTATACTACTGTGAACCTTTTCATGGTGTTTAAATTACGTCCACTTTCTTCTTTTTCGTATTCGTGTGCCTCTCTCTCGAAAATGAACCTAAGTGTTGAGTTGTAAAAAGAAAAAAAAAAAAAGATCATTGCCGAATGCTGATTCTCAAAAACAGTTTTTCTCATTTTTTTCAAGTATACCTTCTGTTGAAAAAATATCATATGTCAGCTTCGTTCTCGTGATTAAAATTTTTTTCCTTATTCTTATTCATCGATTTTGAATAGTATTTCGCCGGGACATTACAAACATTCGTTGATTTTTTTTAAATTTTTCTTCATATTTTTTATTTCAAAACGGAAACACGTGCAATATTTATGCCAATTTTTAATTTTACCTCCTCTGAAATATAGATACAAACTAATCATAATGTTAAACTGAAGTCACCAAGGTAAATTCAGAGAAAGCGAAAGTTCAGGGGGGGGGGAAGTAGAGGCACCGACGACGCATTCATTATCGACTAAATTAACCATTTAAAAAAAAAAAAAGAAAGGAAGGAAGGAAGGCGCCTAATAAGAAATGGAATGTGATGGAAACAGAAATGAAAGAGCTAACAAGGCTCCATTTGAAAGAGTCTAAATTAACCGGAACAAAATGGTAGGAATCCTATTCATTAGATATCGAAGAGTATGTAGATTAACTGTTTTTCATTACTTTAATAATCCTTTATTTTAAAAAGATTTAATCAGTAATAACGCATACTCTTCAAATAGTCATCTGAAATAGGATAAATAATAATTAAAGAAGGAATATATTTGAAGTAGGAATTTTATTTATCTTCTGAATAAAAGATTCTTAAATATTAGCAACGAAATGGTTTATTTATCGCTTTATTTTTTAATATTTATTTTTGTAGGAAAAAAATGTGCTCTTTATTCAGTACCCTATCCCATTCAATTCTTCTGCAGAGAGAATTGCCCTTTTTATGGCCCTCGTCCCCTTTTATCCCTTCCACAGATTTAGAAGCAAGAATCTCTATAGTTCTTTCTTTTTTTTTTCGTTCATCTGGCTGATATGACCTCCCACCTTTTACAACCCCCTTTTCAGAAGTCAACTCTTTCACGAAGAAACTTGGCACGTGGCAATCTTTCTCTTATTCTCCCCCTATCCCTCCTCCGTCTGTTTCACTTTATAAAGTTTGTTTTCGTGTTACGAATACGGAATACATATAGAGAGTTTCCGTATACTTTGAGTGTGCGATTTTTAGCTTCTCGACACGAGTACAACATTTGGAGGTGTTGCATGACTCCAGGAATTGTTCTAAACTTTAAACAAATGCCTCATGAATTATTATAATTAGATATTTACTAGAACTTTTTTCCTCATTTTTAAAAATCAATTCCTGCAGGATATTCCGTCTTAGGTTCAAATATTTCAGATATAACTCTGATCGCCTCCCTCTTAGTCGAGTACTCAGATTTACTTAATTGAGCAGTGCTCTCATAAATGGAAGCGCACTGTTTGTTTTCTAAAGCGCACTCTACACAATTTTTATCTGTGAGATCATCTAAAATCCATCACCAAAACGACACGGAACTGCTTCGACAACATGTAGAACAACGATGCTACTAAATCCGACCCAGCATCTGGATATTTTCGAAAAGTGTCTGACGAAGCGCCAATGACAAGGCAATTGGTCATTTTGAGAGCACATCCTTTAAAGGCGATGCGGACAATTAATCGAACACAAAATGGGCTGTAAAACTCGGAAATAAAACCATTTCGGGCATATGTTTATCTCAACTTTCGCGCCTTCCATCTTGTTTTCAATACAGATTGCTCCCTGAAAGGTGCGTTCCATTTATTTAGAGATCGACTTCGGAAAGATACAGTGTACTTCATTTATGAAAAATTTCAGACAATAAGTCTATACTTACAGTATCAGGGAAAGAATTTTAAATAAAAGGGAAAGTGATTTAGTTTCGGCAAGGTATCAAAAATAAATTCTACCTACGCAAAAAATTTCAGGTTTATCAATTGATGGTTGGCTTTGCCTTTGATTTGTTCTGTTAAAAAGTATTGACTATTTGAAATCGAGGGCATATTGAATGAAGATTACTTTTCTTAAGAAGAAATTTTTCTCATGTTCTAAAAACTTTTTTTCCACGAGTGCTTTCTTTTACCTTTAACATTACACTTTTGGAAGTGTTTTCTTATTACACATCCTGGCCAATAAAGTGCAACACACACCTTTGAATTTGACAAGAGGCATCTAAATTAGCCAGCCGATAACAATGTTGACTGAACTCTAGGATGGCGCAAATCCTGGGCATCGAATCGAATGGTATGTTCCAGACTTCAGTAGTAGACTTCAGCAGCTAATCAGTCCGTCACACAATCCGGAGTTCTTTCACACTTTCGACAGTCACGTTCTTTCAGGATGGTTTTTCTGCCATATCCTTTTGTACTCCAGTCCTTAAATGTTTGCTCTAAAATGGTTGCTCTATCTAACGGTTGTTGATCTGTTCTCTTCATCATTGTTTTTACTAAATATACTTATAATTAACTGTTTCTGGGTTTACCCCATGCTTTCATGTGTTATCGCCGCTGAATGATCTGCACGTTTTTTATACTGATGAAGGAATCAAGATACGGTTGTGTACAGAACCATCCCTTGCTGTTCGTATTCTTCTCGGCGGTCTTCTTTTGAAGACTTCCGAGCATGTTGCACTTTATCGGATGACTAAATTACAGGTGGGTGACGTTAATTGCTTCATAACATTACGGATTCTCGATTTTAGATATTTTCTTAACGAAAAAAAACAACATACTTACACTTGCTTATCTGCTCGGAATGGTAATTAAGCAATATTAAGTAAGTTATGCCATGTACAGTTGGTCTGACATAATTGAAACCGACTCAGGATAACCAACTCTTTGAAAAATGATTGATTTATCAAGACATTTTGGTTGGCATTATCAATATTGATAAAAAAATAAGAAATACTTTCAACATTAAACTCGAGTGAAAGTGTTACCTTGACAAGGGCATACGTGAAATATATGCCAGGCAATTAAGAGCCCTAATGGCGGAATCCCCTTTACTCATTATTAAAGCTGACACCCTCAAATGAAACTTAATGACGTTTAATTTCCGAGCGTTTCGTATTTTGACGGCCGTTGAGGGTAAAACGTGAAAAATTTATCGCTGAGCCGTTCACCAAACCCGTTGGCCAACAAGATGATCTCAACCTTTAACACCGTGTAACAATTACAAAACACGCTCTCTAGGACCATTGCGCCGCTGTTAATACATCTTCCGAGATATGAACAAGGCTCGAAGAACTTCGGTTGTAATTAAAATTTGCGGCCTCCGGATCAAAGGTCATCCAACGAAATGAATTTTAACATTTTACTACTTACGGATAGTAGTCCTCGCAGCAAGTTTTAATGTCTGACCAAGAAACATCCATAGAAGCACGTGAAAAAAAATTGAGCATTTTCCGAGACTTGTCTACAGAGACAACACTGCTTTACGCTTAAAGATCTGAGAAACAGTTTATAATAAAAAGAAATGGATACTGTAGCTACAGCGGAGGGTTATCGTTAACTATAAAAAATGCGTTTATTAGTAAAACTAACTTGTGCTGAATTAATAAACGCTACCCTTTTCAAATCTTTATTTAGCTTTTCTCATTCCGTTTATGCTCATGATTACAAATTCCAAAGCACTCTCTCCACTTTGAACAGCCTTGTCCTATTTCAACAAATTTGGAGAAAGAATCATATTTTCTGTTTAAAATATTAAAAAGTGTTCGTAAATGGAGTAATTTGTTAGCCTTTAAAACTTGGACAAGCAAAACTGCAGCGAAAGTAAAGCCGATTAAGGTGACACGCATTTTATACCGTAATTTATTTAATGATAGTACAGGGTCTTTATAATTAAAGTTACATTTTGACATGCCCATAAAAAAAACTACTGGACCAAAAGCTATAATACTTGGTAATATTATACAAGAGGGCATGGGAAGTTCATACCCACCAAAAAATTAGTTAAAAATGAAGACACGAAATTAGACACGAAGACACAGGTTAACAAGTCTTTAATCGTTACTAAAATTACATGGGGGAGGCCGTCGCCTGGTGGGCTTTCACTGAACCAAAACTTCTGTGAAGTTAAGCAACATCAGGCACGGCTAGTCACTGGATGGGCGACCATCCGTGATTCACGATCTTCACCCCCCCCCCCGGCTGCTGTGACCATCATACAGCAGTCGTTAATCCAGGTTCATCCAGGGACCCAACTCGTCGGCTGCTAGCCATACAGGCCCTGGATGGACCTATTGGATTACCAGCACTAATAAAATAAAAAAAAATAATAAATAAATTATTTTAATAATATCTAGTAATAACCAGAGCCACGGCTCACAAAACGACAAAATACACTGCCCGGCCACTATTAGGTGCATACACTGGCCTGAATTCGTCGAGGCATGGATTCAACAAGTTGCTGATAACACTGAACAGTTAAGAAATACCTTGTAGACATCAGATCGTTACGCATTTACTGGAAATTCGATGGATGGGTAGACTTGCGTCGCAAAGCTCGTTCCAGGTCGTCCCAAAGATGGTCGAACCGGCAATTGTGCGAGCCACTGCAGGAAGGAAAAACTTATTGGCATATTCCTGGAACCATCCCTTAGTGACATGGACTGTGTGCCAGTGCCTTATCCTGCTGGAAGAAACTATCTGCACACGCTGACTATGAACGGATGTCCTTGATCTTGGTCCGCAATGTGAAGAATTGAAAAAAATACTCAAACCACCTTCATCGGAGTTTCTTCATGCCGATGTTGAAGTTAAGGCTGAGGTGATTCGGCTAATTATGGACAGTCTGTTTGCTTGCATATCTTAGCTATCTATTCCCGATCTCTCTCATCAACGATCGTTCTCCCTCCACAGGACTGCCGCTGAGTAGATATTTTCTGTTTGTTCAGGATTAATTCTTGAAACAGTGAAACAGTTCAGAAGAGGAGCAGTTTCCGATATGCTACTTCCAGCACCTGCTATCATGTCTCGTTCAAAGTCCGTTACATCATTTCTTTTCCTTATTCTTGCTGAAGTTTCTACGCTCAAACTGATAGCAGGAAGGGTTCTCTGCTGGAGTTATGCCACAGGTATGGCCAGGTAACGTTCTCCAGCTTCGTCGCATGTCCTCATCACTCAACTCATTTACGAATGTTGGCCTAAAAGATTTTAATTCCAGATCTTTTTTTCATAGTCGTTTTTGGAATTCCAAGTTCAGAAGATCTTTTCCGCAATGATTTTTTGGGAGATCTGGTCACAGAATCCACCACTGCTGCACATGCTTGCTGTCGTGTTGATGGTCGACCTGTCCTCTTTTTATCCAAAAAGAATCCAGTTCTGATGAGTTTGTTTTTTTTTGCCATCGCAGTATAGTTCGCTTTGGCGGAGCTTCTTTATTTGATGAAAAATAGGAAAGAAAATTCCACAGCCTGGGATCGAAGCAGAAGATTTCTGGTTCGATCCCAGGCTGTGGAATTTTCTTTCCTATTTTTCATCAATAATATCAACATCTGAGGTTTGGCGTGAAAAAATCCTCTTAAGACCTTTCATTTATTAATTCTTTATTTTATCGTGCCGGAAAGTCCCGTTGCACATCTTTTATGGTTTTCCCGATGTGTTGACGTTCATGAGCCCATGCACTTGCCAGAACGCGTTCTTTCACACTATAAGTACTTGTGTCCGCCATCTGAACTGAAATTTGGAGTATAAATACACATGACAAAAAAGGGGATGTGACAAGACTTTTAGACCTTACTGTACATCGTTGGAAAAAGAATCCCTACAACTTTATTAGCTAAACCAACAATAAACGGGCCGGACACTATACAGGATTACAAGGAAAGTCGACCTAGATATTTAAGGACGTTATTATTTAGGTCGTTGCCGATAGATTTGACTCGATAACCTACTATCCAAAAGTTAACCTTTTCTAGATATGTGACTTTTAAATAAACATTTATTCTTTGCGGTCTGGGACCGCTTTCTCTGTCATTTTGTGTTTGATTTGCCTACTTAACTGAGAGTATTATACTTTTTTGGATGGTTAAAAAGACGTGGAAGTTATAAAATAATTTGCAGGATAACTTCCATAGAACTTTTTTTAATTAACCTGCTTCAAAGTTGGGAACACTTAATGAAAGCATCTATATGCAAATGGTTTCAACTTTTATTATTTATTTTTATAAACTGGCATACCCCCTACGTAAACACAGCAAAAAATTCGACCCTAGAATCTGGAAATTAAAAAAAAAAAGTTGAATTTAGAACAAAGAAGGATATTTTTTTCTTTTAATTTAAAAGTCATATACTGTATCTAGAAAACGGTTAACTTTTGGATAGTAGGTTATAGGGTCAAATCTATTGGCAACAACCTAAATAATAACGTCCTTAAATATCTAGGTCGATTTTCCCTGTAACCCTGTATACTTCTGATAAAACATTCGAGTGTCAGAGAACTAATCATCGAACGTAAAAATATTACAGTTTCTAGAGCGCCAGATCCATCAACCCAAATTCAACTCAAATACCCTAAAACGACACAGAAGTTTCATCAGAAAACTAACATTGCTGCGTAGAAATAATATAATTTATTCCACAATCATTGATCTGATCCAGCCCTGTTATTGATTGTTATTACCAAGAATAGGATGAAATTTCAAAATGAATATTTTAAAGCCACAGGAATATTCTTGGAATGTACACATTACAAAAATAATTTTCCCACAGATATTTAATTAGAACGTACTTAAAGAACAGTTTTTTCGTATTAATATTTTTGTACTTTTTATGTACTTTCTGATGTTTAAACTCAAAATGCATTTCTAAATATTTTTTCGCTAGCATCAGGCTGCACTGGAGTTGTTGCGAAAATATATAGATCTTGAAGCCTCAAGCGTAATAACAGGCTCGCCTGAGTACCAGGAAATTTTAAAATAAATATTAAAGATAAACATTTTTTTCATTTTCTAACTTTTAATTATAATTCCATAGTAGCAACTAATAATATTATTCGGAAAATTCCATATTAGCAACTAATAATATTATTCCATAGTAGCAACTAATAATATTATTCGGAAAATCTTTTATTCGGCAATTAAACTTATAATGAATTGCCTACAAGTTATTTTAATCAAGGTAACTATTCAAATTTGTGAGACAGAAAAGTCTCGTAATGAAAACGCATCCCACAAACGAATGAGGGGGGTTCTAGAAATTTAGGCGTCGACTACTAAGGTCATTTTGCGCCTTTTACACAAGTTATATCTGTACGCAGCCCGGGACAAACACAAACATTCATGCTCACGGCGGGATTCGAACCCACGGCCAGGCGGACTCGAGAACTAGAAAGCCTACGCCCTAGCCCTCTTGGCCACCTGGCCGGCCCACAGACGAATGAAACCAATAATTAACTGGTTTAAAAGAATTATTTGGAAAACTGCACTCACCCCAATAATTCATCCAGCTTTGTGTTTTTTCTTCACTGCTGGTATCATGGTTAGAGTGGTTTCTTTGGCTTCTTTCTCAGCTTGGATATTGTTCCTTCGCTCGCAGTCTGATTTGAACGTTTAAGTTGACGAATTATTTGTGAAGTTGACCATTTCCTTTATAAAAGCTGCTGAACTTTGCTTTTATCATGGGGTCTAATTTTGGGAAAGACATGTTTCCTTTTCAAAATACTTCACAGGAAATATGTGCATAGAAATTTGCATGTTAGCTCCTATCAAAACTTTTCAAAATTGTTCATCTTCATTCCTGTCCACCCTTTATACATTAATTTTTTACACATAAGAGTGCACAAAAAAATCAAAATAAACTCGATAAATATTTGCCCAAAATATTTTGATTACCAAAAAAAAATATTCAAATATAATTTATTCGTCACGTAGATCTACCATAGTTCTTCCATTAAAATCGATATTGTTTGAGTAACTTTCCTGGTTAGCATCCATTCTGTATGCTAAATTAGATTATAATGATTGCATAAGAAGATGCTTTCATAGTAGACCCTTTCCTTTATCCCTTGTTATTTCCTCTTATTTTTATATTTGTCCTTTCTTTAAAAGAGTAAAGGAAAAATGACCCATCTTTTGTTGCGGAAAATATTCATTCTTCCCTCTGGTTCCTCAGGGAATATCCCTAACGATTTCGGTCGGAGAACGAATCTGTCATCTGTCGAATCCAGCTTAAAGCCGATCGAATTCAGAGATGAGAAGCTGAGCATTTTCAAGAAAACCTCAGTTAACTTCATCGCTATAGCTTCTGTATTAAATTCAAACTTTATTAGATTTAGCAATATGATCTAAGGGTATTATAAAGATTAAGTTAGGCTGAAATAATCAGTTACGATTTAGTAAATGAAATGGACGCGGCGAATATTTAGAATCCAAACGTGCTTTCAACTCTATAGCAAATAAAAGAGGCGGATGCTGACCTTTCTTCTCCCAAGAAGATCT
Organism: Rhysida immarginata; assembly: GCA_023313115.1. Lineage (NCBI taxonomy): Eukaryota > Metazoa > Arthropoda > Chilopoda > Scolopendromorpha > Scolopendridae > Rhysida > Rhysida immarginata. The sequence continues at coordinate 1,816,371 of JAHWFO010027030.1, forward strand.
TTATATTTTATCCATCCAGGCAGAGTGGGGGTAGATGGATGGACCGTGGGCGTTGCAGCTGAAGCCCCTTTTCGCCCGATGGCCAGGGCGTGCATCGAGCGCATACGAACGAGCGACACTCGAGTTCCCGTGAGGGCGGGAGCGGCCACCAATTGCCTCCGCTCCGCTCCGGGCTGTGCATTTTATTAACGATAATAAATCAGCAATATTCATTCGTTCCAGGGAGAACAGGATGGAACAAGATGCGGATATGGTCCTCGGATGAACTTCAAATGAACTCGGGTGGAGAGAAATTTTCCAGTAGTTGTTTTTTTTGGTCCATTGGTCAAACAACATCTGCCGCGCCCACTGCCATGGCCCTTTCTTTCTTCCACGGTTGTCGAGAACGCATTCCCTCTAATATATTTACGTTCTTTCTTATTAAGAAAATGAAAAGCATATGATGACTTTCATCCTTTATTCTAATAATACACTTCCCTTTTTCCAAGAAGTTTTTTTTAACACTTCAAAAAGCTAAACCGTAGAAATTCATCCTCACGTTTCTTGTCGCCTTAAACAGGAAACTGGTACCTACAGGGTGATTCAGTCAATTTCTGACCATTTCACTCGAATGATGTGCATTAGGGATAAACAATTGAAAGAATATGAGCGCCATATCGAATTTCTAAATACTTGGAGTTTGTATTGTTGCAACGGCGCTGCATGAAAATCGTATTGTTGAAAAATGGCGCCCGCTTTATCAACAGAGCAGAAATGCAAGGTTGTCGAATGGTACTTCGAGACAAAATCACCTGTAACTTTGCAAAGAAAGTTCCGGAAGGAGTATAAGTGTCAAGCAATCATGGATTTTGTCAAGCAATTTCGTGCCACTGGATGTGTTAAAGGCAAGAAAAAAGGCGAGAGCGAAGCTCGTGTTCGAACGGCCGAAGTTGTCGAAAATGTTCGCACAAGGTTTGTCGATTCCCCTACCAAAAAATCTGTTCGCCTGCGAGTCCTGACCTAAACCCATGTGATTTTTATCTCTGGGGGTTCCTTAAAGACAGTGTGTTCACTACAGCACCAAGAACCCTAGACCAGCTGCGACAAATCATCGTCGACTGCTGCACCCTTGTGGATGCAGAAATCCTGGATAGAGTTATGAACAACTTTACCATTCGGCTGCGAGCAGTTCAAAACGTTCGTGGTGGCCACATTGAGCATATCATCAAGACTTTTCCACGGGAATAAAAACTCCGAACTGCCTAAAATATCATACTGAAATGCTAAGTTTGTAAACATTAATGGGTCAATACATCATAGTACTGAAATGGTCAGAAATTGACTGAATCACCCTGTATGTTGCTCCGCAGTATTATAAAATGCCATGCAGGATAAAATTAACGAATCAAGTAACTTTTAATTTATGCTATGTATAAGTGGCCTTTAAAATTATACTTTCATACAAGTCTCCCACCTTTATTTTCCCGCGATACAATGTTTCTCATTTATGTAAGAAAAACGAATTCTTCAGGTCTATGCCTGAAAGCATTTGCCTGCTTTCAATGCAAAAGTAATCTAAAAACATGAACATCAATAAAAAATAATTCCCGGGAGCAACTGCCGATTAATTTTTTGAGTCCGCTGATGCTGTTTCTTCCAATTTTTAACTGGTATATAGATAGTTTCCAAAGAAAGACAGTTTATGACGGACATGTGAGTGAGACTGACTCAAGAAATTTATCTTTCTTCAAAAAGAAAATTCCTAGATATCCAAAGAAAAATAACTCCGAAAACACTATTCCACATAATAAATTTTAATGACTCAGATGTACATTTCGGAAACAAAGTACATCTGAGTCATTAAAATTTATTATGTGGAATAGTGTTTTCGGAGTTATTTTTCTTTGTATAGTTGTGTCCACAGTTTTTGGCTTGATTCCTTTGTAACCTAGATCTCCATTTCTAATTCTCTTTATACAGTTTGCTACATTTTTCTTAATGTAATTTATCAAACTCCCCTTAATTAAATTACAGGTATCAACGCATATTCTATATCTCCACCTGTAAGCCCTTTTTTCCAGACTGTCGCTCATACATATTTCTTCATACATATTTCTTCATACATATTTCTTCATACATATTTCATACATATTTCTTCTGCCATCATGGCCATGTAGAATACCGTCGACTTGGTTGGTCTTGCGTTTGGCGATGTGGCGTGGAAACAACCTGTGAACATTGTCCTTATGTCTACGTTCCAGTACCAAATTTTTATTAACGTTGTGACTCACCGTTGTCTACGATAATCCGGCAACTTCTGCGATGCTTCGTCGGGGTTTTGGGTTCTAAGTTTCAACGCTGGACTTTGATTTCATGCACCACGTCAGTTGTGCGCTTTGGAGCAGAATATTTCTGTCGAGCGGCTGCAGTTCCAATGCTATTTTTCGGTCGCGAGTTCAAATCACGTTTCAATATATTATCGACGGTCGTTTTTGACAATGCAAATTTATGTTTCCAGTGGTCAGTTAGCAAAATCGTTCACACAGACACACGCAAGAGTATTTTGACAAATATTAGCAGACTGGTTGAAAACGGAACAATGTTCCGGTCTCCTCTTTCCAGTGGATTGAAATATGCCAATTTTCAAATTTCAAAAATATTTTGACACTATTGTTACAATCAGACGATCTTTTATTCATTACAATACAAAAATTTTAGTTATTTACAAATAGTTTTCAACTGCGACTTATAGAATAAAGTTTGTTCAAGAGAGAGAGAGAGATGTTCATTATTTTCTAATGGGTAAAACTTATCTGGGCCGTTCAAAGTCGGTTTATAAGTAAATTTTCAGTAGAATTGTCGCTTTTGGGACTACGGACTATTTGAGCAAACGTTTAACATTCCTTCTTGGTATAACCAATCATTAAATTATAAAATAAAGATTTTGAGAAGTACAGTGAGCGTGATAATTTAGAATAATTTTAAATTAAAATTAATTTGGACTCATTCTTGAGGGATGTTTGATTTAATTACGAATTGACCATGAAAATGATCACAATGATTAAAGATCGGTAAAAGGTAAAAGCAAAAATGGCGACAGAGAACTGTGGTTTTAATTTCTCGGACTAATTGAAGTTTCTCGCTACTTCTGGACATGTGTTTTACAGATTTAAAATGAAAGGAGGTGTAAATTTTTTAATTACTTTGTTAATTAAACCAAGTAACTGTAACTGAATTAATTAATATAAATGAAAGGTCATTAATATTATGGTGTATTTAATATTCAAAATTCATTAATCAACAAATGACCATTGAATAATTCCACATGTAATCAATAGAATGTATATTAGAGAGGATAATTCAATTTAAAATTCATATAAACAACATTTGAATAAAATAAATATTGTCATGTTAAAGTTCAATGTCAACACGACAAACCCCATTGGGTTCCACCTCTACCATATTTTCAACACACTTTAAAGAAAAATTACCCAAATGAATTCGGATCAATCCTAAAGGGCCAAAAGTAATAAATTAACAAACTAGGATTAGCTTTTCAGAGTTCAAATAGAACATCCTACATGTGCATTTGATCAAGAGTTCTAACAAGAGCACAGTTATTCCTAGTTTAAGTTGCGTACACCACTTAGCTTGGTTATAGCTAGTGCTAAACAATTTCCTTACTTATTAACTAGAAGTTATGAGTCTTCTAAATTGCACATGTAATTTCTTAACCACTTTTTAGAGACAATATGTTAATAACAAATACTAATACATAACCAGGTTAGCCCGTGCGAAGAATTTTTACATGATATCTATGAATGATGTATAATAATGAAATAACTATTCTGATTTCAAAATTTGCCTTATATCATTGTATTTGTTGTCATAACGAACGTTACTTTGAACATGCAATTATCTTCGTCTTTACTGGAACAACTGGTGGGACCTCGCTGGACCGGGGCTGAGATGGTTTTAGATTAGCACAGCAAGTAAGGGGTCATTCACAAAATACGTTCGCTAAAATGACGCAATTTTTACCCCCTCCCTCCCCTTTGTAACACTTTGTAACATTACTCAAGCACCCCCGCCTCTCTAATTGAACGTACGTAATGTATTCGAATACCCCCTTGGAGGAGGAAATCTTTTACATAAAAAGGAGCCATAATCATGTACATATGCAGAGGCATTTGTTTTAGTAGCCAATTTATTATGACCACCTCCTCGATATTTTGTTGGGCCACCTTTTGCCCGTAATACTGCGTCGATTCTTCTTGCATGCACTCTCCACTTGTGTTAGATTTGATGGTTGTGGATCCAGCTGCCTGATTGCTTTTTCGACTTCATCCAACAAATCCTAAGATCTGTTTGCAGCCATGTGAGTGGGATGAAAATTAGCGTGGCTAAAACTGAGATTCTGGTCCTTTCAAGACAGCCTGCTCAGTGCGCTCTCCATGTTGGGAGACAGTCGTAGACGTTCAAGCATCTCGGGACTGCATTCACGAGTGATGGGCGGCAGGACAGAGAATTGGATGCTTGGATCAATGCAGCAAGCTGTGTAAGATGCGAATTGTCGCGATCCGTGGTAACGAAACGTGAGCTAGGAAACAAATACAAGCTCTCTGTTTTCTAATTTATCTTTGCCCCCATTCTCATCTATCATGAGTCTTGGGTAATGATCGAAAGGGTGCGATCGCGGGTGCAACCGACCGAAATGAAATTCCGAGAGGTTTGGCATGTATTATCCTAGTAGATAGAGTGCACAGCAGCACAATAAGGGGGTCTATAGGCGTTGAGCCGCTACTTCTCCGTATTGAGTGGTCTCGGATGCCGCAAACTGGTCCTTCTAAGCAGTTGCTATTTTCCAAGTCAGTGGGTAAGAGATCAAGGCGTCGGCCTAGAACCAGGTGGCTAGACTACATAGAGAATCTGGGTTCGAATGGCTTGGTTATTACCATTGTGGACATGCGACTGATGACGGAATATCGCGAGCGGCAGAGATACTCCAAAGGGCTGCTGCCCCCTGTGACCCTAACGGATAACCGGGTTTGAAAATAAGCGCCCCAGAAATCCTCATTGGGATTAAGATTTGGAGACTGTAGGAGGGGGGGGGGCACCTAATCAAAGTAAACTCTTTCATATTCATGAAACCAATCCTGTACAATATGAGCACTAAGGCAGGACGCATTATCTTGTTGAAAATAACCATCTCCACTGGAATAAACCATCACTAGCTTAACTTTATTACATAGATGAACCACTACATTCTCAAGAAATCAAATGCTGTAATTGAAAAAGTTTACACTTAACATTCTAAGATGTGGTATACCAATTTTGCTATATTTTGGAACGTGGATGGTCAGGTAGCCTGTAATAACGTCCCTTATTTAACTTTTCCTAAAATACTTTGTCACTTATAATCCTAATGCAATGTCTCTGCAAATAGGTCTTTAAACGTTCATTTTATTTATTCAGTCAAACGTTCCTAATGGAACACTTAGAGAAAAAGTAACAAACAGACTCATCAAGTTTCTCGAGACGATCCTGACTAAATGAACTGCATTGCCGTTCTGCTTTGCAAGGTATGTTCTTCTATTGACGTCCCTTGGAAGTCTCCACCATGAAAACAGGAAACATGCCTGGTGGCTGTTGATGGACCGGGCTTATTTGGAACGTCTCGATCACGGACTGTTTACGAGGCTTGCCAAAGCCTCTCCGGCATCAGAAAAGTAAATGTTTAAAGTGACAACCAAGTAGTTCAAATCAATCAAGGTAAATTACCACTTTGTACGATAAAGGTCTTTCAAATGAAACAAACTGAACTGACCAACCATTGATGGCGGTAATATAAGCACACAGATTATATAATTTAATCCACCACGTGAGACGTTCTAAATCTATTCTGCTGGTTCTTAGTATAGCATTAGTTATTTGAAATAGGTCACACCACATGGACACGTCCAAGTTGCAGAATGCCCCCCCCCGAAATTGACCTCCTTGCGAACTAATTCTGTTGCTTGGGGGACTCCTCCCCCCCGCTAGCAGAATTGGGCGAGCCCCCCTCGAAATAAAATCCTTGGTACGGCCCTGCGTGTGATGTCTACTTTAAACGCAATGTTGTGTTCAAATGTCTACACGAGCGAGAACTTTTTATTTATAGACTCGTTGAGCCTTCAGACACCTTTCTCAACACAGAATTTATAATACGTTGTAGGTCATGTAATTTTGCCTCAAAAAACAATGCCACGGTATAATAAATCAGAAGGCACATACTGCTTCATATGAACAACTATTGCACTTTAACATTTTCGGATTATATGCGGTTTTTTGCATTTTTTCAACTTATATACGAGAAAGAAATATTATGTTTTAATTTATATGTACAAAAGTCTTTGCGTGTAGCAAGATTTTACAGAGAGAGAGAGAGAGAGAGAGAGAGAGAGAGAGAGAGAGAGAGAGAGAGAGAGAGAGGTTGATCCGCCGATGGATATAAACGCCACTAAATCTTGAGAACTGTCAACTGTCAGAGAGAGCCAAACCTACTCTTCTTCCGTCAATCTACCTTTAATTAAATATAAATATTAGTCCGTAGAGTCAAATCCAGTAGAAGCTTAATGACTTCTAAGCTCTCTTAATAGCAACCTACGTTATCAAGCTAAAGGATTGCCAATGTTAAGGTCTCTCCATAAACAAAAGGCTTGTCATAATTTTATTGCCTCCGTGTTTCAACACGGTCGTTTTATGATAGGGTTCTAAATATTGATCCTATTGACCCTGCCGTTGGGCTTTCTTTTTGACTGCTATCATAAAAGAGAATCAATAACTCTATGTCTTGTAAAATAGTGCTTTTAGAAGGTCAGACGGACAATAAAAGGTCCATGGGTTCTAATGCGAAATTTCCACTAATATCTACAGTTGACAATGGTAGGGGCAGGGAGTGAACGATCCGCCAAACGTTTCCATCTGGTCACTTGGTCGCATCGCCATTCCGCTCAGGCCCCGATCAAAAGAACGATCCTGGTCATATACCACACGTTTATTACTTGTATCACACAGGTTGATTCCATCTAATATGCTTCTGGAACAAAGACTCAAATGTGTTGTTTTGCATTCAAACGACGGCATACTCCACGTGAAAAGTGGCCGTGACCGAAATATGTATTCCGCTCATCATTCTTGATCGGAATTAACTCTTGCGAAGTGCAAATACGCGAAACACACATCAAAACACGCAGATTATAAATCCTGCCGTATTTATTTAATGCTTCATTGTCGTTGTTATTGTTTTTCAGTAAGTAATCGGTTATTTTTAAAATAATCGATTACTTCCTTTCAGATATATCTTTGGGAATCAGAAATTTGGCCCAATAAAGAAAGACAAAAATTAAAGAATCTTAATTATTAAGAATTATATGATAGCTCTATTCGTAAATAATTTTATTCTTTCTCTCTCTCAGAAAATAAGAGTATACAGAAATGCTTAGTCTCAGTATTCTGCTTTCTTATTTTGGGGAACACGAAAGTAGAGTGGTCTTCTTAATGAATGTCAAGGGTAAGCAAATATTGCAGTGTTGGGATCCGAGGCGGATTAAGGGTTGGGCAGCGGAGTTTGGTGCCCTGGGCCTCTCTAAACGATCACAGTCGGAATTCGGTTACAAACGTGGCACTAAAGTGAATCTTAACGTGAAGTGCTCACAGCACTCTAGAGTGTTTTTGAAATAAAGAATGCAAGGAAAACTGTGGAATCTGAAAAATCTGAAAGAAAGGGAAAACCAACTAATTCTTAAGATATATAGCATAGATATATTAGTTTTTCCATTAGTCCTCAGTAAATAGAAGAAATATTCTGAATAATATTATTTGGCAGTAAAACTTTTTAAGGGAAGGGGCATACAAGAGGTTTACAATTTCCCACTCCAGATTTGTTATTAGGATTATTTTACCTAATACTATGAATAGATTAAAGCTTTGTTATAATGAAAAATATTCTGATTTAAACAAATTTTCTTACTGAAATAAATTTATGAATCATACTTGCAAACTTGTAGAGCTTTATTCAGTTCATGATCAGTAATAGAATTATAGAAACTTATTTGAGATATAGGATCTACCTGGTGTAATCACTGGGATTTCAATACCCACCCTGGGCACACGTCACAAAAGTCACACGAGATAATACGGGATATACATCTCGAAGCCTGTGCTTACATTTCTTAACAGTGAAACTAAAAGTATCTTGTGTTACATAACTATCTTTCTTGCGTATTAAAAGTTTTCCCTCCTTTATTTACAAATATGTGGAATCTCTTTTATCTGTTGTGCTAGGTTTTCCAATGACTCTTGCTATAAAATAGTTAAAATATTTTAAAAATTGCTAAAGTAATAGTTTGCATTAGACTTTATCTTAAGTTTTCCAAGGAATGAGTATGATAAGAAAAACTGCTTTTTTGTATCCAAGTCTCCTGAAACCTGCGCTGCAATAGTTGTCAACGAATGGTTATATTCACATCAATCTCTAGATTTAAAGGTAGTTGCTTTATGTTGGTAATGAGAGTGGGGTTTGATGATGAAGGTGTTCATTGAAAAAAAGAACTAGAACGACTGAAACAACTGACGACTTTGCGTTATGTTTTTGATGTATATATAGAAGGATTTCATTATACACTACCCTATCAAAAGTCATGGGACACCATCACTTTAATACAAAACACTCAAAAAATACATATTTTAGTATCTTATTGGTCCACCTTTTGCTGCTATCACAGCTTCTACTCTCTGGGGCATACTGTTCACAAGTTTTCGACAGGTAATTTTCGCCATTCTGCCATAAGTATCTTGGACAGTTCGGTCACGGATTTCGAGCGTTCCGCACATGCGCGTAATCGACGTTCCAACACGTCCCACAGATGTTCGATGGGGTTCAGATCGGGGCTCTGTGCAGGCCAGTCAAGTTCTCGAACCCCCTTTTCATCAAACCATGTGCTTTATGGCAAGGTGCGTTATCCTGCCGAAACAGAAAAGGGCCATTGCCAAAGTGCTGCCAGAGAAATGGGAGTACTGCGTTGTCCAGATTGTCTTGGTAACGCTCTGCATTTAGATGTCCGTCCACAGAAACGATTGCACCCAACCCATTCAATGAAAAGCACCCCCACACCATCACCGACCCTCCGCCGAACTTCACCGTGGGCACAACACAGCTTGGCAGATAATATTCGCCATACCCAAGCCCGTCCATCCGATTGCCAGATGGTGTAGCGGGACTCATCACTCCATTCAACCATTTGCCATTGATCCAGAGTCCAATGTCGTTGCTCTTTGCACCATTGCAATCTCCTCGCTGCGTTGCTGGTGCTGATGTGAGGTTTGTGGGCTGCCGCTCTGCCATAAAAATCCATTGCATGCAGTTCCCTGCGAACAGTCAGGGTGCTCACAGTTGTTCCCGTCGACTCTATGAACGATCTTGTCAGTCCTTCAAGCGATGTGCGACTGCTTGCAGTGACCACTTTACGAAGAGCCCTTTGGTCTCTGGCCGACATGATCTTGGGTCTTCCAGTCCTAGGCGGAACACTTGTGGTGCCTTTCTCTTTCCATGCCCGGATGACGTTGTGAACGGTCGATTTCGGGATGTTTAGGAGGGTTGACGTCTCACTAACAGTTTTGCCTGCGAGATGGCATCCAACAATTGTACCTCTTTGGAAGTCTGAAAGCTCTTTTCTTTGAGACATTCTTACAGCATTCACACAAGCATCATCTCATAATAGCATACTCTCTGTTATGTAGTGCTGGGAAGAATGGCAACAGTGTAATTGCAAAGGAATGTCCTATTTTCATGCAAATCAAGGTTGCCCCATGACTTTTGATAGGGTAGTGTATGTTTGATAGTAGTTAGTAATATGTTCGATATATCGTTATTAAAAATGATTCATCGGGTTTCAAAAAAACGTATTTCGCAGACTACTGCACATAAATAACGAGTGAGGTATGAAAAAACAAGAAATTGTCAAAATTTTATTATAAAGATACAAGTGTTCGGTATATGTTCTCCTGGTTATATGACAAATGTCCATGGGGTAGTGTATTTCGGATCACATCGGATCATATCAATCCAGTTGAGTTATCAAAGCACCAGTAATGTGGTCCCGGAGTTCATCCAATGCAGCTGGCAATACTGGCACGCAAGCAGTGTCCTTTTTCCTCAAAAGAAAAAAATCACAAGTCAAGAGTTAGGTTAGGTTATCTCAATATCGCCGAGTCTTACCCGCCCCCATAAACTCGCTTAGTCCAGCGGTGTGGGAGTTCAGTTTAAAATACGCGCAAATTTCAAAGTCTGAGATATTCTTCTCTTCCGTTACGCCTTTAATAGTGCGATCCTTAGCTTGGAATTTATAGAACTTCAAACCCAATGAAACATTTATAATAACTTTGTATAACATAGCCACAAATAAGTGTTATCATCACTGCTACGATAATCACGATTGCATGATAAAAGCGTTATTCGAGAAGAAATAGGAGTTATCTAGATTTTTGAGCCTCGCTACAGAGCTTCAGCCACTATACATTCAACAAATAAGAACATAATGAAAACTGTAAAGAGCATAAATTCAAATAAGAGACCAAAACCAGACGGTCAATGTAGCTATTACAAAGTTTCTATAAAAAGATTGGCTACTTTTATAGAAACTCGGATATCTCTATGGTGTAAAAGATTAAAAAGATGAATCATTTCTCTTTTCAAGGAACAATCTGCGAATAAATTTGATCATGGCATTCTGCAAGAATTATACAGGATGTCCAAAAGTCTGGTGACATGGCAAATATCTCAAAGCTGCCAGGTAGGCGAGATCTGATGAGTGTGGTTTATAGGTAATAGAGGGGGAGGGGGGGAATTAATTGCCGCATTCAAATTTGACTTTGACCCCCAAATTTAAGGTCAACCATTTACAAAACTCGAAAACTTATTAAAGACAGAGAAAAATTTCCAGTTGGTACCCTGTAGAGCAACACCACATTAGTTTAAAAATAATTTTTAATCACACCCTTCCCCTTGAAAGATTTTGAAAAAATGGGCGAGAAAGAGTCACTCAAGGAAAGCAAATTCCCAATGGTGTGCTTCACTGCAATTCAAATGTGTTAGAAACCTCAGCCAACCTGGCCAGCCCAAGCTGATCTTGAGTGACTCTTTCTCGCCCATTTTCTCAAAATCTTTCAAGGGGACAGGGTGTGATTAAAATTGTTTTTAGACTAATGTGATGTTGCTCTACAGGGTTTCGAGAAATTTTTAATAGCTTTCGAGTTAGCAAATGGATGACCTTAAATTTGGGTTAAAGTCAAATTTAAGTGCGGCAAAGAAACCCCCCCCCCCCATTACCTATAAACCACACTCATCAGATCTCGATGCCATTACCTGGCAGCTTTGAGATATCTGCCATGTTACCAGATTTTTTGGACACCCTGTATAAGAAATTTCGTTCGAAAGTAAGTGATATTTAAGTTTAAAAAAGGTGACAATGAAATGACTTAGTCAGTACAGGGAATGGCATGCGCGCATTGTATCGCCCCAGCTTGCAAACCGATAGATAGATTACTACCGAGTATACTTAGGCTTTTCATTTATATTTCCCTATAGATAATGAAATGAAGAAAGTTCACCGTTTGTCTCTTTGGGTTTTAGGGAATAAATAATATTAACGAGAATATCATTCAAACTTTTATTATATCGATTTCTGTATCAACAACTACAACGATTCTACAGAAAACCGCCTGGAGGTATTGCTACTTAAGTCCTTACATTTCTGATGAAAAACTATTCGTCAAAGGTTTCAACTTAAATTCAGCAGCATTATTTTAAATGCAATACTATTAGTTTTTCAAAAATCGTTGAGTGCGTGGAATAGTAAGCAATACCATATTACATTATATCATAATGAGTTAATAAAAAACAAAAGTCCTTAAATACATATAAGCTTATTGAAAAAGTTCTCATTAGTTCGTGATCTTCGTAACGTTAGCTGCTTAAGGCTATGTATGCCAACGGTTAAATTTGCATGTCAGTTCAACTTGTGTCATTGTCAGTTTAGGGAGGTACCTTTTAAAGGAGTAGGTGAATATCGTGAATATTTTTAATGCTTGTGTGAAGACTGAGTCGATAGCCGACAATATTGTGAACTGGACATACAGTGGGGTCATGTCAGAAATGAAACTGCTTCTGCGCACAACAAACAAAAACTAGCAAACAATTATAACTCCTCATTCACGTAACCAAGTTTGATATATTTAAGTTATATTTTGAGAAGCATAGGGAACGTGTCAATTTAGAATAATCAATCCAAATTAATTTGTACTCATTCTTGAGGGACACTTGAGTAATTTGTCCATTACGAATTAAAGATCACTAATGGTATAAGCAAAAATGGCAGCGAATGATTCTGGTGATCATTTCATGAACTAATTGAAACATTGCCAATATTCCTTTGAATAAATTATAGCGGCTTTTTTATCTGTAATAGTTTTCATGCCATTTATTGTTCAGGCATTGAAAATTCAATGCAAAAGCGTGAAATACACGAAGCTCTTTATAAGCCTTGAATATTGATTAGCATTTTCCAATAGCGAAAGCGTTACTGACGCTCGACACCCTTCAACCTAATTGAAATTTAATATTTCATGACAGATAACATGAAAACAAAGGAAGATAAAAACAGTTAAATCGAACATCTTTTAAATCATTCATGCAATTTAAATTTAATTAGTAATTAAATCTACACTGTACTGTTCTTTACATGCAAAAATGCTTTTGTAATTTTTCTTAAATTTTGCTAAGGGTCTCCTTGTTCTCAGAGCAAAAGAGAAAGAGCGAGCGCAACGTTTCTAAAAACTTTTAAAAGTTTTTATCGATGCCATAAACCTTTATGAATTATTCCGAATTCGGTCGAAAGAGGAAAAATAAAGATCTCTTTTTTATGAAGTTATTGGAGAAACACTTTAGAACTTGGGCATCTGTCTCAAATTCGCCAAACGACAGAAGGAGAAAAAAATGAAATCCATAAATGGGGGGGAGGGGGAAGCGAAATTCCTCTAGTCTAATGCGTTGGTACTTTTATTTTCATAAAGCTATTGAAATTCAATTCGGAAATGTAAATATAAATTTTAAGTCCCATAAAATTAAAGAAATTCACAAAAGTAAATTTTTAACTTCTGCTCCTTAAAATTATTATCGAAGTCATTAAAGTGGCAAAGCCAACGTTTCTTAGACCGAGGCATCTGTGGCAGTTTCCTCTTGTCTACAGCACCTTTAAGCAGGCACCATCTGAATAATTGAAAAATAATTATTACTTCTCCATCTTGAATTATCAGCACACCCCTTTCCCTTTGAAAGCGACATTGTTGTTTATGGCCAAGAGATAAATTCTAATGGAAATCACATTCACCCTTTTGAATTTACGGCGACAATCGTTTATTGCAAATCATCGAGCAATACCTCGCCGCCAATTAATCTTCTTTATAGGCTTTCTGATAATGAACAAATGGGCATGTGAAAATATAAAATTAGTCCCATTACGTTGATTCCACCCAAGGAAAGGTGAATTGGAAAAATTTAATGGCGAAGAGTTATCAAATCCCCGCGCAATAACTGGTTTCAGCCAAATTTAGACTTCGTAAGCCAATAGCGCTCATACACCTATACAAGTGAATATTAGAAGCTATAAATCATAGATACACGTGCTCAATGGGCTCCCCAATAATTTCATGGCTTAAAACTTTCTATGAAATTTTTAGAGACTTTACGATACAATAAAGGGGCAACAGAGTTTCCGGCTAGTTTCGCCATTTATTCCCTTCTAGTGTATATCCTTGATAAAGCTGGGAACAAATGGCGAAATTAGTCGGAAACGCTGTTCTCCTTTTATTGTATTGTAAAATGTCTACCAATTTCATTGATAGAAACAATATTAAGAACTCCCACTTAAAACTTTCTGCCGCACTGTTATGCAGCCAATCAATCACTGCAATGTTAATTCTTCCTGTATTTTCAAATCTTATTTTTGATTAATGTCACTATTTTATTAACTTCACTTATCCAATGTATCTCAAGTGTTTACAATTTTTTTTAAACAAAAAAATCTCTAAAAGTGTATCTATGACTTTGCCCGACTATTTCATATTTGTTCATTAAAATTTTCAAAGCCGATTTCTCAAAATGTTTAAAAACTGTTTAATAAATTAATTGGAAATTACCGTTACAATTTCTTGCGTATTTATATTGTTTTTATGTGAATTTAAAACCTATGTCAATGACAGAGTTGTCGACATTGGCTCAACAAGCTGGTGGCACTACTCTGGTGGAGTCGACGCCACGGCCCGTGAAGGATGTTTTTCATGTTTGAGGACGACCGATACGCTGTTAGAGAGGCGTCTCTATTGTTTTATCAAGTCAGTGTATTATTATAAGCAAATCTAGGCACGATCAATTTATGAAAAAATTTACTTTTCTAAATGTTTCCATTGCAACATACTTTCTATTCAAAATATGGTATGGCAATGCATTCTACCAACATTCAATACTTCTCATCGGGAAATGTAAAAAATCATCTGGACATAAAAAGTATATAAATTTATGGAAAGGGTGCGTGCCCTCATTTACGGATAATTATTATTCTTCAGTCTATCTTTAGCAAAAAATAGATTGGCGGTGAGAGAATGATGAGTACTTCGGATTTATGCTGTTAAAGAAAATCCTTTAATCAATACCACCTGCCTTCCCAACATTTTGTAAGCTTGTGGTGGTGCATATCTGTACTGCAGCGAAGCAATATACACT
>JAHWFO010027030.1:1831567-1843207 GCA_023313115.1 Rhysida immarginata
CCAGTAGAAAAGTACGTATGATATCAAATAGTGCAATTTCTAATGTATAATGAATAAATAATGTATTTTTGTGAATGCACATAATGAATATATAATATGATTTTCGTGAACGAAAATGATTTGCGATGGATAAAGTTATCTATATCATACGTTGGAAGAGGAATGGGATAAGTTCAAGCAGCAAAATAATCTTCCTTTTTAGAAAATAATGTCAATTTTTGGCAACACTTATAATTAACCCATTCTTATTTTACTATATTTTCTGCTTATTTAACCTAACTCAGCTTATTATTGTATGAAGAGAGTGCTTTGTAATAACAACGCCTTATGGACAAATTACTCTCTAAATTAATAACACCGTTTTGCGTTTGGAACGATTTCTATGAACATACGCGCCTACTTTGACGTAAGGTCTGCTTTAAAGATGGCGATTACGTAAACACTGATATTACACTTAATCCTTCATGCTTAGAAAACGAGAATGTTTCAAAGTCTCTCGGGCTGTTTCTTTATTAACGGCAACACGGCTGTTGCATCTACACCAGACTACGGATCCATGGTTTGTCGCTCATACACACGTTAGGCTGGTACCCAACTATCTCACAGTAAAGAATGTTTAAGTGCCTGAAACTGTGGACAAGGAATACCAAGAACAAACGGAAACCACTATTCCACAAATAAAATTTCTTTGTGGAATACTGGTTTCCGTTTGTACTTGGTATCTCACAGTAAATGGATTCATATATCCAACACACGCATTAAGCTGTGCTGAAAAGAATAGCGCCGTCTGTGAGAGACCGGTCTTAATGCACGAGAAAAATTTCATCGCGATGGGTTCCGCGGCATTTGACGGAATTGCAGAAATGGCAACGATACGATGTTGTGCAAATCCGCATGGAATGCTATGAGCGCGAAGGGGGGGGGGGTATACAATGGATGAAACATTGGCCCAATCGAAGAGCCCAAACTGAAACAAATGGCGTCATTACGGATCCCAGGAAAGTCAAAGTGCGTCAGAACACCAGCAATATGCAGGTGATGGTGATTCAAGTGTACTTCTTTGGCATTCGCTTCCGAACTGTTCCCGAAGTTCTGCAGGCGATAGACCGCTCCATTCGGGCCACTCAGAGAACCGGCGCTGCTTCAGCTGTATTGCGGCTTCTACGTGGCTGGCAACGGGTTCTACACATTGAGGGACTATAGAGGTTTCATAGTTGTCTCTTTTGTATCAGTTGTAATTAATAGGTCCCACTAATAAAGAAACAGCCCTCGTACAATAAGAGATGGAGAACTTATTTTAAAAAGCTTTTTTTATGCCAGTTGACTTTAATTATCACCGAGTATATTGAAAAAACATTTGAATAATAAAGCAGTTCACACTACGTTCAAACTATTCTATAATGTAGTAAAAGAAGATATCTTTAAAGACTTTCATTTATCCTAACAGCTTATTTGGATAATACCTGTAGTTCCAATATAACCACAAATCAATCAATGTAATCTATACGATTCACAACAGAATTACTGTACATTCTGCCTTCAAATGGTTTCCATAGTTTATATTTCAACTTATTGTTCTAGAACTCATCTGAGAAACTTTGTAATTGAAGCCATCATGGATTAAATCGGTTTTAATATAGTCTGAACGTAGAATTTTCTGATTAATTAAGCGGGAAGTATTTTAAAACTTTGAGCCTTCTGTAAATTTTTAAGTAGAAATTTGGTGTGACTGGCTATGAATGTCAATTCCAAAAGAAAGCTTAAACACTAAGAAATATCCTCATTTTTTAAATATCTATTTATAACAATTGAGAATTAGACAACAGCATTCGCGTCCCAAATTTACAGCTTCCATAAAAAAAAATGAAGAGGGAGAACTTTTCAGCTACTTTGCTAATTTTTTTTTTCGCTTTAATTATAAAGTATATTTCTCGCGCGAAAGTAGTAATATTAAATCACCTGTCGCAAGAAAAAAGAACTAAAAGGAAAAAAGTTATTCCCTAGTGTGAAAGAAAAGATAATTGCGACAATTACTGTGATTAGCATCTCATGGAAAAGATAAAAAAAATGCTTAGTTTAATGAAGCGTTGGTGAATTTAAAAAAAAAAAAGTGAAATTAACAATTTAAAGAAGACGTTAGAATTGTCGCAAGAGATATCAATCAGGCCATTATTCGCGAATTGATTTATTTTACCGCAGGGACCCCGAAAAACGAAACACAAACAGCAATTCAACCATTTGGGAAACGCAAAATTTATTCTTCATTTGTTGAAACTCACAGCCACAATAGGTACTAGTAGTAAAATGTGTTTGAGTTTCAAAAAAAGGCGAGAAAATGTTATCTCACTTGAATAGAAAAAAGGCCTCCATAAATTTTTTGTCGTACATCATTGAAGAGGAACAACGGCCTGCTTCTCGAGAGATCACATTTCTGGTAATTTTATTAAGAACATTCTGAAGCGTCTTAATGAGCCAAGAGATCTCTCAGGTACAAAGAGGGCGAGGGTAAACCACCTAATGCAAGAAGCCTTTAAAAAAACGAAATCAGTTTTTCTTTTGCCTAATTCTTGATTGGAAGCTCTAATTTAACGTCTATCCAACGATTTTCACTATCAATGGTAACACTGATATAAATTAATAAAAAAAATCAACGATTACCCCTACAACTATTAGCGTGGTTTTATTCTTTTGTATCCTATAACTACATAATTACTATCAACATTGGAGAGGAAGAAAAAAATTATGTCAGAGGGAACTCATTGGGTTTATCCTTATTTTTTACAGTTCGTAAAAGTACGTCCATGTATAGCCGCTCTCTAGTGCTGCGGTCATTTACATTCTACATAAACAGAAATTTCGGAATTTCGCCTCCACGCGAGGACTATTCTCTTTAACATGTACAGACAATTTTAAAAAGTTCTGATTGATGTATTTCTGTTGATATAAGAAAACTTAGTAATAACACGTAGCAACAATGGGCTTTCCCATTTCTAATGGTGTAACTTACATATTCGCACGATTAAAATTCGAATTTATAAAAATCTGAATACTTTTCGTGGACTTGATATGTTGGCAACATGGTCTTCTATGTCGAACATCGCGTTACGATCTTCGAAGTATATTGTCCCTCTTCAAAAATTCAGATGATATATCCTACAATCTAGACCAGCGCTTCATAACCGGTGTTCCTCCGTGAAGTGTTCCGCTATTTTTTTATTCTAAAAAAATGTTTAGCATGGACGTTTGTGTTTGTTCCAGGAATGAGTAAAGAATTCCAGTCAAGTGGAAGTGTCTCAAAAATGCGAACAATGTATGGCGCAAAATGACTTAGATGCTGACACACCCAAAAATCTAACGAACCAACTAATCATTTTCTTAATACATGTATTTCTATCAATTTATGATGTAAGGGAAAGAAAAGAAATAATAAAAACAGAAGGCAATATCATACCAATAATGTACTACTTCAATATATGAAGAAATCAAGAAAAAAAATATTTCTCAAATATTTCTAAAATAATTTTAAGTTGCTTTTGTTCATTATTGAATTATTCCAATCGCCAAGATATTTTACGGATGATTAATTATAAAAAAGCCCATCAATACGATAGGTTTGAGAAAATACATACATTCCTAATTACTAACAGTATCCCATGTGTATTTTTCTAATGGGTGGACTGCAATTGTTATTGCTTAAATTTCTATTGCTATTTAAGTTCAATAGAAAATAACATTTCACAGTTTTGATTCATAAATACTGTATATCCGAGAATTGAGTCTATACGGTGTCCAAAGGAAGAAAAACTGGGCGCGTCCAGTTAAATTTCTAATTGCAATTGCTAGAGATTGTTAATTTTTATAACGACATTTACCACTACTGCCACGACTTTCAGCAACGATCAACATTGTCAGTCACGAACACAGACATGATTAGTTACTGCTTATCTTGGTTATTCGCTATTGCTGGTCGTTTAAGATTTGACAAACCCTTGCGAAGAATTTTCTGTTCTAAGAGGTAGGCCCTTTCAGATGACAATGGGAATAAAAAGAGACATGGTGAGGAGCAGAAGGAAATCGTCGGAGAAACGTTCTTCGCTTACTTCAAATGAAAAAAGAAATGGCTCTGAAGTTGTCTGGAACGATGACAGGCATAGCGGAAATTTGAAAAACGAAGAGGACAAATTCGAAATTCTTCAAGGACAGAAAGGTCTCCTGCCAAGACAACACAAATCAGAGGGGGTTAGGAATGGAATGTTCACAAAATGAACTAGGAAAGCAAATAAGATTATAAAGTATAAAATTTCGAACTCTGCTAAATTTCCTTTGTTGTTATTCAATTAAGTTATTGATGTAGTTGTTTTGATAGCATTCCTTTCCTTAATAATCTAATATTATTTTCTTTCCTTAATAAAAACCAGTTTAATCAGCAAAAGGAGAAAGACAAACTTACAGAGTGAAAGTAAGACTGTATGCAGAAAATTCATTGCCTATGACAATTTAGTGGATAAATAAAAATAACATTAAAAACACTTTTAAGCGTTAGGGCAACTCTATTAGCCATATTTTCAGGAGTTACAAAAGATGTCTGAAAAACTTTCATAAGAATACTGATCATGCGGTTACACCTCTATTCTGGAAAACTAAGAAGGAAAGAAAATCGGAAAATGAGTTTGTTTATTTAACAAAATCTATATACCTGTACCTCATTTCTCAATATAATCGCCCAACTTCGCAACCCATTTTGTGTAACGATACCACAGGTCTTCCGATTCTGTCTGCGAAGATGATTTTGTTTATCTTCGAAGGCACTGGCATAACGATGTTCACCCACATGTAAATACTTTTCTGTGTCATGCAGATACTGTATCACCATAATATGCTACCATTCTTCTGTAGATTTTTGACGTTGTCACGCCTTCTGCCCATAGAAATGGGAGCACAGCTTCCTGTTCGCTAATGTGCAGTAACAATAAAGCGACCTTGTCATTCCAACGACTGGAAGAGCGACCCAGCACCAATTATGTGATAGTGTAGTTACACTCAAGTCATGTTGATCTTATAACTACTTCTAGGTTCGCAATAATTGTTTACGACACCCGTGTCGGCAAATTCATTTTATTTTCTGATCTCCCCTCGTATTTTGTGATTTGGCGCATTAATTAAAAAAATTTCAAAACTGTAATCCATAAGTGGATGCTCATTATCTCTAAATGTTCACATAAGATGTAGCACTAAACCTTTGCTCATTTGTAAAGAACTTTTCCACAGTACATTAAGCACGCATACCTGTATCGTAGTATAGGCACTGAATGTTGATAGTAGGCCAATATTTAACCTTTGTCGTCTAATAATATGATATAAAATGAGATCGGATGGACTTTTTTCATGCAAATTCTTTGATGACAGGAGAAGATTTCGATTGGTCACTGAAGTAATGAGAGAATTCTTATGAGCAGTGCTTTGAGATACCGTTCTTTAAACCAGTTTTGAACTATCCTGTCATCACTTCATTCAAACGCTGTATAGGGTAGTCCTGAACTAGTTGGTCAAAATAGTTTGTTTTTTTTTATTTTAATTAAATCTTCAACAAGCAGCTTAATTCGTGTTCATTTCAAATACCATTAACATGAATCGTTATTCAAACACCAAGTTGGCTGATATTCATTTTATGTATAGCCGCACGAATGGAAATTCGAGTTTAGCTCGACGTCTCTATCAGACAACGTTTCCACAGCGTCAGTAACCTGGTGGATATTTTCAACTCTTTCATTTTTCTGAATCCGATACTAATCATTCAATGCGCCGTAACTCGTGAAGAAAGCGTTTTGGGACTAACCTTTATGGAAACTTTTTCATTCTAATTACTGATTTTGATCAACTATAAGACCGGACTAAAATGAAACTTCAAAATAGTAATTCGTTAAATAGCTTTGGTGCGTGAGAGAAGCTTGTTAAAATAATTGCATTAAACTCTGAATATTAATTAGTAAAAGACCTTGCTCGCTGCTTCTTCGAAATCACTTCTACACGAAAGTTACAGATTGTCAGTTGCTCTTAGGACTGTTTTAGCTGATGCCGGAGGCAACTTCGGCTGTGAGATTGTTGACTTAAGCTTAAACGCTCCCTGGAGATAGGAAATAGAAACAAGACGCTTTTAAAAGCCCAAAAATTATTTATCCATTATGGCGCCTCCAGGTTCGTGTAATGATGTGAATTATGAAATTTACATGCATACTTCGTGTGTTCTATTTCACATGAAATGCTTTCTTGTTAGCTTTCTTTGCAACGCCTTATGGGCCCTCATGAATGTAATGTTAGTATCATAAGTCATAGCATATCAGAACAACAACAGCATTCTTAAAAGCACTTCAGTACATAACATGAAACAACGCTTACATCTAAAAATATTTTAAGTAACAGAGACAAATTTATAATTAACAGAGACAAATGGAGCTTCAACTACTAACCAAATATTGAATGTTAAAGGGCACTACCTACTTGGAAACGCCTTGAGATTTGATAAAGAGTATCAGTTAAATTTCTGCCTAATTAAAATGGATGGCCTAATTTAATCTAAAATCTAAAACTGAAAAGAATCGCCAATTTAGAAGTATGAAACATTAAGGGGTAATGAAGGCTATAACAAACATCTCTAAAAATATGTTCGTTGAACCTTTGAAAGAAAATATAACCTCATGCATATAACGTCAACTTTAGGATCATTAAAATGAGTTCCATGTGGAAGTATAAATAATACTTGAAAGATATCTTTAAAAAAACGTTTTTCCTGGATATCTTTTTAATTTTAAACATTTCCTAATACTTTAACCATGAAGTTGTATTTTTAAAATATTTATATTTCCCTGCTATTTACATAACCTTATACAATGTTATTCAAAATGATTCGTCCGATTTCAACTGTAAATTTAATTAACTTCACAGAGTGATTAATCATTCATCAACCATAAGATTAACTTTCCAAGTGCTGTATCTCCTTACAAGTGCTATGTGATTTAATGTAGCCTAGTTAACCGAATTTCTCCTACAAAGTGCGACCATAAATTTCGGCGAATGACCCTCTTCTTCCGCGCGCTGCAGTATTGTTGCGTGAACGAAAATGTGCACGTGTAGGGAACAACACTTGTTCGAAAAAGCCGTTAAGCGGCGCAGTTGTAACTGATTTGGTTATCTGATGAGAACTTGTTTTTTGATGCAATTACTGTAAGCGCGGTGGAATTTCGAAAAGAAAGTCCTGCAATGTTGAAGGAAGTATATGGTGATGATGCACTCAGTTGAAATACGTGTTTAAACGTTTTCGAGATGGACGGAAAACAGTCGACGACGCTCCCCGAAGTGGCAATCCTGCAACTGCTCTCAATAATGGAAATATTACTTGCGCCCCGCCATTTGATGCCAGAACAAATGTAGGCACGATTTGAGACGTGCGAAGATTTCATGATCATGGTGGACCAGAACCCTAATCTTTTGAATTGCATCGTCAGGGGGTGATGAATGCTGGTGTCCGAGGTAGACCCAGAAACAAAATGACCGGCATGGAGTGGAGTCCCGGATTGCTAGATCGCAGAAAGTTCGGTGCGAGAGGTTTTGTAGAGACAATGCTAATCGCAATCTTTGACGCTGGAAGCCTTATTCACAAGGAATTTGTCCCTGAAGGAAGTACTCTAAACATCCCTACCTAGTACATCTTTTGCAACATTTACTGTAACGGATCCCTCAAGAATCTCCCCCTCCCCTAACCCAATAAGCCGAACAGGATCTTGGTGTCTCTCCACGATAAGCCCGGCCACACACGTCTGTAGTCAGCAGTTTCTAGCCAAGAAGAACATTATGACATTCCCTCACACGCATACACACCATTTGGCTCCAGAGGATTCTTTCTTATTCCCAAAACTGAAATTAGCCCTGAAAGGCCAGTGATTTTCCAATGTTTGATGAATTCAATCAACGTGAGGACTGAGCTTACCATAACGGTATCCCGATAGAGGACTATGTACGATTTTTCCATGAATTGTATAGCCGATGTCAGAAGGGCAGTAACGAATGTTTCGCCATACTGATACATGCCTTTCGATTCCAGACCGTTTCACCAAACTATGGCCACAGATTGTATATTCGCATTAGTAGATCCGTCGCAACTGATTCTGAAGCAGTAACAATGCCATTTTGAACCCTTATAATTCTAAAATTCGGAGATTTCCGGTTTCCTGTATGCCTAATTAATACACGGTTGATAGGAACGGAATTATCCTCCTTTGAAATTGGATGAATCATCTTGAATAACCCTCTATTAAAAATTTTGATATACCAGGATTTCGAGATTAATCAACCTTGTTTGATAATAACGTATTGACGTTTATAAACGTTTTCTTTCCCTTTTCAATGTCCATTGATATCGAATAGTAATCCTTAAAGCCATTATAATTGTGCCTAACAGCCGTTTATGAATTATCACAAAATTGATGAGCATAGGTGTGTTGAATTATTAATGCCAATATTAATTAGAGGAAGCTTTAAATTTCAATTAGGTGCATTAACCGAACGATAATATATATTATGCTAATTTAGTCTTATGAAGTAATGGATTTCTATATTGAGAATTTTTTAAGTCTTTGTATGAAATTCCACTTAAATGGATGACATGATGGATAGATCATGGCCACTTTCTTAGTTTAATTAAGACAAATGATTATAATAAAATTTTAATTACTGTTAATTAATTTTCAAGTATTGTAATTAGCAGAAATTAAAAAACCATAAATGCAATGTATTACCAAACGAGTAATTATCGGACGCAATTAAATGCATTTCATTCACCATTTATCATTGACTATCGCACAACTTAGGAAGGTTCCGTATATAATACATTGCATAAATTACAATTAAAAAAACATTAAAAAACGAAAGAAAATATTATACTTATCTATTTCAATTAGCTTAGAGAATTTCATTTGCAGAAAATAACGCAATTCTCCTTTTCAGGCGACCTAGCAAAGTTAGGAGAGAAAAAACAAACAAACTTACAATCAGAAACAAAAGCAAAATTAAAAGAATTCGTTGAAGACCCAAGGCGGTATACAAATTTAAATTAATGAAATTTATGTCGCGTGCAGGAATTCCCAGCGGGACAGATTGCTGATTCGTTTCCAAGTATTTTCTACATGGCTGAATGAACTTTGCAAACAAAGTACCCCACAAAATATCCTCACAGACGGAAAACGAAGAAAAACACAAGGCTGGAATCCCGCAACACATTAGCATTAAACTTTCAGCACTTTAAGCAAAAAGCAAAAGCCAATTAGACAATCAGAAATAATTAAAACGACGAGAAACCCTTAATGCGATTCTAACATCGTCATACTTTTTCTCGGAGGCAAAAGAATAACAAACAGGTGAGAAGTCACGGGGTCGAGAGAGCTAGCAAACATCCAACTCTTTTTGAGCAAAACAGACCATAATTGAAATAGACCACTATTTAAAGTAAAAATAAATTATTCAGATGTCTCGATTCAGTTTCATTCTTCAAATCTAAATGATTTATATAAACAATTGCTAATAGTGTCGGTAGAAATCGATACCGAAAGAATCTAAGTGTTTAATGCAAACGCATTATCGTTAACCATTTTTCTTCTAATTCGCCTTTAAAAAAACTTTGTTTTATACGCAACATTTCCTGATTAAAAAATTCTACTGCTATTTTTCTTCTCAACCAATAAGTAAAAGAGCCTGTTATTATTAAAACATGCTCTCGACACACAAGAAGCTTCGCTAATTGCCAATTAGTAATTATGCCAAGGAAAATAATTAAAAGTTTAAGGTCGACGGTTGCAATTCGATCGCCATTATCGTCCTTTCATTAGTGTTTCAACCTTATTGATTGTATTTTTCTATGAAGCAGAGGAATCGATCTACAGAAACTAAAGAAAAAAACAACAAAAAAACTGGCCGTATAAAGCAAAAATTTAAATTTATGGTTCACGAGATTGTAAACGAAAATAGCTTCGTAATATATCTTCCCTAAGCTTGAAATTAAAAGCTCCATCTTTATTTTAATAGAGTTTGTTAAAATGAAGGGCTCTGTAATCAGCCCACTCACAAACTATGAGGTGTCCGATGTGTATTTCTTAAAGTGGTTTTCACGTACTTATAAACGATTTCATGCAGCATTAAAATTTGACGTTCCAAGCAAAGAAAAATCTGTACACTCTAGAGAAAGACTCCGTTAAAAATTTTTATAAGCAAAAGTTATTTTTTTTGTAGACCATAAATAGCAGTATATTTGCAAGAATAGAATTTAAAAGCGGTGTATACCTTGAAAATTTTTTCCACAAGAGAAAAATACGGAAACGAAAAAAGAAGCCCTTTCTAGGTTCTCCGAGAATATTGTTTTAGCTTCATAAGGTTTGGGGTCGCTTTTCCTCCTCTCCACCTTTATTTGAATTCAAGGCAGCGAAGGTTTTAATATTAAAATTCTTCACAGCCAAGAGCCATGAGTTATTTAGTGCGGTTTCGTATTCAGAGGTCGCTTGTAACCATAGGATAGCTATGGAACTCCATGCATACGTAAAATGGAAAAAGGGGTTCCAGAAAACAAAAATAATAAAAAGCGGGAAGAAAAAGAAAAGAAAAAATAAATACCACCTTAAGGAAAAGTTGACTTGGTTTCATATTCATTAACAAACATAAATTTATGGAATGCTTCCGCTTCATTTTAAAAGCCTCCCCTCTGTATAATGTTGCTTTAATCTCTGTTATTAAAATTTTAGACGACGGCCAAGACCAAGACGGAAAGTAAAGAAAGAAAACTGATATTTATACACCCAAATGTTACTATTCAACACATTCTAGCTTTAAAAAGATGGTAATGCAAACACAGACATTAATTACATAATTTTAATAATGTACATGTAAACACCCTGGGCGATCTTTCACTAAGATTTGTCGTCAAATCGACACAATCATCGAACTAAACGACCTCTATCATGCAGGATATCAAGTTCTACAATCTCTAAGGACCAGTTTCAGGATGACTACGTTAGTTCATTGTTATCAGTCCAATGACAATTTAACGGTCGGATACAAAAAAAAAAAAAAAAAAAGAAGCGAGATAATTTTAAATTCTCGTATCTTTCCATCATATAATATTATCCGTTTTTCAAGTTCAAATGTGATTGGCTCTCGACACCGCTTCCGGTGTATCACGTGCTCCAAAGTGTAAACAAACTGGTGTTAGTTTGCTTCGTTTTTAACACTGTCAGAGCTCCGATATAATACAGGAGCTACCGATATTGTAGATACTGTTCTAAAATAGGAGAAAATAGGAGAAAACAGAAAGAAATTGCCGAGTATTACTCAAAATGAAAAAAATATACAGGGTGGGCCAAAAAAAACTCGCCACTGAAAATTTCTAAGTCCAATGGAAACGGTCCACAAAGGGTGAGCGATTCTAGAAGGAAGAACGCTACCATTAATTAAGGCAGGCATTCCATTTAATGTTAATGGAACGCTTGCCTTAATTAATGGTAGCGTTCTTCCTTCTAGAATCGCTCACCCCTTTGTGGACCGTTTCCATTGGACTTGGAAATTTTCAGTGACGAATTTTTTTTGGCCCACCTTGTATAT
>JAHWFO010027030.1:1843307-1859171 GCA_023313115.1 Rhysida immarginata
GGGGGGGGGGTGGCTGAGAATACAGCACTAGAGCCTATAAACTATAAGTAATTATAGCCGAATAACGTAAAAACGCTGGCTCCAGCGCTCGTAAGAAGAAATATTAAGCGGCAATAAGTGAGAAGAAATATCGCCTTACTTTTAAGCGTATTTACTAATTCCTACCAAACCCTTTGCGAATTTTCAAACTGTAGCAGTCATTTTGTAGACATCCTGCATTAAGAAATTTATTTGTTTAAAAACAAATGCCTCTGCAAGATTAAAAATTACCATTCCATTGGCCAATACTTTTGCCAACATCAAAGCCCATCCGTATTCTCATTTCGGAGACGTCCTCTTGTTTGGTTTTGATTTCCGTTTTCCAGAAGTGTTCTCGAAATCGCTCCTGGCAATGATTTTCGATTTTTCGGGATTTGAACAGTCTTCCTGTCGTGCAATGTTACAGGTTGAATAAAAATAAAGTTTTTACATGAACAATTCTCTGACGACTTAGGAGCAATTTCAAATGGCGTCTTAAATTCTGAGACTACCGCACGTAGTCGATTTGGGGTGGATGGGCTAGCAATGAATCCTGCATGCAAAAGAACATTTATGAAACTCGTAGAATCTGTTCTACTAGTTGAAGTATTAAAAATAACAAAATTTCTAAGTTTTTAAATAACGCATTCAAGGTGCTCTACAGTCAGTGACATGAAATTAGCACCGCTATAATTTTCACTTAAACCCTTTTAATAAAACAAAATTAAAATATTTTTTGGAATGCAGCTATTTTGTAATGTTAGTAATAATTTGTGTAGTAAGAAAATTAGTAATATTTTATAATTTACTTCTTAAAAAACAATTCCGTTATGCAACACTTTTTTAAATGACAAAACATTAGCACGAGTTAGTAAAAAGATAATTTGAATATGTGCTCATTTAAAACAGTAGGGAGTTGAGAACTTTTTTTCACTGACTTATGAAAATTGTACTATTTCACGTGAATAACAATTCATGTAACATAGGATGAGGTTCTATATTATCAGAGTACGAAAGAGGTCAGACATCGATGCCCTCAAACAACTGAATATTCGAGAAGTTAAAAGGTTATTTTCAATTACTTGAGAAATCCTGAAGAATATGCAACTTACAAGGGTTCTGAACGACCTCGCGCACTTGACCAACGGACAGCTCGTCGCATTCTCAGAGCTGCATCCAATTCTGGTCAAATAGCACGACAAATTCGAGATGGTCTTCAGGTCAGCACGAATCTGCGAAATGTCAACGTGTAATCCAAGAATGTCCGCATCTTTTACAAGAAGAAGCCACCGCTAGCCAAGCGCCCAACAAGAAGACAGGCTTCTATTTGCTAGAAAGCACATGGGGTGGGCTCCAGAATGGAAGAATGTCATCTTCACCGATGAAAAGAAGTTCAACTTCGACAGACCGAATTTGCGAAAGGAAACAAGTTTTTTCAAGAAGACAACTGGCTGGTGGATCTGTAATGAACTGAGGAGCGATTGGTTTCCAGAAATATTGTAATGCTAAGTATCTCAC
This sequence comes from Rhysida immarginata, assembly GCA_023313115.1. Taxonomy (NCBI): domain Eukaryota; kingdom Metazoa; phylum Arthropoda; class Chilopoda; order Scolopendromorpha; family Scolopendridae; genus Rhysida; species Rhysida immarginata. The sequence continues at coordinate 1,844,844 of JAHWFO010027030.1, forward strand.
TGGACGAATCAATTCAGCAGGCTACTTGTCAATGCTACAAAGCAAATCCCCTGATTTTACACTAATCATGGCAGGCGATCATTGGAATTTCAACAAGACAATGTGCCAATCCACAAAGCACAAGTCGTAACACGGTGGTTTGAAAACAGAACATTATTGTAATGAAATGGCCAGCTATGTCTCCTGATTTAAATCATATTGAGAATGTTTGAGGGTTATTATCACGAGAAGTGTATAAAAAACAATCGACACTACACAAATGTTCATGACTTGAGATGCGACATCATTAATGTTTGTGAAAACTTAGACCAATCCATAATTCATGAGCAAAGCAAATCCACTAAATATCAGGACTCTTTAGAGGACTTTATTTCACTGATGCTAATTTTTAGTCGCGTAGAAAGACGTTGTATAAGAGAATTTTTTTTAAGCTCTAAAAGTATTTTATTTCTGTTAAGCTGAATACAGACATTTAGGGTACAAAATGTCTGTATTACTAAAATAATTTTGAAAGTTTGTTTCATTAAAACTATTTCTCAGTAAAAATTATAGTGGTGCTAATTTTTTGTCACTGACTGTAAGTATTCAATGTTTTCATACTATATGTGCATTCAAATACTAATTTGACCATAACTTTTAAACTATCGCGATTAGATTCCCTCATCTCGTAATTTTATTACTGTTAACTTTAGGACATCTTTGAGAAAGATTACAACAGAATTAGACAGAATTTGTAAAAATTATATACAAAAGGCAAATCGTATATAAAAATAAAGATTATAACGGAGAAGTTGCAGATGTGATGTAGGAGTTGAACTGCGATGTGTGGGGAAAAAATGAACTGTTTGCCATCGAGAGAATTTTCAAATGGCGCACGAAGGGTGGCGTGCATGAATGGTGCTTGTTAAATCACTTAATGATTAGGGCAGCATAAATAGCTGTCACCGCTGATTATCTTTTTAATTTTTGAAACCATTAATTCGAGTTTAGTTGCCTCTGAAACACCTCTGTTTCTGTGATGTTGTCATCCAATACTATTGCGGAAAATGAACGCCATAAGGTGCCCTCTCATTTTGTTGCGCAGTTGCCATGTATCTTCCGAAATGTAATGCTATTGAGAAATGGAACTTTCCAGTTCTCTTCAAAAATATACGGAAGTCAACAGTACTTTTCACGTCAGCGTTTCGACGAGTAGACCCAAGAAAAAAATCTTGGAGTGAACTCTCCAAGATTTCAACCAAGAGTTTTAAGTGTTTTTTCAAAATTTTTGAGTAATATTCTATTTTGGCATGATGCTATGTTGAATTTCTCTTTTGTAACAAGGAAATTCAGACACTCAATTTCAGATGCTTGAAACATATATTTTTAAGGAAAGAAGGCCAATAAACCAAAATTCTAGAATATTTCATCTAGACCAAGGATTTTACTATGGTCAAATAAGACCGAACCCTCGTTTAAACAGTTTACCTGAGTGCAGACATGGACGAACGCAGGCAGCTATCTGAATATGTACCTCGGTCGTTTTGTCGTTCAGGCTGTAACTGAGCGAACAACAACAATGTTGAGAAGCAGGCTATATTAGCCTTTTCGAAATTATTAGCAACTTGTCTCTTAATTAGTGACCCACGCTTAATTAGGTCTTCCTAGAATATTAATTTGTTTTCAGTTTCTTATAAGGTAAAAGCATTAGCATACCAGTCTGTGAAAAAATATCCACATGGTCAGCTGTAAAATTAAAACAAAAAGGTAACATTTGATATCTCAAAATTACAGAATTATACTAAAACCCGATCTGTAAAGTCGATATTATTTAATAAGCAACAGCATAATGTTATGGCCTGAATTGAATTTTTTACTATGTTTCCTGATAATGGCACATTCGCATGAGAAAGCACTACTGTACCATAAACATTTATAATTGTTTATGTACTATTTTCTGAATAGATATCAAGGATAAACTGAAAAAGAAACCCCAACGGTGAAGGAAGTGAGCGATTTAGCAAGATAAGTAGAGTTCCCGAAGAAAGCAACACATGGTAGAAAGGTTTTGGTAATCGGGAAGTCGACTGGCGTTGGAAGAGGAGCCGTGTCGAGGAAGGGAACAACCGTGACGGAATCTACTCCCTGAAAAGGGGCTCAAAAGCCGTAAGGGCCCTTGTATGAGGAGCGAGTTATGCAGCTTCACCCATCATGTCCAGACTCTAGTCCAATGCAAATGGAATTTGTTGGCAGGGTTGAAATCGAAATTCCATCAACTGATGAACTCGGCATTCTTTTCTGGTCAACTCTTAAGCTCTCTCATCCGGAGGGAAGCCATTCTTTTCTAATAACTATGCTTCTGGCATACTATTAAGTTGCCGAGTTTATTAAAAAAGTATTAGAAGTTTACTCGAATAAACCACAACAGGAGAATATGGTTCAAGTAAATTTTCTAGTTAATTTTTTTAACATCTTCAATTATTGATTTCATAAGGAATCCTTATAACTCGCAAGGAATGAAATTATAAAAAACCATAACAACTGCTTAAATTCTTTGAAATAATTAGACAAAAGCAATAATGGCTTTGGAGTACAATATATATTGCTGAGACTTGTACATTAATTGGTGAAAAGTTACAGGTAAAACATAGGTAAAAGGCAAAAATAAAAAAAAGGCTACTTTCACAGTGTGTGAGTAAGCGTTGAACACTCTTGACTCATTTTCCCTCTCCCTTCGCAGCGCAAATTGCTTCTCTCCATAATTAAGTAATCTTTCATGAGACAAACATTACTGCATTTCCGAATGAAATTTTGCAGTAGGCAATTTTTTCCTCGTTTTTTTTTCCCTCACAGAATTTTTAGTTAATTAACCTAGCAATTATCATTTATCATAAAGATAAATGTTTCGCGTCTTCATTCTAAAAATTTACTTTCTACTGCTTAGTGGAAACTCAAACCGAACATTAAAAAGCAAATCAAGCACAAACTTGAAACTTAAAATAGAAAAAAGGTCTTCAAAGTTAACTTCTAAAATTCTAAACTAATAAATTCTGTCAAACAAGAACCATCGTTTATAATTCTAGCAACTAGTGAATTACAGTATAATTGAATAGGCGATTTTCTCTCGATTGAATAATAATTCGCAGAGCTTAAAATATTAAATAAAATCTAAAAAGTCTGTTTTCTTTCTTTGCATTTAATTCGTTCCGTATTCAGTCTGTGCAAACTGAATAACTTGACGTACATCGAAATTTTTCAAGATCAACAACATAATGCCTATTCTCCAGTTTATTTATTTTTCAATTTTTAAAAATTAACGGGGGTTAAAATTTGTGGAATTCATGGAGATTATTACATCAACAATTAAAATTTAAAATATCATTAGTATTTTTTAGTATTCCGTCTTTCTTAAATAAACAAAATTTAATATTTTTTTATAAATTTAACACGATAAAATCATCGCCTACTTTAGAAAGTTTTTCCAATAGTCATTTAATATGCTATCAAATGTTCATTAGTTCAATTTCTAAAATGGATTTTCTAATAAATATTCCATTTACCTTTACTAAATCATTAATTCACAAAAGCATTTATGAATTTTATAATTTTTCAGTAGGAATTATGTCCGGCGAGTAAAGGAGGCGCTGTGAACTATCAAATATCATCAACATAAAGGGAGGCCTATCTAACCGTAAATGTATCTTTGCATACTGGAACGCTCGTTCCATCAATAAATACGATCCCCTCCAAGCCTTTATTTTTGCAATGAACCCTGTGTTAATAGCAATTTCTGAGTCGTGTTTGCATACAGAAATTGACGATTCGGATAAATCCTTTCCAAAATTTAGTATATTTAGAATGGATAGACCCACATGAGCCGGCGGTGTCGCCCTCCTTGTGCATAAACAATTTCCCGCTTACATAGAAAAATTTACCTCTATTCCAGGTCTGGATATTTTATCAGTGATTGTAAAAATTGGAAACTATTTTTTTAAATTTTTAATTATTTATCGAACTGGAGCTTGCATTTTTGATGATTTTTTTGGATATGATGATAATTTTATAGACGACACTTTTTTAAACTTCATTATTGGAGACTTTGTTTTTCAACTTAAATACAGCCGAATGCCAGCAGCTAAATGGATTTATAGGCAGATTCTTATCAACTAGTTAATCAACTAACAAGATTATCTACAACCTCTGCTATACTAAATCAGATTTTTATTCCTCAAGCAATTAAGCTGGTTGACATACAATATATGGACATAAGTAAACTTGATCCAAAGCAATTATCTTTACGGTGCAATTTCCCAGTGGGAGCCTACGTATCCAAAACAGGCGAGAATACGCGCGTAATTTCATCAAATTTGATGTAAAATTATTTCACACAATATTATGTAACAATACGAAATTTACTGTAACTCAAACCTTGCCAATATCTGAAAATGTTCAATTACTGCATAAATCTATACACGATATTTTACAATAATCTGGAGTTAAATTGATCCATCCACGATCTACCACAAAAGTATGGTGGAACAAGAATTTACTGTAACTCAGCGGACAAAGGATGTGGATGAATAAAATTACACATACTAAGAATTTATTTATCAGCGAACGGAAAATACACAGATGGCTTGAAAAGAAATTTCAAAATTGTTTAAAATTGCAGTCAGAGAACAAAAGAGGAAAATCTTGATGAACTCGAATAGTACTCAACAGACGTGGGTTGTCTTCTACTATGTATGTGGCATAATGAAATGGTGTAATGTGAATTCCAGTCTAATCTTTTCCAACTCCACTAACTCTCATTATTTATTTGAGAGTTTCCAGCTTATCATTCTCTCCATCCAAAATCTTAAATCTGGGACGGCGTTTCCTAGTGATCTGATAACTGGGAAGGTTCTAAAATTTATGAATAAAAATATAATTTCGTCGTTGACGCAAAGGCAAATTACATTATTCAATCTTCGACATATCCGACATATATCACTCCCTTGTATTAACAGAAAGGAGCTACTTCAAATTACATTAACCATCGTCCAATTGCAAACTTCCATCCAATTACTAAAGTTGTCGATCTTTATGCGTGTGATCTTTAAGCAATTGAAACAGTTTATCCTTCCTCAACTTCCACCTAATCAATTCGCATGTAGAAACAACAGTAGTGCGATGTATACGAATAGTTGATACAAATCAGCTTCATTTCTTCGCCAAGACTGACGTTTCCAAAGCATTTGACACAGTACCTCGAAAACGGCTGTTGCATGGTGTACACGTTGAAGCGTCTGCGCTCTGGGTTTCATACTTTAATAACAGACAGATGCACTTACAAAGTGGTAAATACAACATTGTATTCCATCAGACCTTCTGCTTCAGCAACTTATTCCACCTAGTTCTCTAGATGAAATATCGTTCAACTTTACTTTGCACAGTTATGTCGACGATAACTTTCTCACTTATTCATGTCATGTACAGCAATTGCCGCTAGCGAAGTCTATGATGCAGGAGGACTCACAGAAATTGTCTCAGTGGAACACTGATAGAAAGATGACTCTAAACATGGGCAAAACAGATCAACAGTCATTTGTAAGGATGTAAGTATTCCATCGAACGATAGTATCACCATATTAGGAGTCATAGTTGACCAGAATCTTACTTTCAATAGTCACGTCGCATACTTGAACGGGAAATGAGATTTTTATTATATAAATGGAGCAACGTGTCGAGTTTTAAGGCAATGAAGTAAGTTATTATTACAATGGTTTTTCTGTTTTAGAATATGGAATATGGTTTTGGTCTAGTAACTACCTATATCGTCTAAAAACATTGAAAGTAGTAATAAATAATTGCATACGCACCTTTTTTAAATTATCCCGTTTTGCCTCAATAACTGATTGTTGTATTAAATTCCAATTTCTTTACTCTTGATAACTATATAGTTTATTGTCGTTTTAAGAATATTGCTAATGCTTTGCGTCACCAACATCATCCATGCCATTTCATACAGAACTGGTTTAAACGTACTGCTGCAATTCGTGAACATCAAAATCAGTTTACATTACCAAATTCTTTTAATTTATTCATTGTTTCTAACAACCTACTCTTTCCAACTTCGGAAATAATGTTTTTAAAAAATTATGTCAAATTTTCTTCAGCGGGACCCGTTTTAAAGATATGGATTTTTCATTTGTTCTCGAGCAGAATGAGATGGAACGAACTGCTTGGCTTCTAAACTTATCAATAAATCAATCGAACAATGAATACTGTAATGTAAACCCGGTCACATTAAATAAACAATCCATTTAATCCTCTAAGGCTTTTGAATAATGTTATACACTGATCGACAATGAAATTGACCTACTGAGCACGAGTTACTGGAATCAGCTACAATTTTGTGACTGATACCTACATTCAGATGAACAATAAAGAAATATATTGGTTTAATTATTCAAATGAATATACAATTTACGTAATAGTTAAGTCTTGCATGAGAATGTACAATTTTATTGTACAAAATTTTCAAATTAATATACCGAACCATTCAGAAAAATAAATTTCCTCGATAAAGGGGAATGTACGGTGTCCTATGCGGGCCTATTAACCATGTGAATGAGCGAGTAGAAAATTTCACCAGGATTTTGATCTGATTAGAGGAGCTTCCTATATTGTGGTTAAAGAAACCCTCTTCCACAATTAAGAGTTTTAAACTTATGGTGCAACATTTAACGATATACAACTGCATGCCAGAAAAATGGAATACTCCTGCCAAATATCACTTAAAGAAGTTCATTTTTTTTCCTGCCTATAAGCAAGGAAAATAGTCGAATCGCTTTTCTTCACTTGAAAGTACATAATTTATTGTATAAAACTGAGTAACTGTTTCTTAAAAAATAAATGTTTAACCATAATTTAAAACATGACACAAAAATGGAATATTTCCTTCCCCACAACAGAAACATTGGAATAATCCTTTTAACATTGGATATGTAAAATGTTTCTCAAAAAACACACCCGAAGCAATTATAGCTAAATCATATATGGAAAAGGTGATTTGTCTCCATCGAAAAGAAAGCTTATCACTGCACTAAAGTATGCTGGCCAAACTCAAAAAACAAACTGCATCTCAGCTGAAATGCGTTTAATCTGCAGTGTCCAAAATCCTTCAGAGACAAGAACTGGAAACGGAACACTGAATCGACAAAATAACTGTGGACGTCGACGTAAAACAATGCCTAAAGGAGAGAGGAAACTTCAGAAGATCGTAGAAAAAACTGAGGATAAGGTGGTGTGGCTCATTCCAATGGAAAAAAGCTGGAGTGGATTTATCTTAGCAAACAAACGTGAGACATTTATATGACAAGATTTAAAAACTGTGTTCCAAAAATAGGGTCTCTTTTGACATCGAAACAACGCAAAAACTGTAAAAAACGTATTGACTGGATTGAAGATGAATGGCGCCAGCTTTTAGGGTATTAGCATCATCTAGGTCACACGCCATAACTTTTGAAAGGATTGACCTAGAGGCTTGAAATTTTGAACACACGTAGGCCCTATACAGAGGACGGTGCGAAAAATATAGCGAATCCTCTAGGGTGGGCCAAACAAGTGTTTTTGTGGTTTCCCCAACTGACTTCCTGGAATAGATATGGAGTTTTGATTGCGTTTGAGCAATTTGTGACGTCACAGTTTGACTGTTTGACGTCAGAATTTAAAGAATTCTATTTGAAGTAACATTTTGATGCTAAAACCCTTATATCGTTGGATAACGATGCCTTAACTATTTTTTTTCCAGTGAGGAAAGTAAATTTTGTGTGTCTTATGGGGACCGGGGTTTCCGCATATGAAGAAGGAAAGCCGAAGCTTAAAAAGAAAAGAATTTGAAGAAGAGCGTCAATTTTCAGAGAGTATAATGATATGGAGATGTATCATGCACAGGGAGATGGAGATGCACAGGGCTTGTAGTTTTGTAAACGGGACTGTAAATACTGCTGTTTATCAGGAATCTTGGACTGCTTTCAAATTCTCACTGTGGAAAAGTATGATACTGAAGAGCTTATTTTCCAAAATTAATTAGCACCTGCGCACGCTGTCAAAACAACCACTGATTGGTTAAATTCTCGTCATATTCCAATTCTTTCCTGGCCAGCCACTTCACGGGAATTAAATCCGATCGAAAGCGTATGGAATATTGTTAAGCAACGTCTTCAGGACGAAAAAGCAAATACAATTCAACAACTCAAATTCAAAATACCTGAAATAAGTCTGAAATAACACAAGATGAAAGTTTCATGCTGGTGTGATCCATGCAGCGAAGAATACAGGTCGTGATTGATGCCAAGGATTGAGCAGTAAAATATTGACAGTGAACTAGCTAATATTAAACTGATCGTGAACCAGCATGTTCAAGATGTTTAACGTTTATTTATATGTTGCTTTGTTTTGATAAATATTCCAATTTTTTTATCGCGGTGAAGAACGTATTCCATTTTTTGTCATGTTTTGAATGATGGTTAGAATTAAACATTAAATGCTTTAAAACCATTACTCAGTTTTGTACATCAAATACTGTACTTTCAAGTAATGAAAAGCGATTCGACTACTTACCTCGTTTATAGGCAGGAAAAAAATATGAACTATTTTAAATGATATTTAGCAGGAGTATTCCATTTTTCTGGCATGTAGTTGCATTGCATTAAACGCCATTCAAATATTCTGATTTTAATAATTTTGAAATAATTTAAAATATGTTTTCTTAAATTTAACATATAATCTATATAACATATAACACGTTATAAAATCTCTTAAACCAATCCGTGATGTGTTTCCGAATTACGAGTAGGTTTATTTAATTTCACGTAATTTCTAGTCTAAAACGACATTAAAAAAGATTGAAAAAAAAATCTTAGGAAAATTGGATTACATTGAAAATCTTGTATTTATGCTGTTATCTATTTTAGGCTTTAGGGTACACTATCAGAAATAAAGGAACTTTTCTTTCCATTTCTCTAATCTCAGTAATGATAGCCGAAAGATATGGCAAATGGCATTTGACCAATTTGCCGGCTGAACTTTAATTCCGAAATTGTGAAAATTGAATTTGCTGTGGAATTCTCAAATGACAATGACAAAGAAAAAAAGCACACGATAAAGCAAGTCTACGAGAAAGTGGAGCTAGAATTAAATAAAAGTGTTTTATATTGTATTAAATAACAGGCAGTGTCGGATTTATGTTTGATCTAAGCTATTGAAGGTAATAAGTCCAGCTGTTCTAAATTCATTTTTGGTGGCCTTCAAGAGAGTGGGGGGCCCTAAGGTCCACTCAAGTTTAGGTCCGCCCAATAACTTCCTTAATTTAATGTAAAAATTAATTAAATAAAATTAATTGATCTCATATAGATCTCAAAAGCTGGATACCATCTAACCCAAAATTGTGGACAAAAAAGTGACTTTCATCATTATTATTATTTTATTATTAATTTTATTTTATTATTAATTTTATTTTTTAAATTTTATTTAATTAATTTTTACCTTAAATTAAGGAAGTTAAATGTTTACATCGCTTGTTTCATTCAAGTACTACTTATATATAATACTTTCAAATGAAAAAAAAGCATTACTTGTTTGAAACTGTGAAACTATATTGTTTTTTTTTTGTGTACAACAACATAAAACATTTGGAAATAAATTCAAACAAACAATAGTTATAACAATACTTATATTTCAACCTGTTTCAAAAGTCTAGGTCCACCTGCTAATAAACTGAAATTATTTGCAATACTAGTAGTTTCACATCATTAGAGGGCATTATCTACTAATTACAAATGGCTGAAGTTGTGATTTCAATTGTTTTATGCTGTTGCACACAAAAGGCAATGCAGTTTCAAACAAGTAAACTTTTTTTTTGTTTTGAGTTCATCCTTCCTTTTTGAAAGGCAAATTATTGGGTGGAACTAAACTTTTCAACGCACTGTAGCTTGTTTGGCTTATACGTAAATCCGGATTGTGTGTAGGGCTACTAAAAAAGATTCAATCCATTTCAAAACGCCGTATTTTCCAAAGTTTTACTCATACATGTTATAATAAATAATAAAAATTGAACAGAGGGTGGTAAGACCCTGAAAAAAACTGACGTTTCGGATAGAGGCTATCCTTTGTCAAAGTAAAGAGGATAATAGAGAGTTCACTTTCAGGATATTATCCTCTTTACTTAGACAAAAGATAGCCTCTATCCGAAACGTCAGTTTTATTTTCAGGGTCTTACCACCCTGTATTCAATTTTTATTATTTATTATTTTTATTCCAGGTTTTTTGTGTCTCGTCCTCCTTTTTTTCTACATCCATCTCATGCAGAGTGTGTAATAGATACCTGAAAAGACGTAAAGTCACCATGTTTTCATCGTGATACACCAGTTGGCAAGCACGAGTGCAGTGCCTTTACAAAATGGCGACAAAGAAGGAAAAGCGTTTCTATGTTGGAGTATGCGAGATGTACGTCTGATATTGGGTGAGTTGTATTGGGTAGCGATTTGCTACAGCATCCAGACAGTTTATACAGCAAGACCACTTTATGGAGCGCTAAATTAAAACAAACGTGACGTAGGCTTCAAGCAATTTGCTTAATAACAATGGCTGAAAAAGTTTCTCGCATGTCTTCGTCAAGCATGTTTATCCAAAATTTTACGAAAAATACCACGACCTTCTAGAAACTACCAGGCCTGAACTCGAAAAAGATAAAACATTGTTACGTCGTTCTGGTGGTGTTCAAAGTTAGCTAGATAAACAGGCCCTGACCAACACCATCTAGACAGAAGGCCTGATAACGGAAACGTCATACATTATTACATCATCATTAGTCGACCATTGGTTATCCTATTTCTACGATAAATAAGCCCTAAATTTGGTCGACTGATGATGATTTAACAATGTATGGCGTTTCCGTTATCAGGCCTTCTGTCCAACGCCACCTAAATAACAAGGCCTGCTCACTGCCTGCTGATTGCGTCATCAAACGAGGGCTGACAATCCAACCTTCATTGTTACAACAAACGAAAAAGCACTGATTACAACAAGCGATGACGCAGTAAGAAGGCTTTGTTTTTAGGTGGCGTTGTTCTGTCTAGGTGTTGCCCTGACGCGGAAAAGTCACCTAACCATCTTAGTTCAAACAACAATGTAACCTTCATTTTTTCAACAAACGAAAATATGCTGATTGTTAAAATCCAAGAAGGTTACATTGTTGTTTGGACTAAGATGGTCAGGTGACTTTTCCGCGTCAGGGCAACACCACCTAAAGGGAAGGCCTGCGCACAGAAATTTCATACATTGTTACGTTATCATACCTAGTCATAATTTAGGGCTTATTATCGGTAGAAATACGACTAAAGAGGACTACTTATGACGTTTTAACAATGTATGACGTTTCCGCGTTCAGGCCTTATCTTTGGGTGGTGTTGGTCAGGGCCTGTTTATCTAGCTGGCCTTGGGCGGTGCTATTGCAGAAGTAAGTTCAACGTCACAATCTTAGTGCTTCAACAATACATTATCGATGTCATGTTCAGGCCTAGTAGTTTCTAGAAGGCCGTGAAAATACTCATTTTAATCCTATCAAAGAATGACTGATGATGAGACAGTTTTAGTCTCGAAAACGTTTTTAATATTTATCATTTATGTTCTATTACTTATGTTTATTTATTTTTCCTGAGTCAAATCACCAATTTAAAGAGACGATTTTGTTCCGTTTTATTTTAATTATTTACACAAGCTTTACATCAATTCGAACATCGTTACTTCAATTCTCATAAAAATATCTTCAAGAAGTACCCAGTCAACATCTATTTCCAATCTCAACGCTGAGTATAATATCTAAACACAGTACATCCCAATTTGTACCTATTGACATTTATTTTCCAATTTTTCCCTCAAGGAAATTAATAAAATCTAATTATTTGACTAAGTAAAATCTACTTATAGTTTTTAATTTATATATTACGGAATGAAGGTAACAGTCTCTCAAAGAATAGTTTTAGAATTTTATTTCAGCTTCGTCGTTAACTGAAACTATGAAGGAATTCAAATTAACTTTACTTCCACCTTTTAATTGAATTTCTTTTTCATGTCAGTAACAGAATATCTATCGTCACATAAATGTGCTAATAAATATAGCACAACATTAACTCGCTCACGTTAACACTCCACAGTGAAAATTTTATAGATACACCTTGTTTCTATAAACCATCGTTATAACTCAAAGATAAGCGATTCTCCTCAGTTCGTAAAAAAGATTCTCAGTTTATTGCCGTTGTTAGATCTCGTGAAAAGTTAAGTTACTCATTCTTTGCAAAGTTTTTTTTTTCCTCCTCCTTTTTTTAATGTGGAAAGTAGTTATTCTTCAACAAAAGTTTAGTCAATTTTTCGACGATAACTTCCCAATGGGTTGCTGCCTTCCGTCGTTAAGCACTGATTGCTTTAAGTAGCAATTTGTGAAAGCCGACTTCGATCGACGTTGGGAAGAAAAGGTGAATTTTGTCGATAAAGTGGATGAAACGAAAAGAGGAGAGAGGGAAGTGCACCGGAAGTGGATCTTTAACTTTTCCTCCCTCCCTCAGCTTCGTACAATCTATTGATCGCTAGGGGGCGAAAAAAAAAGAGAAAAGTTATCGACCAAATATGGTCAGTGGTTTCCTCTTTGCAAAGCTCGGCGGTCGTCAGTTGGGGGGAAAGGCGAAAGACTCTTGGCCGGACCCCTTTCACCAATACCCCCGCAACAGAAACCAGCCATTCAAGGTATTAGGGATGAAAGGAGAAGAAAAATCCATGAATTTATATCATAGACTTCGGGTAAGGCTCAGAAAACCTAAACATTTTAACAAAGAAACTTTGCTAATATATGGGTCATTCCACGTCAATTCAGGCAGAAATTTTAGTTTGGCACTTGACCTCTCGGATTTTAATGAAATTTGGTATATACAATTGCCCTAGGGAGTTGGTAATGAATGCCAAATATTATCATTTTTTTTTTCATTTTTATGGAAATTACGGGCATTTAAAATTTTCGAAATTTGAGTGAGGGCCTTATCTATGAAGTACTGTAACTTAGGTTGTATTTTACTTAGAAAGATGTGTTTGGTGATATATGAAAGCTCTTTAACTGTAGATTCTATATAAAATTTTAAAAAGTATATTACGCATGCGCAAATATTTGAATTTAATAAAAATATTCTATTTATGCAAATTTCTCAAATGGTGGGTATTTTTTTTTCGTTAAAAATTATTACCATCTTACACATACTTTCATAAAAACTATACAAAAAATTCAAAACTGTGTTTTGCTCCGTTTTGAAGATATTAATTTTTAAAGTTCGAGTTCCAAGCCACAATACATCCGTTTATATGTTACAGTTCTTCAGATGGACAAGGCATCCTAAAAAATATAAATTTTATGGTAATATCCGATTGTCTTTTATTCTACAGCTGTTTTTTATTCCTTTCAATGTGAACTCATTAAGTTTTTAAAAGAAAATTCAATAAATGTAGAGAAGATACGAGGGTTGGTCGGAAAGAATGCTTCCATGGCTGCAAATTTTTTATTTGTTAATCGATTTTCAAAATTCTTTTTGTATCTAATAATTATATTTGGCCTTCTATGTAATGCACTATTAACTTTTCGACATAGTCCCGATCCCTTTCCACGCACTGCACTAACGTGTGACCACTCGGGTGAACCCGTCGGAGAGGAATTCGGGGTTGTTGTCGACACCAGGATTGAATGGCAGCTTTGGACCATCTTCTGCAGCACGATAACGCTCGCCCGCAAACAATCGACAAAAAAAAAATACCCACCATTTGAGAAATTTGCATAAATAGAATATTTTTATTAAATTCAAATATTTGCGCATGCGTAATATAATTTTTTAAATTTCATGTAGAATCTACAGTTAAAGAGCTTTCATATGTCACCAATCACATCTTTCTAAGTATAATACAACCGAAGTTACAGCACTTCATAGATAAGGCCCTCATTCAAATTTCGAAAATTTTAAAAGTCCGTAACTTCCATAAAAATGAAAAAAAAAAATACTTGGCATTCATTATCAACTCCCTAGGGCAATTGTATATACCAAATTTCATTAAAATGCGAGAGGTCAAGTGCCAATGCCTGCCTGAACTGACGTGGAATGACCCATATGATAACAAAAGCTTTTATTCTAATACTAGAAGAGTTACCCGGCGTTGCCCGGGATAATTACACTTGCACAATCTTTTCCTTTCATTGTTAGTCATGAGATATTGATTGTTTGTTCATGCAGAGCGTTTGTGAATTGCGTGTTGATACCATTGTTGATACCT
>JAHWFO010027030.1:1873499-1919909 GCA_023313115.1 Rhysida immarginata
AAATTTCAGGATAATTCGTCAAGTATTTTTCTAGATATTCGACAAAACGTCTAAAATCGAAAGTGTCCAATTACTTTCTTCCAATCAGTGTACATCAGTGTATCAATACTTTTGCTGTGTCGCATGTTTTCACCCTGTCCCAACTTTTATGGAATTGAGGTTTGTAAATATACCGAATTAATCAATTATGCTAAAGGAAAAAAAAACTCATTGACACACGAAACAAGCGACTTAAGTAGTCACGAATGCTTCTATTTCACTTTCCTGTCAGATTTCATAAAAGTTAGCAAGCATTTGATCAACTCTTTTTCACAGATCAAATAAATAAATTTACCAAAACCACATGATTGAATATACTCATATATAATAGAAAAGGAGCCTTTTAGAAGAAATGTTATAGAATGACTTCTCTTTATTTATTAATGCAGAAAATACTTTTTCCACTTTTGTCAACGAGAAGCGATTAGCGTAGACCGTTAATGAAATTTCCACATTAAAAACTTTTAATTGCATATCCTTAAAAAAAATGGCTTAAATTTTTTAAATTCATTTGCCTCATCTCTTTTTATAACAGGAATATGAATAATTTTTTTTCCTAATGTCGAAATTTAATTTTTAAAAAAATGGGCGATTCTTTTCAGTCGGCTCTTTCGTTCTTTTCTCCTATGACTAGCTTTCAACGGAATGTACGGCGCATAAATTTCCAAAAATTACATTAACATCTCGCTTTGCATTTAAATTACATGATTATTAACTTTTCCTTTAGGTCTCGATTTCATTTGTGCAATCTTGCCTTCTAACCCCCTTTGAAACTTACAAGTTCAATTTGACTAGACACTTGAACCTCCACCCACTCACCCTCCTTTCAACTTTATTGGTCGAAAACTTCTCTTCCTGTCCGCAGGAAAGATTTCCAGAAAGTTCTACTAGATTAGATTCTTTGCTCCTTCCCGGTCCCGCCGTTTTCGACCAATAAAGTTCTCCCCTTCCTCTGATGATTTCAGTTTAATCTCATTATGATCCACTTAAAATTAATACATTTAATCAGATTCTTCCCTCTTTCTTTATTTTACTCTTTTCGTTTGTGTTCCACTTTTGGCCGCCTGGAATTTTAGATGATTTAAAGATCCATATTTAGTGGGAATCATTTCTACTTCAAGAATTTAAAGAGATTATTTGGAGAGAATTTTATTTACATTTCGTTTAATTTTGAACACGCATATTCTCGTCTTACTAAAATTTCATGTACATTATGCAAACGTTCCGGCATTTTATATATTAGGATTTATTATAAAATATAAAATAACATCCATTCGGAAATTCAGTCTGAGTCCAATCGATTTTTTTAAGAATTCATTCCCTCACGAGCGCTTTTATAATAAAGGCTTATAAATAATGTATATTTTTACTCGAAAATTTGTGGAAATTTGCATAACGATGGAATTTGTACGTTTTCTTCTTAAATACAGTCATTATCGTTACAGACCTTATTCCTTTTCATTTTACTATAAATTCAATCAAATATTAGCATTAAATTCAATGTTTTAACGAATGTTTTAATCTTTGACCATCTGAAACCAAAGCCTCAATGTTACATACAATTCACGTCATAAATGCCATTTAAGAAATTGCCTAAAATTTCAACCTTGAATATTATAAGGGGATAAAAGCATTACACTTGAACATGGAAACTTGCAAATGTGGATTTGCTTGGAAAACGACAAAATCAGTTTGCGATGGAGTTAAGCTTTAAGATCATGCTGTTCGCTAGGTTTCAGGAGTCTGGTGTATCATAGTTACTTAAAGGCTCGGGACAAAATCGATTTTGTCCTTTAATAGGTAATAGTGATGGAGTTAGATACATAGATCTGGGGCTCTGGTGTCGCTCTTTTACTTTTACTTTCAAGATACATGAAATTTTATCATTTACATTTTCTTTTCTTTTCCGTTAAACCCTCACATGTTTTATAAATCACAACACTCAGAAACCTTATCTCACTGCAAAAGTTTAATGCTCAATAATCCTCGCGAAATAATCCTGGAGGAGGCCGTGGCCTGGTGGGCTTTCACTGAAGTTCACTGAAGTTCAGTGACTGAACACAACTTCTGTGAAGTTAAGCTATATCAGGCACGGCTCGTCACTGGATGGGTGACCATCCGTGATAGCCAATCTTTCCCCCCCCCCCCCGGCTGCTGTGACCATCATACAGCAGTCGTGAATCCAGGTCCATCCAGGGACCCAACTCGTCGGCCTCTGGCCATACAGGCCCTGGATGGACGTATTGGATCCAATTAATTAATAAAATAAAAAATAAAAATAATTTTAAACAACATTCTCAAGAGGATGTCGGTAGCTACATCGAACTCCATCACAAGAAACACTTCAAGCACATGTAGCTTTTTTGACATCAAATTAGTTCAACAACTGATTACACTTCCAGTGTAGAACACTTCACGTTTAAAAATACAAGCCATTTTTTTTTCTTATTTTTATGAATGTTGTTTTAAATAGCCTTCATTGACATTTTTCACCGGTAATTATTTTGCGTGCAACAGAAGTTGCAGCCTCTTTTGTGTCACAAAAACCTCACAATCCCCCGTTGAACATTCATACGGTCCCCTCGCTTTCGCCTTAAATCAAAGCAACGGAATAATTTAATTGTGATTTCAATAACGATCCATTAATCCCATTCATTTCTAATTAAAATGGTCGATTGTCAAAACCAGAGAAGGTTTCCTTTTCCATTACAGCCACTCCCAAAAGCCATATTGGCGGCAAATGAGGGAGACACACCAAGCCCCCTATTCGCTCAAAGACAAGAAAACTTTCAACTCCACTCCTTTTTTTTGTCAATTCCTATTCAAAAAATTCAAAACAAAACGCCAGAAAAAATAAATAAAAGGTTTTTGGCATATGTAAAAAAAGGTTTTGTTGTTTAAACTTGGGGCTCTTTTAATTATTCTTTGTCAGAACAGAGACTATTGTTTGATCAGTGAATGGTTGTTTGTTTAGCCAAATAAAAGTGCCGAGCGACACGGACACAATGGCGGCTGTCGTAATTAAAGGCGCATTTTCCTTGCGAACCAAACTGAAAGAAATTAAAACGGGGGGAGGAAAAGGGGGGGGGGAAACAAAGAGAAACATTAGCCAAAAGCAAAAATAAAGTTCATGCTATTTAGGAAACGAAAAAAAAAATTGAAAAACAAAAAACCATTTATGAGAAAACAAACCGTAACGGGAAAAAACAAGTTAGAAAGGTTAGATAAACCTGCGTTAAAAGGATTTCTCGTATTTTTGTTTAATTTATTTTTTTTTAATTTATTGAGAGAACGCAAACGGTCTTTTATTTGTTTTAACATTTCAAGCAGATTTTAATCCACTGACTGAAGGAAAGCTATATATGATTTAGCAACAGTTCGCCAATTTAAACAGGCTTAAACCATTTTTGTTTCGAGTGCTTCTTATAATCTCATTCTCATACTAACCTCCAGGAATGCTAAATATCCGACATCGAATGCCACAACACCATTCAGAAAGTAGTTAACTAAGCGCAAATAAAAATAGATCTCTGAACTGTGAAAAAAGGGGCAAACCTCTACGTCAAAATAGAGAAGATAATATTTATTTAAGTAGTTATGATGTAATCTCAATCATCATTCGACATAATCGGGTTCATACTGTTTAGTGTTCTATTCATATATAGGCCTCCTTTGCCCTTAACACTGAAACAGATATTCTTTGAAACTAGCCTGATCATTTGGCTATTGGTTTTGAGGAAAAGTCATGTGATCAGACAAGACGGAACAATGATTGTATATCATTTCCACTTTTAATATAGAGTTGCCGTTGCCGCGGCAATATCAATAGCCAGCATTAACAGCGAAACCAATGATAATAACCATAGCAGTTATTGTCACAGGTTAATTAGTAGCCAGCCAGGTTATTAATGTTCAATTTAAGTTACGTATAAATTACATTTCCTCTTTAATTCATCACAGAATGATTTACATTTAATGAACATAATATATCATTATTGCGAATAAATTCAGCAAAAGCTTTGTTACTATACCAAAAATGTAACGTGGCTATAGAATCAGTCAAAATTCTAGGAAAATCATAATTAGGGCCATTTAAATATATGATGCCACGAATAAAATACAAACGATATTTAATAAGTAAAGAGCCTGATTGATATATTGGCAAATGAAAATCATTTAAAAGTTCTTCATACTGTATAAGGGGGGGGGGGGGGGAGAGGAGTTTGTGAATAAAAATGAAGTTTATATTTTTGTCGTTAAAATCAAGACAAAAGGTAAGACCCAAGTGATCAATTAGCAAATATTTAAATGATTATACACTGGACAATTCAGAAAACATTCTGAATGAACAAGCTCTTAACTAAGCTGATAGCTCCTTTAAAAATTAGGAGATTTCTTTGCAAGCATACTAATAAAACCAAGGATTCTAATAGAGGCTGATTTTGGTTTTAGAAACCCATCCTTTTAGGAGAATGGACATCTATTTGAAAGGGAATAGGGATGTGATTGTGAGCGTTTTCGTGGGATCCGTGTCAAGGGCGGTTGCCGCGGTCACCACCGCCAAAAGAAAGCCTGTCCGCTATTCGCTACGATTCCTAATGATCTGGTTAGCCAGAACAGTTTGCTAAAAGTAACTGACAATCATGTTGTAAATCGTGGTTAGATCTTAATTTTTGTCCATAATCAATTTTTTTCATCGGCCTTAAATTCTTTAAATTCAATATCAGGTAATCAAATAGAAGAGTTCTCTTGTAATTGCTACCTTTTCCATAGAGAAAAAACATCTTCTACTGTTGACGTTAATAAAAATTATAAAAAGGAATAGAATGACAAAGTATAATTAAATGTAAGTAATCGCTTCTGTAGGTCAGAAATGGGTGTAGAACTTTTCACGAATGACTACGGTATGCGATAATAAAAGAATATCTAAATAAGTAAAATATGAATAATTCTAATATAGCACAAAGATAACATGTAAATTTAAATATACATTTATACATATATTTTTATTTGTATAATGATGACGGAGCGCATATACGTGGTAACATCATTTTGACTGACCCAGTAGAATGAAATTGCTCCAACACCGAAGAACCAATGGTATCACCAGTAAATCATAGACTGGCAAATTGAAGAAAAAAATTAACTTCTATATAAAGCTACAAACAGGGGAAAGCATTGTGCAGTACGTATCTTTAATATGATTCGTCAGCAATCTAATGTCATAGAATTTCTATGTGCTGATAGAGAATTCGTCTGATTGCACCCTTCATCTGATTCCCCAACCTGATTGAGAAGTAGTATAAGGTCGGTCGCTAATTTCCTGGAGAATATCATTTACGAAATCCCTAAAAGTCGTGCTAGCAAGGATTGTAGAACACTGTCAACAAATCCCTAGGCTATCACAGTCCTTGTTAAGAGTTCCAGAAGTGACATGCTATTTACGAACCTCAAAAACAAATTGAGTGGGGATCTATTTACGAATCTCAAAATGAAGGCGTGGTCCATCTACCGCTATTTCGTCATTACAAGCTTCGATCGTCGAAATCTAAGTATAACCTAGACTCCTCGCTGAACACAACGGTAACGTATTCTTTTCTCTAGGCAGTGGGCAGCGATGGTTTATGGTCAATGGCAATTGACATAATAAGACACGGGAGTGGAGCTCTATTACTGCTAGCCTCTTAGCAATAAGCCACATCAAGGTGGGGTCATCTATGATACTAGCCACGGTCCATCGAATAGCTATTACAGCGATGCACCCATGCCGATATCCATCTGATAGCGTTAGGTCCGTTGCAACGACTACAGGCACCAACTTCAGCCTAGGCCACTAAGTCCGAGATACGGCGGGTCGATCATTCTCCGGCAATAGACAGTTTTCAAGCTACAGATAGCTTTAGCTGAAAGTTCGGCGAGGTTATCTTCTACACTTCCTAAGCAATATATAATTGTTATCGACACTATTTCATTCTTGAATGCCATCTACAGACTCTGAAACATTGCTTAGCCGCTTTGCGTTTACCATTCTATCTCGCTCGACATCACGTGGCTAACTTGCAAATAGTACGCCAAACATCGCTTCTTTCTGGGTGGAACATCACTAGCGAATAGTTTATTTGCTTCAATAAGAAAAGGAAATTAATTTTATTTCAATCTGTAAAAAAAATCTTCCTCCAAGCTGTTATCGTCGTCAAATCTTCGGATGATAAATCTTCCATTTCCTGGATAGTCAGTCTTTAGTAACACCGAGGCGGGGGGGGGGGGGGTTATTAACATATACGTGCTTTAGACAGAACCATTTTAAAACGACTGAATGCTGACTGAATTCAGGAAATGAGGGAGACTTAAATTGAAATTAAGAAAAAAAAACTGCTTCTTTGAAACAATATTCAATTATTGCTACCCGTTGCGAGGTTTGATGGATCTATTTTAAATTTACAGAAAAAGAGCAATCCAAATGAGACATTTTTAGAAAACAGTGGAGAAACAAGGGGCTTTGAATTTAATATTTTCCGTTTTGAAAAGTACATTAATATGATTTTTGTCCATGAAAGCTTAAGATAAATGGATAATATTACATCACGTCAAAATATCGCCCATCATAAAAGTCCCGTCAAAACAAAACTCATCGAAAATAGGAACAAACAAATCCTGAATGGCAATCAATGGAATTTGTTTGTTTTCACAGGTTGAAGCTATTCAAGTTCTTTGACAAATGCAGAATAGTAGTATCGACTCCCAAAACAGGCCAAAACGATTCAGGGCTGGTGTCTACGTGATCAGGGAAAAAATTTTCTTTCCTATTTTTCATCAATAATTATAATTTTTAACCGACTTCAAAAAAGGAGGTTATCAATTCGACTTGTATGTATGTAATATTGCTGGAATTGCACATAATTCATATATGTTAGTCTATGTGGGCTTCTAAACAGGTGTGCCAAATTTCATAAGTATGCGTATGTACGTTTGTTTGTCCACGTATTTCTCAGAAACTAGAAATCCAATTGCAATAATTCATTTTTACTGGATTAAGTATCTTTCAACTTATGGAACAGTCCAAGTTTCATCAAAATCGGTTCAGTAGTTTTCAAGATATGGACTGGTTATAGCTAGACGATAGTGAATGTTTCATCAAAGCCGGGTTATTTTTATACTCTGTTTAATCTTGTTTAACATCTGAGATAAGGCGTATGATTAAACCCTCACGGACCTATCTTAAGCTATTCTTTAAGAAATTTAACTGGCTCTTCAAACCTAGACTGGAAATTGTAAACCAGGGATGGAGGTCACTGTCATCACCGAAAATACCATCTCTTAGGTTAAAAGCTGTCTGCTCCGTGGGGTGGATCTGATAGCGCTAAATTTTTCTTAGTCTTGCCAGTCAGTCAACCTCTGAAGGTGATAACTGGGCGTGCAGTGAATCACAATATTTCCTTCCTAAATCATGACGGAACCCCCCTCATGGTTATTTAGGTGTACTCCATACAAAACCGTCTGGTTGAACAGAGTAGGTGGAGGACAAATGACATGCTTCTACTTCTCAGAAACATTTGTGCATGATTTTGTCTGTTATCAGATCATTCCTCCTGGTTTAACCTTTAATAATTTGCCGTCATGACTTTCGATACCAAAGCTTTGGATTTTCCTAATAAACTAGTAGATTGTGTTATGGATGCACTGGCAAAAGGGTACCAAAATATTTGCCCGTTTATATATTTGCGATAAGGTCGGACATCATGCACAACTATCAAAACAGCACGACATCCATAGATATTGGGATGCCTGCAACAGACGAATTGAGTACACATTATGGAGTAAACAGTTAGCGGCGCGTACCATTTCGGGGGAGGGGGATCAAGGTCATAAATACCAAAATCGATAACGCCGAGTGTTAATACTAATTTTCCCACCCTCGGTATAATTTTTATTAGCAAATTTATTTTATGAAGTAGTAATTATAACTTTCGGAATCTTTGTGCAATTAAATAATTTTTTGGATTATGGTAAAAATATTTTGTTTTATTATTTTGCGTTCATTATCGAAGTTTTTTCCAAAACAAAATTCGTTCATATAGCCGACTTCTGTGCAGTGGAATGCAGTCGACCCTCTCAATTTTAGACTCAAATCTCTTTCTCAGTTTTACATCTACGATTTTCTTCCTGGCTACACGTAAATTCTCCTGGTAATTTAAAGCCGAGCCGGGCTAATGAATCATTTGGGAGAAAGCAACGACCAATTCAAGAGCGGTAATAGGAAACCGGGGTTGGGGGTGGGAGAAGGGAGGACGGCGAAGGTGGGCGTGATTTACGTGATGCGGTTACAGCTGATCGTAAAGTCGCCTGATTAAAAGCTGAGGTAAATTCACGGTTCCCTGTCTGATTAAGAGAAAGAGAGAAAGGCAGAGAGAGAGAAAGAGAAAGAGGTTGATCCGCCGATGGATATAAACGCCACTAAATCTTGAGAACTGTGTCGCGACCCCAAACCTGAATGTGTTGTGACTTGTTTTGGCCGTTCGTTTACAAACCGACGCCGACTACAGGAGCAAATCACTATAATTTACCTGTATTGATGAAAATTAAAATGCTACTAATTTTCGGGCCAGCTATACGAATTAATGAGTGATTTATTAATTACTTGAATAAAGCCAGATTAAATGCCAACGGTAATAGACTGTGAGGCTTAAATGGCATTAAACAATTATCTCGGTCTTCGATCATTATCTGGGGAATAAAATATTTAAAGCGTACAGTTTGGCTTTAATGGCCTCTAAAATAAGTGCTGCGCGCTAATTTTTCGGCAACTATTAAAGTCAAGGATCCAGAATGAATCCTTTTAACATTCTATTCAAGTCGGGCTTTTGATTTTGCAAATAATTATACAAAGTAATTGCTTTTTAAAGTTTACAGTAATTTAACAAAATCAAACTCTCCTTAGTTTATATTGCCCAAAACAAGTCCTATTGTATATTTAGAAAAGGACCAATGTTAATACATAATTGATCAGTATAACTCATATCTAATGGCTTCTTTAAGTAACATGATTCTCTGGTTTTCGTTTGCTTATGGTTACTAATGGTTACCATAATCAAGAATAGATGGATGGGCAACATCAATGAATGGCTAGACATGGACACAACTTGATTCTAGAGACCGTGATAAGTGGTGGTTTACTGGAGAAGGATTAATCATAATTGGAATGCTGCTCTATATAGTTTCTCAATGTTATTGTGGAATTATTTTTCTAAAGTAAAAAACGTTTTGGTTTATCAACTTACATAAGGAAGTCTAAAACAGGAAGTATATAATTAACTGGAAAGCCTTCCTTATATACGACATCAAAGTGCGAACTGTCCAAGCAATCTCAACTGTAAAATACTGATGATGTCCGAAAGGACGAAATATATCTATCTAAACAATAATAAAAATTGTATTGTAAAATGGACGATATGAAATTATAAATATGTCCAAGCAATATTCTAATTTCTGATCATACACCTTGAAGAGTGTCCACATGTCAATTTCTGTCTTTGCAGAGAAGAATTTTTATTTCACTTTGGTAATGTTCTAGTATCTAGTATTACGAGGGAGTTTTGCGCCATCCCAGTAAATAACGACTGCTACGAGATGACAGTAGCAGCCGGGACCGACGGCTTAACGTGCCCTCCGAAGCACGGGGGGTTTCATGATGGAAGAGCTGCTGGCGGACAAACAAACCAATGGCTGTCACCAACTGCTGGAAAACCAGCTATGGTCACTTGGCAAATGGGTCAGACTAAAGTCCTCCAACAGCCGTGCCCCAAATAGCTGTCCCGCCAGCAGTGGCCCTCAAGCCCTGGCCGTCACCCAGCCAGCAGCTGGCCGCGCCTGAAGTTGCTGAACTCCATCGATTAGCAAGCCAACCGACGAGACAACCAGGCCACGGCCACCCCCATTGGTAATGTTACTAACCTATATAATTTCTATAAAGAATTTTAAAACATGCTCTTACAGAAAGATGTCTAGTGATCTACAGGGTGGACCTGCGTACACGACTCACCATTTCATAAACTATAACGTTTAAGAAAATTGACTAATTTAAACGCACTAATCCTCGTATGACAGCGTAATTATATAAAAAATAAAATAGAAAATTCGCAAAAGCGGTTCTTTTATTACCTTACCACAACTCCAACACGGCAGAAGAACGATTATCCGTAGAAAGGCGAATTCAATGCGTAAGATTATTTTTGCTAACCAACAATATCACAGAGATGTGCCGGCGTATATTGAGGAAATTTGGACCCCCGGCACCAACCAAGAATACTGTGTCACGTATCAACAAGTTGTTTGACAAGACTGGATGTGTCGTTAACCCGAAAAGACCTGGGATATCCAGAATGGTTGTGACCGAACAAAATCGTCGTGTCGCCGAGAAATTAGCCACCTCCCCGCAAAAGCCAAAATCCACACGAACACTTTCGGCATCTCGGGGCATTAAACGAACATCCTTGCGAAGGATCTTAGCAGATATGAGGCCCTGTGCGAAGACGATCCCGACATACGCTTGCAGTTTGCAGAAGAGTGGCTGCAGATGTTGGATGATGACCCTGACATTGTTCGGAAAGTGATATGGAAGATAAATCCAAGTTTCTGTCTCAGGATCTGTCAATCGCCATAACTGCGGGCAGAAAATCCTGAAATTACGATTGAATACACTCATAAAACCCCAGGAATAATGGTTTTCAGTGGAGTCGCATACAATTGTTTCCCGTAAGATGGATAGGTCGTCACAGTCCAGTGGAATGACCCCCGCGTTCATCCGACCTCACGCCTTTGGACTTTTTTCTCTGGGGATATCTAAAAGACCAAGTCTCCCGGCATTCTATCGCAAACCTTGATCAACTTAGGACATGTTCCGGAAAGCGTGCGAAAACGTCGCCCTTCGGTTGTAGGCCTGCATCGATCTGGACGGGACGCAAGTAGATCATCGAATTCCTTGAGATTAGATACTAAGTACGAATCACGCAGTTATAAACATAACTACTGGCCTATAATTGTACATCCTTTTTTACTAAATTTCCCATTTTAATCTCGCATCATGGCTTTCCACTAACCCACTAACGAGAAAGATTGCTTAGTACTTCTTAAATGCTGTTTCTTAGAATTTCAAGATAAGGGCACCCCCCTCCCCCAAAAAAAAAAACCCCAGATGGAATAAGACCAATTTTGAAATTCTTCAGTAGAAAAATTTGTTTGTTCTCTAAGTGATTAAAGTTTTTCGGCATATTATACAGACTAGGCATGACGCTAAACCTGACAACTTCGAAGTTCTGCACCGTACCTGCGACTGGAGGAAGCTCAATTTTCTTGAAACTTTAGAGATATACAAAGAGCAGGGAAGCAAACTCCTAAATGGTGACAAGGGCCCTATGGACCTTAATGTCTGGGATAACTTGCTTAGGTACGTGCACTAACGGCTTTTGGGTTCTCTCAGTCCTTAGCTTCTCTGAGTGGAACCTGGCTTGAAGCTCTTTGTTTCGACTTTCTTTTTTTGGCATTTACCGGATTTGTCCTTCTCTCTGACTTATGTAGATATAACCTTTGAACCCCTCCCCCCGCTCTTTTATTGGCTACTTCGCCCCTCTTTTTATTTTATTTATTCTTTGGTGTACTTGTGTCCTGCTCGCAATTGATTGGCTTATTTTGCTTCAAATTTATTGTGTATTCTTGGCTGTAATTTACCTGATTGGCTTTGCGTTATCCCTTTATCCACTTGTAAAGGGACCCGATTGGTCCCTATTATATATAAATAGCCCTAAGGCACACTGTCTAGCAAATGACCTTTATCGGGAAGAGCAGTTTGGCTTTCGTGCTGCCCACTCTTGTCCGATGCAGATATGGAGGCTCGTTGAAGACCTGAGCACCCCCCTGAACCTCTCCAGGTACTGTGGGGTGGTATTTCTCGATGTCAGTAAAGCTTTTGACCAGGTGTGGCATGAGGGCCTTGTCTACAAAATTATCAGAGACGAGTTCCCTGCCGATTTGATTTTGTTGGTGAAATCCTTTCTTGACGGCAGATCCTATCAAGCCAAAGTTGGAGAAAATCTTTCCACGCCCCGTGTTGTGAAGGCCGGTGTCCCTCAGGGTTCTGTCCTCGGGCCTGTGCTATTTAATTACTTTGTACATGATTTCCCGAAACCCGATAATTAAATTCTGTATTTTTATGCGGATGATACTGCCATTATGACATGGGCACACCAGCCGGCTCACGTTATCTCTCGGCTGCAGTGCGCCTTGAAGCAGTTCGAAGACTGGTTTAACTGCTGGAAGTTGAACCTTAACGTCGGAAAGTGCAAGGCTTTGTACCTCAATAGAAAGCTCAAGCGTCCCCCAGAGTCTCTTGTTCTGTTCAATAAGAAACTGGACTGGGTGGACAACTACAAGTATCTGGGAGTTATCATTGACTCAAGACTCTCATGGAACCGGCATATGTCCTATGCTCTGAACAAAGCGAAGAGGGCTAAGTACAGTATCATAGTTCTCATGGGTCGCAACAGCGCCCTCAGCATTGACAACAAGCTACTTCTGTACAAGTCGATTATCCGGACCATACTCCTCTATGGCATGCCTGCGTGGGCGACTATCTGTAAAACCAGATGGAGTGAACTACAGTCATTCC
Source organism: Rhysida immarginata (assembly GCA_023313115.1). NCBI lineage: Eukaryota > Metazoa > Arthropoda > Chilopoda > Scolopendromorpha > Scolopendridae > Rhysida > Rhysida immarginata. The sequence goes on from JAHWFO010027030.1 coordinate 1,886,200, forward strand.
AGAATGTTACCCTGAGAACCATTGCCCAGCTGGACAGAAGGACGGTGAAAAATCAATCCATCCACGTGGATTTAAACATAGCCCATATCGGAAAGTTTATACAGGATCTCCTTTTGATTATGATACAGAAGATGAAGACTCACGACAATAAACTTGTGAATGGGATACTGAAGAATTCATTGAATATGAACTGGCATACGAAGTATCGTAAACCGAGGCACGTTCTTGACGTCAATTTTGAAGGTATTAGCAACGTCTATTTCCCGGACTACTGGAAGATATGTTAATCTTCTTTCTCCTTGTGTTTTTTATTTCGTTTGTATTTTGTTTCTGACAATCGTCAATCTTATTTTCTTTATGTATAATATCAATGTATAATATGGAAGACCGCTTGGGTTGGTTAGGCTTCTTGACTACCTCAGTGTATTTCATTTGGAGTTTATTCTGGTTAGATGAGCTTTGTGAAAGCGCTGCTTCGTCCCATCCTAACAAATGTACAGTCGGGTGCAAAAGGTTTTACCTGCTCCGTAGGAACTGAGCTTAGCGGATGTTGATCGGTTGCAAAATCAGGTACTTGTACTGAGAGTCATGGCAGATTAGAATGGACCTGTCCCTTCCTAATGAAAATAGGGTAGCAGATATACGCCTGGGATGTGCTCGTCACGGGCTCTCTCCTGACAATAATAAGCGATAGCGGCTGACAACAATATCGTTAAAGTCTCTGCCTACTACCTCGAATGGCAGAGTTCGAATCCGATATGGATAGACATTTTTTTTTGTTCATTATCGCGCTTTTGACTTCGTTTAAGTTTTAAACGGTGTATGTAAAGAACACCATAAACAGATTAAATTTTTTTCATCCAAGTATGCAATTTGATCTGTTTATTTGAGGGTTTAAAAAACTTTTCATGTTAATTGTCATGGCATGCTTTATTCTATATTTTAGTTTTTAATAAAATATACACTAATTCATACCACCGTTACTTTTACAAAAATCCTCTTTTGTTCACATCATTTATTATTCTCTATTATTAATAAAATCCTATATATTAAAATGCAAAGCGTTTTTTGTAAGAGAAAAGTTGTCACTTCTGCGCATGCGCATCTGAAGCAACAAAGATAGTTACGACAATCCATAAGAAGCCAGCGATTGTTGTAATGAGACAATATTCAATCATTGTTTTGAATTAAATAAACTGACGATTTGCAGAAAGAAAATCCTCCTGCCTTGATCATTTTATGACGTTTCCTTGTGACCACTGAAAAACTCTGAACATGTTATGTTAAATGTTATATCGTTAGAAAGAGCTTTAAAAACTGATCACTTTATCCGCTGACACTTTGTCTAAGTTTAATACTTTCAGAGAAATTTAGTTTAAAGCTATTTTGATTTTATGTATTAACTCATTTCTTATTCTTTGTGCATAATGAGATATTTAAGCTCTGACAATTTTTTATTTTATTATTTTTTAATTAAAGAGATGGGGATTAATAATAAGATGGGTTGTTCTCCGTCAAATTTTGACGGGATCCATCTAGTTATATAATAAACTAAAAAGATTTTCGGATGGTTTTGGCATAATTGTCGTTGATTATTTTATATACACACGAAAAAAAGAGACTTGTCAAAAGAAAATAGCTTCCACTTCCACCTGTAAATCACTTCCGCATCACACCATAAAGAGCGCTGCATCAGCTTACCTCTTGATCACGCATATAATTATATCGATACTGTGCACCATTTATGTTACACTATTAACCAAATAGATTAGTTATTATTAATAAAACAAAAATTCTCATCAGAACAGCCAAAATAATCTTTTTGTCAACGTAGTTGAGGACGTGACGTAAAACTTGCCTTCCCCCGATGCTAAGCAACAACTTAATGGAATCGTTCCATAGTAAGCGTACTCGACTAGATACCTGGAAAAAGTAACCTCATTGGATTGAAGTACTGTAAGGAAGCCGAACAATTTTGACTTAGGTCAAAACCTTTATGCACCCGACTGTACACTTCACTGTTCGATTGTCGATTGTCTGTAACATTCAGTCTTGTTGAAAAATGGACGCGTAGCGAAATACGTATCCAGACGTAATAAATATTTTGTTGTGGAAAAGCGGTTTTGGCTCATTGTGTTACCATTGATTAAGGTTGATTGCTTGAAAGGTACCGTATATGCTGAGACCTTATTTTCAGATCCTAATTCTGTAAATACGAAATTGTGATTGCAATAACATTAATGATAATTCTCATTTGTTCTGGATTTCACGTTTTCAATTTTTGTAATGTATATTTTAAGATGTTTAATACAGTTATTTCCATAACTCTAGAGGTATCTGCATTAAAAAAAAATTAAGCAGACCAAACACAATGACATCTAGTTTTACTATCGCCAATATCTTTAGAATATGCTAGCTTTCTGGTGTAATTATATATTGGTATGCTAACAGACGGACAAACCAAGATGCAGAGCGCTCACCAAATAAACCAATAAAGGCATTTTTAAAAAATTATAAAGTAATAAATAACCATTAAGTAACTGAAAGGTTTTAAGTAAACCTTCTTCGTCAAAAAGAAAACTGATTGAAACGTTCCATTCTGTATAACCATTTCAAGGACCACCCCACTCGTTCAATATGCAATGCACCAATGCGTAAAGAAATCTTAGACATGGTCCCATTTTTTCAGAGGTAGAAAAAAACAACTCGGCTTTAGACACTTTGAGCAAAAGGTAATCACTTCGCCTTCTGGCATGAAATGCTGTTGGGGGGAGGAAATGTCCGCTCCACCGATTCCGCATTTGTCTTGCGTCCTTCCCAATGACATCAGGTGGCTGCCTTCGGGATAGGGTATCGCCATTTGAAAACAAATGATTCAAGCAATCGGCAACGAGATCTTATCGTAAAGTTGAAATTTTCCTACCGTTGTAAATTGTTGTTCGTTTCATGAGTCGTAAAAGTATACGATAGCAGGAAAGGCTCCTTCTTCCACCGGAGACGCACAACGTCCTTCCCGCCTTCATTCACCCCAAGGGAAGAGAGGACGACGCTTCGCTACCCTTTATTTACGTTCCTATATATATTTTTATTACCATCCTTTTTTCAGGCCTCTTTTTATATGAGAGTTAAAGCTTGGCTTCCTCTTATTCTGCTAATTACCTCTATGTTTATTAAAATAACATTTTAACGATTAGTAGCTACATGGAACATTCCACGTATTATATTCGAAATTTATTATTCGATTATTTCTCATCTTCTGTAACTAATTTCAGAAACAAATTAACCACACATTTTACAACAGGAGTGAATTAACGAATCCAAACCCTTTCATAGGGGAGAAAGTAGCAAGCAACTCCAAACCAGGAAGCAAGAGATGATAACCCATTTGTCAAAATTCACATCCAATGGGAACTAATTTAATTGGACTCTATTTGTCAGTTGGTGAATTTAACGATGAAATAACGCTTTTAACAAAATTGTTGATATTTTTTCTCGCATTGGATGAAGCTGTGAATATCGTCATCTGCAATGCAATAAAGGTCTCGGCAATATAGAGACCTCGAATGACAGCTGGCAGATCAATAACACAAATCACATATGAATTATATTTTCTGCTGATGTTTCTAAATTATTTATTACGCAAATAGTAAACAAAAACCGGAGAAAACAAAGCTGAAAACAAAGAGTAAGCAAGACAGAAGTCTATGGTTAAGATGTTCAAATTCAATTATTAAGTAAAAGGAGCTGGATACGAAAAGCGGAGTAAACAACTGAATAAATAAATAGCAGAGTAAAAATTTAACAGGCACGAGTGCCTTTCAGAGCATCGTAATTATCCGTAATGACTTAAATGATTAGTGCGGTGTTCAAAATAAATGCCTTCCATTCTACTTTAAAGGAATAAAATTTTCGCGGGAGAACAAAATTATTTATGAAGTTAATTAAGTATTTACGAAAATTGACTTGAATATAATAAAATATAATTAATTTCCCTTCCGTGAGTTTACTTTTGACTTAACTCAAATTAGTACGCGCATAATAGGCGAAGTTTTCTAATGACGCCTGTTATGAAACTACAAGAAGAAAGGGTATCTACAAGAGTGTTTAAATTAGAAAAGAATATTTAACGGGAAAATGAATTATAAAAATATCGCAACACTATTAAATAGGAATTTAACAAAGGGCTTGCACTATCAAACCGCCAATGAAGTATGAGGCCCTTCGTTATTCCAACATAAATACCATTATGCAACTTTTATAGGTACATATATGAAACTTGAGTTCTTCATGTTTAATAGACAGTTAAATGAGTAAAACAAACCTGCGGGTTTTTAAAAATGTTTATAATGCGTATTCTTTTACCGCGAAAAAGCATTCTTTTATTTTGCATAAATATTACAAGTAACAGATCACGCAAATTTTTAATGCTCCTATTTAATTAATCGTGACATCTGCTTTTAAATCTTATAATTTCCTTACATCCATTGCAAAGGAAAGAGACTCTTAATTATTCAAAATAATCAGCGAACATGGTTTTTCCTTCTGCGAAATTAAATCCACGGAAACGAGGGGAAGAGAGAGGACGCGTTCTCTTTCTTCTTTCAGAACCCTACTTAATTCTCTCTTGACACTCATTTATTGATTGAATTTCCCCTTTATGAGTGAATGCAATACCCGACGATCTGTCTACTCTTTCTGTGAATAAAACTGCAAATTTTTCACGTCGCAAGACATACAAGTGCGTTTTTCCAATCAATTCTTTCCAATCGATAGCGTTCTATTTCATTTCGTTTTCAAAACATGAGCAAATGATATGAATTTGAAGGTAAATGCATTTAATTATTAGGTCTTCCTTTACAATTTTGAAGGCATTGCACTTTGTCCACGGAATTTACCGTGGTTTGCCCTCATCGCCGTGCTGTTATCTACGTAGGTCAAGTCGATGCCAACGCATTGCTTAGGAAAGAAAACTTGCTTCGGTGGAAAATATGCTTCGGTGCAAAATCTGACTCGAGTTTTGAATGAGATTGTTTTTCGAGGAACTTGTTCCGTACAAAAGAGACTAAAAGGGGAGATCGTTGAGGTATACTTCAAGGGGAAAACTTTCCCCGTCTCTGAATGAAGCAACTGAAAACACTTTGCTATCTGGAACGTTCGCAGTGAACGGATGTGTGCATTCAGAGAAATATGGAAACGGCAAGAAAATTGAAAAGGCCAAAGTGAATTTAGGAAAACGCCTTTTCGTCAAGACATGCTGTATTTTTTTTTCTTCTGCCCTGTAATAAACATCCTTTTCAAAATATTCAAATGTCTTATAGGGTGAAGAATCCATTCTTTTTCAACTTGTCTGTTATTATTGACTCTTACCAGTTTGAGTTAAGATAAATATTAAAGCTAATATATTAAAAAGGGATTCATTATGTAAAATTTACAAAATCTTCGGGCGCAATAAAGTAGCGGAATTATTTGCAGAACAAAAAAAAATTTCCGTAGATAAACCAGAAAAAAATCATAGCATTTCATACAGGGTGATTCAGAACTTATGTTACAGAAGAATATGGTAGATAGAGGGTACTAAAACAAATATTTTTTATTAAGCAATATGTGTCGTATCTCGAAAGTGTTGTGTACAAGAAAGGTAGCGTCAGTTCGAAGAGCCACGGTGTCAAACGTACATTGTTTGGCGTTTTTCATTGAAAGCTCAGTCATCAGAGAGTCAAGCCATTGGGCATTATGAATGGTTGACGAAACTGAAGCAAGTGTACTGCCATGCAGGTGCGAGATAGGGCATACATTGTTTAAAACAATGTTTGTTTAGTACCATCTATGTACCATATAATTCTGCAACATACGTTCTGAATCATCCTGTATTTAATAATAATAATAATAATAATAATAATAATAATAATAATGCATTCTTTGCCTATGACCAATTTTGCGCAATATTGTATACTCCAACCAGCGAATCATGGGAAATGTCAATCACTACATTGCCATGGAAACAAGCTGAAGTAAAATTTAGCCTCGTACTGAGGTTGCTGTTAAATGAGTTACTGTTAAATTGGTGCCTCTTAAAACTGCCTGTTTTGCAATTAATGCTTTTTCCTCTAAGTTAATTTTCCTCAAAAGAATCATAATACTTTCTTATTTGACATATTGCTTGAGCACGTGTTGAACAAAGTGCACCTTAAACAGGAAATATGAAAAATGAATAAAAGACCTGTGCAACGAGGCTAAGGCAGCCGCTGACTGGCCAATGAACTTAGCCAACGTCATGAACACGTGATTTATTGCAGGAGAAGCGATTCTCATGACTCGACTGTTGAACTATAATCTCCGATTTTGCCATCAATTATAAAAGTTAAGCAATGCAGTTTAAATACACCAAACGTAAAAAAAACAAAACAATAAATTTTAATTATAAGTACTCTATATACAGTAAACAGAAAAATTAATGGTACGGTACTCAACTTCAAGTTAAAGCGTATTTTAACTGGTACAATTCAGAGCCATCTGTAACTATCAGCCTGCGGAATGGACCAAATCTGGTAAAGGGATTAATCAAGATATGGCATCATGATTCCGTGAAAAATTCCTGTGTTTGCAAGTGTTCCGATAGGAGATATGTACCTTTGCTAATAGCTTATGTAGGAGATAATTAGCATGAAAGGTGGTTAAAGATTCTAATGAAAAAAAATCGGTAGCAAGTACTGTAGCATCATTTCATTTTTCCGGTTGCAAGGCTGCCTCGTTCCCCGGATCTAAGTTCATTTGACTTTTCGCTACAAGTTACCTGAAGATCAAGGTCTATCTCGGCGAGATTCCGAACTTAACAACCTCGAAGGAAACATATCAAGGGCTGTGATGAAACTTTCTTCCGACATATTACATTGGACTGTCGAGAATATGCAAAGGAAGCAACTTGCAATTTACCACATAGAACTTGATCTATGTCCTCGCGATGAGGGAGGGGAGTTGATCGTGCTGAATAAAACTTCATCTTTCCGCTCAATTTTGTCCGTTATTCATTTATAACTTTTTATATTGCATAGCGCCATATTTCCCATACAACTTTCACTTGAAATTGACATTTCGGAAACATTTACAACTTGTTTGCGAAAGTTTGATTACCGCAAAAATCCTTCATTCCATGTTTTGATTAGCCCCCCTACCAAACCTTGTGCTATTCCGTTTGGTAAATTGCGCTATAGACGGTTTCGAATTGCGTCAGTTTAATAACACACCCTGTAGGATTGAGAAAGAGCTTCACTGTCATCACATCCTCCAAGAGAAATGAGACAAACACGTGTTTTCTGCTGTTGAATCACTCATCTACAACCCACTCATGTATGATAATGTCGAGCATATCAATGGCAGGCATTTATATTCGCCAATGTACAGTATGTTCTTGTGCATAACATCCAGTAAATTCCCGCCTTCCAAACAAAGTGAAAGGAACTATGCAAGCTGATGGTGGCTTCATCATGGCGTGGAGCGTGTTTATATGGCAATGTTTGGGTCCTCTGATCAAATTAGACAGGGAATTGTTAGATCTCCAAAAAGGAACAAAAGATTCTTCATAGAGTCTTTCAAAATTAAGGAAAGAGTAAATGACTACTGTTCCAGAAATTAAAACATTAGAAGTAGAAAACATTCCACCCAAAGTAAAACCTTCTTGGAAGAGTTATACTGTTACGTATGGAGTATAACTTGAAATGCATTATAATAAAAAATAGATGTATACAGACTGGTGAAATAATCGATAGAATATGCTTTATAAGAAAATACTTAAAATAATATTCAACTAACCTCAATTTCATCTGTAGATGATAGCAATTGCAATCAAACTCGTTTACATAACCTACATTTTGCATACATTAACTTCTGGCTTCTCATTAATTAGAGCTATACGAGAAGCTGTCAAAAATATGTCGACGTGCTCTTATGTGTTGGGCATCCCTGTAGAATTTCAATTAGAAGAGAAATGTCCAAAGGGGAAAATGCGGCGAGCTATTGTCTAGCTCATTGTCTAGTTAGTTGGAGCAATCCCCGTCAAACTTGATAAGCCGTTCTAAAACGTAATTTGATAACTGCACAATGAAAATGTCGTTGCATGAAATGTAGAAAATCCGCGCTTCTCGATTCTTTAATGCCTTTAAACCATTGATAAATTTAGAACTGAAACGAAGAGATAGGCTTGCAGTTCTCTAATGCAATGCAATCTTCTCCCTTTGACTGGAAACTTTTATCTAATGAAACAGTGAAGGGCGCAATGAAGCCTTAAACCTGGCATTCCGAGCAAATCAGGTTTGGCAATAGAGTAGGTAGCAGACTCCTAACGAAACGGATCGCAGGCTCCTACCCCACTCCCGGCAAACCATCCATTTCACCTGAGAATTCCTATAGTTGCCACGGGAACGAACACTTCCTCCGAGATTGCTCTCCCTGGTAAAGAAATTAGAAGGGCCAGTGCCAGGTAATTTTATTGTTCTTTACGTCTTTAAACTTTTCCAAGATAGTACTGTGGCTCACTTGCCCATAGGCGCAACCAAGATAAAAGAATGTATCTCTTCCAGCCCATAAAACAATTAACTCACAATAAGGGAGAGGGAAAAGAATAGAGGACAGCAGGAATAGAAGAAAAACAAGCGTGGCTAATGATATGGTTCTTAAATGATGGTAAAACATCATAAATCATTGCGGGGGCGTCGAGCTCAACACAACACCGTTACAACAAGTGGGCTATTTTTTGTTTTAATGCATTCACATCCAGGATATTCCAACGGAATAAGGCATGCTTAATTGTAGAAGGGGCGTGACAAAATTATTATCTGCAGTAAAATTGATAAGAAGGAAAGATATTGATTTTACATTACCTTTACCTATTCGTATTTCATTTCAGAAGGAAAGAAAAGAAAAATTATATTTTAAGTCAAACTAACAATTACGCGCACAACTTTTAGAAATGGGATGAGCGGCTTCGTATTGATTCTTTTTCTGGTTAATTCGAAAGAGGAGATGGGAAAGTTGGGAGGAGTTTGAAAGCGCAATTATACATAACGCATAAATATGGCTGATGGGATGCTTCGATAATTCGATTATAGTGTAGAGAATTTCTTTGTTGTCTGAAGACAATTGATCTGATTTGTTTTGTCCTTCTCGTCTTTGACGATAATGCTCTCATTGTGATCCCTTCCAGGAATTTATTAGAAAATTCCTATATGGAATCGCTCGTTCAGAAGCACAATTGAAACGGCGCCAATTCAAATTCATTTAATCTCCGTTTCTGCTCACTTGATAAGAATCAAGGCAAAAATTGCTTTAGGGAACCAGTACCTATATGCATTCTGCGCCTGCCGCTATCTTTAGATTCAATTATCAATAATTAAATCTTAATCTGCCACGTAAATCTTTTTATCTTAACAATAAAGACATTAATAAAAGAACAAAATTTATAATGCACATATTATACAAATGGTGCCCAAAAAGTTCCCTTCCATTCACTTTATTCAAAGGGTAATACAGTTAGGTATTTCAAATATCTTGTAATGGATGCCTTGATTATGGATGCGTTAAAATACATTATTATTTATTATTATTGTTATGCAGTATTATTTCATCCCTACTTTTTCCTATTGAAGACAGAGACTTACCGTAATTCCAAATGCCAAGTTGCAGGAAAGTTTGAAACATTTTGAAATACTACCCTTTTAATAAAGGAAATGGAAAGACATTTCTTGGGCACCCTATATGCAGTTGCCTCCGAAATTATTCACACCCTAATCAAATTAACAGAAAAGCGAATGCATTTTCTTTTTAAAGAAAATCGAAACAATAATTAAAGCAGCTATAAAAATAAATCCATTTCATGCTCAATTATTTTATCGTAACAATAATAAATAAAAAAAAATCTATTTTTTTAATTCAACATCGAGAATCAAAATTATTCACAATGAGTAATTTATTTGTTTATTAATATAGAAGGTGAGACCGGAAAGTTCGGTGAAGTACTGGGAAAAACAAACAGGGACAGGTATTTCAAAAATGATACTCTACTGTCCTTCAAAGTAAGCCCCCATGACCACAATACATTTTTGCTTCGCATAATTGATAATTAATATTTGGTTGGACCACCTTTCGCTTGTATTACTGCTCATAAAAGCTTAGGATAACTTTTAATCAGGTTTGCACATCTTTCTGATGAAAAGTTCTTGCCATTATTCTTTGCAGATGGCCTCTAACTCTTGGATGCAGCTCGGGTGTCGTTTTTCCACCTCAGACTTCAACTCGTTCCACAAATTTAAATCTGGCAACTTAATTTTGTTTTTCTGAGGCCACAATGACGTTATTTTGATGTATGCTTTGGATCGTTGTCATGTTGAAAGATCCAACCACAACCTAGACATTGTTCTTTTGCAGAGGGCTCAAATGTTTCTTCAAAATCTCCTGATATTTTTGTGATGCTATCAATTCTCCAGATCCAGTAGCAGCAAAACAGCCCCATAAAAGAATTTTGGGACTTCACAATTGGGATGATGTTTTTTTTTTTTCTAGAAGAGCTTCGTTCTTTTATCGCCAAACGTACCTCGTAGAATTATGACCAAATAATTTTCGTTTCATCAGACCACAATACATGCTTCCAACAGTCATCTGGTTCATTAATAGAGGAAAAATTTGGGTACGTTACGCCTGACCTCATCGTGATGGCGCGCGCATCCTGGTAGGCAAAACATCGCCCCACACGCATAGGCCACGCCCGTTCACTGGCTTCTAATAAAGCATGGCTAACTTCAGTCGTTTGCCGGACGAAGAAAAACAAGCTTATATTCATAAACTCACTCTGAGTAGAGGAGACAATTTGCTTGATCCGTATAATTTCGGAAAATTGCTGGCTTAATTGGCTCGATATCTACAGCTGTCTCATCGAAACGCAAGAAAATTTGAAAGCATTCATAACGACCAATGCACTGCTGATCTGATGTAATGTTTTTTATTTCGGTGTCATCGGCTTCGGTGGCTCAGTGGTTGCGTGATCGCCTCTGATGCCCGAGGACGCGGGTTCGATCCCGGCCGCGGACGACGAGGAATTTTCCCCCTGGAAAAAATCCTGAGATCACGCACTTCCTTCGGAAGGGAAGTAAAGCCGTTGGTCCCGTGTAGTCGTTTGCTGGCTGCACGTTAAAGAACTCTTGCGAGGCAAAATTTGCGGCCCCTATAACGCCGTCCTGATATGGTCATAGTTGTTGAAACATTAATACCAACCAAACCAAACCAACTATTTCGGTGTCCGAGCACTGATGGTAAAAAAAAAAAAAGGCGGGATGATCTGGCTGTTTTGATCTCCGGTCTGAGTTCGAAAATTTAATCTGTTATATTTTCAATCATTTGTGGGGTTCAATCCTTCTTATCGAAAGCTTGCAATCATAATATTCTTCGATTCTTTTCAAATGAGTGGCTTTTTTTTTTTTTGGTCAAGCAATCAAAGTGAGCTAGCCAAAACCACATAAAAACAGCAATCGCGACTATCCTTTTGCCTACCTGGGTGCGCGCGCACTCTGAAAATATGACGTCATGTTAACATTTGTTTGTAAAAATGTAGTCGCTTCTACTTGTGAGCTGGCTTTAGTAGAGCGAGGATCACATCCTTTACGCTTACGCTTGCGTAGAACACGACGAATTGTAATCTTAGATACAGAGGCTCCTGTTGCACCTAATAGTTGCTGATGAATTATAGTAGCTCTCGAGTTTTTGCTGCAATTTCTCAGTAGATTTCAAATGGTCTTTTCACTTACTTTGGGTTTTCTTCCTCATCCAGTCGACTTAAACTTCCAAACCATACAACCCACTTTTGAAACTTGGACTTTAAGTTGTTTGGGAATGGTTTTATGACCAATTTCCTCCTTGTGAGATTGAATTATTGTCTTTCGTAGATCAGTTGACAATTCTTTTGTTTTACCCATTGTTGGTTGACAATGAACAGCAGAACACTGCTTTGTCACGGAGTACTTTTCCAAGATTTTACAAAAATTTCAGATATTTATTTGTATTTCTACTCAGATTCATTGCAAAGGCCAATCACATTGGGTTATGTAAATTACCAAACATTTCTTGCTTAAACATACCCCATCTTTGCAAGGGGTGTGAATAATGTGATTTTCAGTGTTTAATCAAAAATTATAATTCTTTTATTTATAATTGTCATAATAAAATAATTGAATTAATGATGAAAAATAGGAAAGAAAATTCCGCAGCCCGGAATCGAACCAGGAACCTTTGGCTCGGACCGCCAACGCGCTAACCAATTGCGCCACTGCGGCCATGAGAGCGAACCGCTATTTGCATGACCTTAGGGCTTGGTTAGAGCAGCTACCTAGTTCGCCGGCTGGGACTATCTTTCCTAAGGCGTAAATTTTTAAAGAATAAATCATTAGATGATCACTGAGGGTTTTAATGGTACGCCTACCTCAGATGTTCGAATTAATGATGAAAAATAGGAAAGAAAATGGCGCAATTGGTTAGCGCGTTGGCGGTCCGAGCCAAAGGTTCCTGGTTCGATTCCGGGCTGCGGAATTTTCTTTCCTATTTTTCATCATTAATTCGAACATCTGAGGTAGGCGTACCATTAAAACCCTCAGTGATCATCTAATGATTTATTCTTTAAAAATAATTGAGCATGAAATAATGTGTATTTATTTTTGGCTGTTTTAATTACTGTATCGATAAGTTAAAAATATACAGATTTCTTTAAACGAACATTCACTTTTCTGTTAATTTGATTTGAGTGCAAATAATTTGGGAGCCAATATATATATTAAAAATTGTTTCATTTATCACCAAAGAAAGGCGACAAAGGAAATATAATAGATTATCAGTGGTGCATTTCGTATTTCTCCATACAGCCAGATGTTTAAAATAAAAACAGATCATACAGATAATATTACAGGGTTTCTCATCCTACATTTTCAATAACTTTTTTTTTTTGATCTTGCAATTTTTCTCAACTGAATGCATTTTTGGTGAGGAATAACGAAGCTCTTTACCGTGAAGGGTCTCTTAAAGATTCGTTTAAGAACTGAAGCACTACTTGTAGACGAAAACTGACACGATACTTTTCATATGAATTCTCTCCTTATTAAGTTATAAATAGAAAAATCATTGCAAGCAAAAGATAGCATTCCACCTTCCCCCCTCTTTTTTTTCGTCTTTAATTTTTCACTTCAAATCGTTCACAAAAGAGGGCGAGAAAAAGAGAAGAATTTTGGAAACAGGAAATTGCTTTCTTCCATCATTGGCTCTTCTTAACAATGCGCTCGGAGAAGGCAAAAGGGGAAATTAAACCGGTTCCATCTTAAGGTAGACCTATTCAAGCAGAAATGATTGAGGCTGGCTTCTGAGAATTTCTCTATTTAATGCTACGAATCTTGAGGCGTTGATGGGATCATGTCCATCGACAGTCTGGCGGAAGTAATAAAGATTTAGAGCAAGGAAACGCAAAAGCATAAAATTACCACTCGCAAAACGTCTGTAAGCTTGTCATAACTCTAATCAGACTTTTAAAGAGCAATAATATTAAACGCCTATTTCGAATTTGTGTGATATGATAGCACGCAAACATCAACTTCCTAACAATAAACAAACACGCGCAATAGATAATATTAAACCTTGATTAATAAACTACCTTTGCTGTCCCATTTGATAATTAAGCACATAATAAGATTGAATCTTGCATATCTTTTCTTATGTTTTAATTTGGAGATTTGGTACAAATAAAGTACATTCCTACTACGCTTAGATATGTCAAAATTGATTTGAGCTAATGCTAATAAGCTTCCTAAACACAGTTTGCAGAAGAGTTAGTCCCCATTAATATTGCACGCTTTTTATTTATGGTTTAATGCTAATTAACTCCTTCCACTCCATTGATCCAAATGAACCCACATTAAATCTTTGTTACTTACAGAAAATCCAATGGGATAAAAAAATTCAGTAAACTAATTTTCCTGCGTTACTGGAAATACCTAAGCATAAAACTAATGTAAAAGCCTTGTTAATTTGGTCTGGAACGGGTTAATGTTTTCCTTAACAGTGTACAGGAGTCCTGGAGATGCTGAGATTACTTAATTGTAAACTAGATGACAAGGACGAGGCGAATGAAGCAAAGTTTCAACGTTTAAGTCGAAAGTTCATTCCAGAATCTTCTCTACTAACACGGGGGGAGGGCTCAACATTTGCCTCAAGTCTAAGAATTATTAGAACCATTACTGCTTCACTGTATGACTGTTTGCTACTATGAAAATACCTAGATCGCTAAAAGATAAATTTCGCGAGAGAAAAGTTTCCTCGGTTAAAAGGCCCTTCATTTCAATGCTCCGACTTAGTTTGTTAAACATTACAAAGGCAATTTTCTGATGAACCCATTGGGAAAGTAGCCCTGCTTTCTTTTCCAACCACAAATTGAATACCAGCTTACCAGTCCCTGATGAAAATGGTATACCAACGATTCTCTGAGTCAAATCCTGATGGGCTACTTCCTGACCCTCACAATAAAATTAGTTTAACCTACGAATGCCAATATGGATTACTATATGAATTGGTCACAGAGTAAAAATTAATAAAATCCTCTATACATAATGTTTTCGACTCACAAGGGGACCGCACGGACATGTAATCACGGATTTGGTTGAAATTTTAGGTCAATCTACAACATTAATATACGATCTCCAAAACATGAAAAAAAATTTCAAAACTACAGGAATCGAACCCGGACCAGTAAATCCACAGAATCTGACGCCAACCACTGCGCCACCGATATTAAGTGGTAGGTTAGACCACTTGGTATACCTCTCTTCCCACTTGGCTTATCTGGCACTACAATAATAAACGAAAAATATTTTTTCCTCCGAAATAAAAGACCATTGATTCAAATCCTTTTACACACAAGGTATATTAATGTTTTAGATTGACCTCCTAAAATTTCAACCAAATCCCTAATTACATATCCGTGCGGTCCCCTTGTCAGTATATTATAATGTGAACAGTATTATGTGAAGCCACATGTAGTAATAAGTGGAAGGAAAATGGAGCAATCCTAACGACTAGAGGAATTTCAATGTTACATACACTATATGATCCAAAGTATCCGGGCCTTTTTAAACTTTGCTTTTCCTCCAAAGAAGTATGAAATTCATATGGCCTATATCGACCATCTGCTGCGATCAGGCAGACATTTTTTAGGGAGGCTATTCACCAATTTTTTGAACTATTACAATTGGAAATCCACTCCCATTTTTCCAAAAATGCACTGGCCAATTCTGTTACGGATGTGGGATAACTTGGCCAACTCGTAGCCGGGGTTCCGATTCATCCCGCAAGTGTTATAGCCCCACAAGTCTTGTTACCATTTCAGCTTTGCAATGACTTCTGTGGTCTCCCTGTATCCGTAAAAAGATTCATTTCATCACAACCTGTATGAGCTCGCACTGTGATATCTATGGCAGAACAGAGATCCATACTCTGAACAGGCCAGTCCGATTCCTCAACATACACGTCAGTAAACCAGCTCTCTTAGCCGACGAAAACGACGTTGGGCTCGACCAGCACTGCACGCACTATCGTGTTAAAACAAGAATGGACCCTCACCAATTAGTGACTTGGAATTCTATAAAACATGGATAAGCTTCAGTTCCATTCACGGGAATTAGAGGACCGAGCTATGAGAAACCGCCTCTCACATTGAATTCCGATGTTACTTGAGGTAGTGTTGCACGCCTATCGCATGAAACGATCCTTGCCAGCCGACTCTGGTAACGCTCATCCAGTGCTTTCGTAAGTTCGATGTTTTGCCGGAATTCTTGGTGTCATTGAACACCTTTGAAATGGTCGTACGCGAAAGTCTAAACTTCGCCTTTTCAAAGTCGCTTAAATCGTGATAACCTGTCATTCTCAAGGCGGAAATAGTTCTACAAACTTCCACAGATGTATATCGCTTTATACTGTGGCGTTCCTATGTGCCGCCACGTTGTAAATTCATTTTAATGTGATTTAGTTTTGATTGTTGCAATGTGTTTCTTCCGTATAATAGTAGAAGTAGTCTTTTATTATAGAGAGAAGGATTTTCCTCTATTATAACTAGAATCATGCAGGCAATAATGGACGTGACGCACGAGGACGAAATTCAGTTGCGTGAATGATGGAAAAAAAACAGAAAAAAAAAAGAAAAAGAGAGAGAGAGAGGAGAATTGGCTTCTGATTTGCGAGGAGAAAAGAAGCAAAGTTTCTTGGGACGTTCAAGGAAAAGGGAACCTATGGACACACTAATGGACACTCAATTCATGGGGTAATATTAAGGATCTCTTGAGAATGAGAATCCTGGTGATAGTTTAAATTTTGATACAGAGAACTGAAATTGATGAAGCGGTGGAAGTTTTGTTTGTCTTTTGCTGCTGATCATTTCGGAATCTCCTGAGCACATGGATGGAAAGGAACGTTGGATGCCATTAATGTTTTCAGGGATGGCAACTTGTTCTCCGGTGTCAGATATTTTTGCATAGTATTAAAAATTGCATATTGAATACGGACAATGCGTATTGACAAAGTAATTCGCATTTGATTTTTATCACGGAATTTTATTTCGAGGAGCCAATCCGACCAGATGACTACACGAATGTTCTATCCCTTAATTTGGAACGAAGCATCTGAGGTCCGATGTAGGCAGTTAATTTATTGATAAATTTACCCTGTGTTTTGCAGTGGAGCCACTACAATGATTATTCATTCCAGACACGTCATCGCAGTAACTGAATTTCGCCCAGATGCCTCGTACTGTGGTCATGAATAAGGGAATTGTCTGAGTGTGAAGACTGGTATTTCTGGTATCTCTGAGAACTGTAAGGACTGAAAGACCCATACCCCTGGATGATTTTAAACTGCATAAACGTTTGATAAATTAATGTAAATCCCTCTAACTTGTAATTGATAATCTAAGTCGTATATCTCTGCAGAAGGTTGTCAGAAATAAAACTGTTTGGAAGCTTTACTCACTTTTTGTCAATTATTTGAATAGTTGGCACTTAAGATTTTCCTGGTTACACCATCGGGAATGAGAAGCCCCTTCACCATGGTGGTTACAGTATACGTATTGGTGGACGAAACCGCTGACATGCGCAGGCGTCAGTGCTATCTACTCTGCCTGATCTGTCTGCATCGTTTCTACTGGCACTTCAGTGTACATTTCTTTGATGAAACAAAATAAATTTGGCGAGTTTGTAGGAATAGATACTGGAATAAAGCTAGTTAGAGAGAGCCTGGCTTTATAGAATATAAACTGAGATGCTTACAGATATACGTTATAATTATTTATGTCAAGCTGTAAAATAGTACCAAATGTTTTATCGCTAGAGGGGCTTTATGCGGCAGTTATTTAAATTTCAGCTGTCACATGCTTCAAGCAGAAAAGTTTGTGAACACCAATGCCAATTACGGTTTCCATTCCACATTTTTTCATTATTATTTTCCATTACATGCGTTCTAATCAATCAAACAAATTGAAAAGGAATCAATCTGCCACGCATTGAAAAATCAAAACAACGCATCTTCAGTTAATTAAAATATTGATCCAATCGACATTTTTCGTTCATACAAGTGCTTCTCGCGACTTAATTTCTCAACAACAATCGAGTAATAGCAAGACAAACAAATAACAGGTGGAAACATTTTAATTAATAATGCATCAGCAGTTGATTGGTTATTTTTAAGCAAAATAATCAGAGTGCTGATGAATATTCTCGATAGTTAACGATACTTCAGTTACGATTCGTCACTTAGAGTGTTCCACTTGTCCAGATTCACTTGTTGAGATCAACGATAAAATTCCGATTGACCACTTGGGCGGCCAGCTTTCTTCATTAGGATGGTTTCAAGTGGCTTCAGCAAACCTAAATTAATCACACGTGTCCTTTTAAGCATCTCCTGAGTTCACGTGACTAAATAAAACTGAGTCGATTTAATAATGGTAAACCAAAAGTACATTTTTAACCTTTCAGGACTTCACACGAGAGTGCAAGCGCTCTTTTTGATTCAACGCTTTCTGTATTTTCCTTCTGATCTTTGAGTGCACAGCGGTTTTAAATTGGTGAAAAACGAGAGTTTCGATTTCGACAATTTGCAATATTAACATTTTGAAAATGAGTTTCCAGATACATCAAATGAGAACGCATTTCACACATCCTGTGTGCTAAACAGGCGGTATTGATGTCATGTATTAGATAATGAAATACAGTAGAAAACTTCATTGTCTGGGTCCGTATAATCAAAAGTTTGACGAAAGAAATAGAAGCCTTGCATGATTTTAGATAAAGAAACAACCGATTTCGGTATTATTTCCGCCTACATCAAGATTTACAAGAATGGAATAGATGACAGTCCCTTTAAACAGAGTGTATCTATACATTTGTAACAAACGTAGGAGAGCGATTTCTGGATCAAAACAAGAAAGAATGCCCCTATGAACGTATGAAAAGCGTTGTTACTGAATTACATACAACAGCATTACACAATGTACATTGGCCACATCACAGGAGATGTTCAAAGTGTCCGCCAAAAGCAGCAGTGCAAGCGTGGTAACGCCTCAACATGAACTGGCGAAGCCGTTCGAAGATACCAGCGTCCTGTCGAACACAGAGTGAATGAAAACCGGTGACGTCTGCAACTCAGTAACAACGCTTTGTAAGAGGTATGCACATAAGAATTTTTTAATTACGAGGGGGGAAAATTCGATTTTTAAAGATTTATAGAAATTCAATACCAAATGAAAATTGTTAAAAAAAATTTGTTTAAATGCCAGATGGATTTTCTTAGGAAAACTCGCATAAGAAATACTGCTTATTTTTGAACATCATTTTGCTCAGCTACATAATTCAATAATTCCATACGAATGTTTAGCATATCATTTTTTAATTTTAGAAAGCAATAGCTATTACAAATTGTTAAATTTACACTTTTATTAAAAAAAATTTTATTATTAATATACAGGGTGTAAATTTTAAGTTGACAAAGCAGAATAACTCGAAAAATAATCTTCACACGAAAAAATGCGTATAATCCAAAGTTGATTATTTTCGAGGGGGCATCTGCTGGTGCTAAAATTAGCCCACCCCCCCCCGGCCCCTGGGGGTGGGGCGGGGGGCAACTTTAAAATTTCAAATGGGAACCCCTATTTTTTATTGCAGATTCAGGTCCTACATAAAAAACTACGTACATTTTGTCTGAAACATTTTTTTTATTTTTGGTAGATGGCGCTGTAATTCAAGAAAATCCATTTTCTCATTTTTGCGTGGAAATAACTAATTTATTATTCATTTCGATTCCTACATTGTTTTAACTACAATGTAATTTGAAGACATTTCGTCAACAAACAAATAACGTAAACATTGGCATTTTTTTCAGAATGTTTACATTTTAAATTCTGATCTTTAGAAGAAAAGATTGTAATTTTTCAACTGTTTTTGTGAGTGTACAACGCCGTATTGCTTTTGAATTTACATTATGAATTATCTTTCTGTGGAAGAAAAAATTGAGATGGTGTACATTTATGGAGAAAGTGGGAGAAATTTTGATAATGCAGTCGCGCTTTATGCTCAGCGTTTTCCTGGCCAAACGCGATCACGGTCTTCTTTTGTTCGAGTTATTAAACAATTTACTGCGGAAGGTAGTGTGAACCAGAAAAAAAGAACCCGTGCAGCTACTGTTTGTGGAGAAAACAATCAAGTGTCAGTCCTAGCTGCTGTGGCTCATAATCCACATGCGAGCACAAGAGAAATATCAAGGCAATCAGGAATTTCACATATGAGTGTTTGGAAAATGCTGAAGCTCCACAAATTTCATCCATATCATGTATCTATGCATCAGGAACTACATGGCAATGACCACCAAAACCGTCTAACGTTTTGTCACTGGGCACTTCAGCAGATGCAAACAAACCAACATTTATTTGCACGAGTTCTTTTCTCCGATGAGTCAACATTCACAAACCACGGGGAAGTTAATCGACATAACATGCATTACTGGAGTGAACAGAACCCACACTGGATTCGAGAAGTCAACCATCAGCGACCTTGGTCAATTAATGTTTGGTGTGGGATAATTGGCGATAAACTTATCGGTCCATATTTTATAGACGGTAATTTGAATGGCAACAAATATCGTAACCTACTTGAAAATGAACTACCAGATCTACTTGAAGACCTGAGTATTGAACTTCGACAACACATGTGGTTTCAACATGATGGTTGTCCAGCGCATTATTCATTAGTAGCGCGCGAAGTACTACATCGACTTTACCATGGTCGCTGGATCGGCAGGGAAGGTCCTGTGAATTGGCCAGCCAGATCGCCTGACCTTACATCGCCAGATTTTTTCTTATGGGGTTACCTCAAAGATATCGTTTATAAGGAAACGCCAACCACTCGCGAAAACATGATTCAAAGAATAAGAGATGCTTGCGCTGCAATTACACCAGACATGTTATCAAGATGTGTTCAGGAATTTACAAAACGAATCAATAAATGCATCGAAGTTGGAGGTCATCAATTTGAACATTTAATTTCATAAAACGGCGAGATGCAAGGGATTTAAGGACAACAAGCAGGCCGAAAGTGAGAGGCGAGGGGACTCACTGGAAATACAAGCACCCCGAAATTCATTTACTTGCAAGTATTTGCAAATAAGAAAAAATAAAACGAAAACAATCGGTCCTTTTAAGGACCACCAAATCTTAAACGGGAATAACTTCATCTTTACACAGTCTTTTACTTTTTTACTCTGTTAGTTAATGAGTTCACTCGTTAGTACGTAGGATGTTCGGTTAGTTAGTTAGCTAATCAGTTGATTTGTTTGATAATTATAAAGTTGTGTGGCCTCATGACCACGAAACAAAACAAAATTATCCTAATCCGCGGCAAAAAATAATAAAATAATAACTTTGCGGCAAAATTTACGAAGTAAATAAGTATTTTTTATTTCTCCGTAACCATTTCCACGCAAAAATGAGAAAATGGATTTTCTTGAATTACAGCGCCATCTACCAAAAATAAAAAAAAATGTTTCAGACAAAATGTACGTAGTTTTTTATGTAGGACCTGAATCTGCAATAAAAAATAGGGGTTCCCATTTGAAATTTTAAAGTTGCCCCCCGCCCCACCCCCAGGGGCCGGGGGGGGGTGGGCTAATTTTAGCACCAGCAGATGCCCCCTCGAAAATAATCAACTTTGGATTATACGCATTTTTTCGTGTGAAGCTTATTTTTCGAGTTATTCTGCTTTGTCAACTTAAAATTTACACCCTGTATTTTAAAAATTCATTTCAATTAAAAATAAGTAACATAAATCAATAAAGAAGATGAAAAATTTAACATTTTAACCATCACCATTTTTATTAATTTAGAACATAAACTTGTAACAATTAAAAATTTATTCTTTAAGACGTTCATGAATACTTAACAAATATTGCGAGGATAGCTCTGCTGGCCATTTATTAAAGCAAATTTGGGTAATAATTTTTTATTGAATGAAAAAGAAAAACAGTTTTCAATGAAAAGATACAGCATTGATTTATCATTTCATAAAGTTTTATCAATGTATTTGTTTGAATTTTAGAAACTACATAATTTTTTGTTGTTTTTCTCCCAGTAAATGGATTCGCCCATCCAAGGCTACGTGCATGTGCAGTGGTGCGTAGGAAAGAGTCGCGTGTCAGCCGGCGGTCTAAAATTGTGCACTAACGATGTTTTCGAAGCAGGAACAACGGAGCAGGATAAAAACTGAATGTGCCCGAGACCCAAACGGCAATCGAACGAGTGGCATCATTATGGATCACCATGCTCGTCAAAAGTTCGTCAGAATCCTAGTAACGCCAAGGTGATGGTATACCACTGTGATGGTGTCATCCTAGTGCATTCCATACCCAAGGACAGACTCAATTCACAGTATTATTGTCCATTTCTGGAGCATAACCTGCGAAAAAAGCGACGACACTTTCTGAAAAACCCCCCCATCATCCTTCTTGACTAATGCTCGCCCGCATGTTGTTGATTTGTCGCTCGCTGGTGGCTGAGAGTTACTCTACCATTCCCCGTACTCTCCAAATTTAAGCCCCTGCAATCATTTCATTCAAAAGATCAAGGATCCACTTGGTGGTATTCGCTAACGAACTCTTCCAGAGATAGGAATCATTCTTGCGGTAGACCGCTCCATCCGAACCATCAACAGAACTGTTAGTGCTTCAGGTATTCTAGACTTCCATATCGCCTACAACGGGTTGTACATAACACTAGCGACTACATAGAAGGACTGTAAAGGTTTCACTTTAGAACTTATTTTGTATCAGCTCTAAATTACATGCTTGCCACTATTAAATTTCCAACCCTTGTAATAATAATAAAATGCAATCCTTTATTTAATCAATAAAAACAGACAGGGTGTATCTAAACCCCTGTCACAAACTTCTGATCGCCATCAGCGAGATGAAGACAAAAGTTCATATAAACATGGTTGGGATAACGTAAATTGAAGTTTCAGCAGCTGGTTTTTCTACTCTGTGGATGGCCGGTGACATGACATGCGGAGAAGCTACAACAAATTCTTGAACTAATACCGTGCTAATAACTTCTGGTGTACCTAAACAACCATTCACGGATACCGTAGTAAACGGCTCGTTATCAAACTCC
Source organism: Rhysida immarginata (assembly GCA_023313115.1). Lineage (NCBI taxonomy): Eukaryota > Metazoa > Arthropoda > Chilopoda > Scolopendromorpha > Scolopendridae > Rhysida > Rhysida immarginata. Next base: position 1,908,920 of record JAHWFO010027030.1, read on the forward strand.
CCCCCCCCCGAACATTTGATGTAAGCAAACAATATACACCATGCAAAACATGGTTTCGCACAGGCTGTGTCATTCTCAGTGACCTTTATTTTCCTAACGCGGACAACGGACGGGATGCACTTGACGTAGTTTTTTGTTTTCGGCATGTGAATAAACAATGTACGACCAACTTTGGTTGTAAATAGATTTTTAGAAATGTTGTAAGCTATAATATCTTTAATTTATAAGTATATGCGTATTATAGGGAGCTTTTTTTTTGGTTGAAAAAATTCTGTTACATGAACATTTTTAGTTTAAAAAAAGAAGGGCTTTTAATCTGCTTCTTTAATCTTTATGCCTGAAAATTTGTAAAAGAGATCACTAATGAGCCCATCTCTCGTTATTCGAATACACCATTAACATATAAATATTTTAAAGGTGAATGCTCCAGTAATAAACGAGCATCGTGCACATTTTCCCACAGTGATAATAATCAAGTATTGCTTGTGAACGACCGTTAAAAACGGTCCTCGTTAAGCTAGGTTTTAGCAGTAATAATTCATTTTATATTTTATGAATTAGCTTATCATTTATTTATAATGCATTGAATATGTATTCTATTCTGTTTGATTTCAACACTCCCGCCAGTTTGTAAAGTTTAAATAAAAGTTTGAGTTCTTGAGGATAACTGTTGTTGAAAAAGATATTTGGCTGGCATAGCGGCGGTGGTTGCTACTGTTGTTCTGATCGCAGGTAATAATAGCCTTTTAAATAAGATACGGCATTTGATTCCACTTGTGAAAAGTATCGAAAAGTACATGTTGAGATGGTTATGATAATTTTTATATTTTAAATTTTATTATTTTTTAATATTCAGTAGATTTTTCATTTTCTAGTTTTATCAATCCAATGTCATTACGTAGTTAACCTTCTTCCCATTAGAAATTAACATTTCTACTCATATCGTCATATTTTTTCCGTTTTGTTCTTATGGTATTGAAGTTGAGAGGTTGCCTTTATGTTATTGATGAAAAATGGAAAGAAAATTTAACATCTGAGATATGGCGTACGATAAAACCCTCATGGACCCATCTTGAGTTATTCTTGTCTTTATGTTGCTTAAAATCTCTCCACTGAAGAAAAAAAATGTAATTCAATCAATTTTCTCATTTAGTTGAATAATCAGATCGACCATTTCTACATTCATTGCATTCATTCACTGACTAAGCCTATACCATTTTCGAAAATACCGCACAGTTTTTGCATGAAGAAATTTGATCATAGACTATCTCATAACTCGTGCGATTTGCAATGTGTTCATTTCTTTTAAGACAAGATAACGATAAAGAATGAGAACCGATTGGCAGTTTCTTCTTAACTCCTTAGACATCAGTACTTTCGGAATTATTTTTCTAAAAATTTACATGTAAAATTTCTTGAACATACAAAGAGATGGCAATTTACTATTCGTGACTAGTCAAGTTAGTCTCTACAAATGTTTTGTTTTTTTTTTTTTAAAAAAAACCCCGAAGGTACTCCTATGCAGTTATGTCTAAGGGTACACCTTTCAAATATTAGTTTCAGGGATGAGTCGTGATCTTCTCCAAAAGTAATAAATATTTTAATTTTTTAATTGGGTCTATTTTTAATTTCTTTCCTTTTTTTTCACTTTTTTCCTTAGGTACTTACTAAGCATTTTTATTAAATCCTGCTTAATAAACGGAATATATACTGAGTGGCCAGTTTATTAGGAACACCCATGACTATGCAAATCATTTGGCATAGCAATTACTACGAATCAGTTGGTCACGTGACAATCGGTACCAATATAAAGCGATAACACACCTGTCAACTGCAAGTGGTTCGACCGTCACCATGGGGAAAACAAAGGATCTGAGCGACTTCGAGCGCGGGATGATAATTGGTGCCCGGCAAGGTGGACTGAGTATTTCCGAAACCCCACTTCTACGTTTTCCCGAACAACCATTTCAAGAGTTTACCAGGACTGGTTAAACAATCAAAAAACAACCAGCTAGAGACAAGCCTGTGATCGCAAACGACTCGTCGATCTAAGGGGTGAGCGTAGGATGGGAATGCTTGTGCATGAGAATAGAAACGTCACGACTCGTCAACTAACCGTGGAGTGCAACACTGGACCGATCAATAACATTCTGAACGTACTACACGACATACAACAACCGACGGCCAGTCCGGGACCTTTGATCTCCACCCAAAACCGCAAAAAACGTCTCCAATTTGCCCGTGATCACCAACACTGAACCGTCGGCGACTGGGAGAAAGTATGCTGGTCGGATGAATCCTGTTTCTTACTGCACCATGCAGATGGCCGACGCAGAATTTGGAGACAACAGCATGAAGCGATGAACCTCTCCTGTCTGGTTTCCACTGTTTCCACTGGTCTGGGGAATGTTTTCCTGGCATACTCTTGGGATGAGCTGGAACGGGTTACTCGAGGCATGGATCCACCACCATCCAATAAGCATCAACTGGGAGCAGCTGTTGCATCCGCATGGACAAACATCACGGATCAATGCTTCCAGCGGCTAATTGAATCCATTTAATCCACGGCGAATTTGTGCTGTTATAGCTGCACGGGGTGGCGCAACATAGTATTGGGTGGGGGGGGAGTTTTTACTAATAAACTAGCTACTTAAGTGTAGGAGCGCAGTGCCAATATTGGTACTGTTAAGAGAGAAAAGATGTAAAATAGCCGTTGTTCGTTCTAGCAATTATGATTTTGATTTTCCTATACTTTTTGGAACTTCAGTATGACATTCGTGGTTCCCTATCGATAAAGAAACCCAGACGGAGTCTGAAGCAGGATGCTTCATTCTCATCCGTTGTACGCTAGGCGACTTTCTTAAATACCACCTGTTTGGCCAAGCACTTTACGTAAATTTCCTTTATGCCATACACCTACATTTTTATTAATAAATCCTCTTTGAACGACAAAAGGAAAACGATAATTAGTTTCTACGTACGGACTGGCTTTTCCAATTACTCTTACTCTTGAAGAAAAACTAATTACATTAGTTTCAAATCAGTGTGCTCCGTTGACGTCGATGATTTACGAGCGCCTTTCCGTCTTCAGAAAAAGGGACGTTATTAAATTCTAGAAATTCCATCGATTACTCAAGAACTCTGCAGTTAAATTCTTTTTTTCTTCCCTCTTGGGGTTGGGAATAAAACTTTTACCTCCATGTGTTACCCTGAAAGATATATGTAACGAGTGTAAGTTTTTGTGATCCCAGCACTTGTATCTCCAAATTCAATTGAAGAAAATTTATGTAATAAGCCGCCATTTCAAAAAAAAATTCCCAACCTTTTCTTTAGATTCCTAAAACAGATACTCATATGCACATAAATACAATGAAACTATACACACTTGAAAAATTTTTTAAAGAATTTCTAAGGATTTATTTCCATTTTTGTCATTACTCTTTAAAGAAATGCGTAATACCAAAGTCGCCGATGCGCTTTCGAGCTTGTAGCGTTCTTCTCTTCTTGTAATCTGTTTTTCCAAAATAAACCGAAAACGTAAAATAATGTTTCTCTCGAACTTAACTTTAAAAATGTTACCTGCTTTTTTTTTTTTTTTTTTTTTTCTAAGCACAGCAAAATGCCTGTTTTATCACAACTGCCAGACAGAGAACACTCCATCCTATCTTGAATTTTTAACGACGTCCATGACAGACGCAATGAGCAAAATACGTTCGCGTCTCCAAGTGCCATTGTGTCCCTCGTTATCAGGGGAAATTTGTTAATTGTTTTCTAGCTGAGAGCGACGACGTGCAATTCGGTGACGTATAAAAGAGCGAAAAACGCCAACGCTAACAATTTATCACAGTAAAACAAAACGAAATTTGAGTTTTGAAGACGAGAGATAAAAAGCATTAATTTTTGTTTTTAGATGGAGGCAAACATTAATACTTTCATCTTGAATTATAATCCTATTATACGTATTCTTAATTTCCGGGGGCTTCGAAAATGTTTAATGCGATTATTTCTTGGGTGTCGTATTCTTTTTTTTTTTTTTTTTTTTTTTTTTTGAGGGCAGGCAAAATAAGATGATGATTTAGTTTTCTCATTTTCCCTGCTTGGTTTGTGTATCTTTTCAATTCTTAAAGTAAACGCTGAAATCCCATAAATTAGGCGTTTATGAAGATTTATTATCCTCCTTAAATACAATACTCGACGATAAGCCTAATCCATCTAGCAGAAGTCTATAGAATCCGATTCAATGTAATACAAGGATCAAACAATCAGGTAGACAAATAAGGCGTTAGTCTAATTATTCTACTATCAATATATTAAAGGCGAACAGTAAAAGATATTGTGTAAGAGTGTAAGATATTGATGAGAAAACTAAAAGGTCGGACAGTTAACTTCTGAGTCTCCTAAACACCTAATATTGAAAGTATTTTTGTACGAGTCGCGTACTTTGTAACCGATACGCACCATTACAAGTTTATCTCGCCCGAACTTCATCACCTCCCACTATCGCATAACTACGATAATTTTTCAGGATGAGGCAATGTCAATTTTGACACAAAACTGCTAATTAACTTCGGAATACCCCCTTTTTTGCCAGCGTTTCTGAAGATCATTAGAAATCGCATTTTGGAAAGCTGCTTTGTCGCAACTATCTTAACGGCTTGAAAGGTTAAAATGCCAGGGTGACAAGTCTGGGGAGAATGGCGTACTTGTTACGATTATATTCGCTAAAAAGATAATGTCGAACAGATTATGTCACGTGGAGCGCTCAATACCTAGCAAGTGAAACTCCGATGTTTATAACATGGGTCTTTCTGCATTATGTTCGTCTGCCAACATTCAACATAAAATGATGCATTTTATAGATAGCACGACCTTAATTTTTCCACGGACGCAACAGTCATTAAACTTGTTTGCCCTTCCTTCTACACTGAGTGGTAATATATTATAACCACCTGACAGTTTTAAGCAAATTAGTATGGGCTCACGGTGTTGTCGCTAGAGGGTGAGGCTGGTGAAAAAAAAGGAAAGCTTAGTTCTTATGACAATAGTAGAAGTGGTTTGTTTGTGAAGATGTGGGTAAACAACGCGATTTGACAGATTTTGAACGTGGGATGATTGTAGGAGCTCGGAGCCATTCGTGAAATGTTCAAGAGCAGCTATTGTTAAAGTGTTTAAAAATTATTCTATGAGAAAAGGAGTGGTTTGTAATCATCGAATTAATAAGCAAATCTCCTTTTAATAATGAGTTAAATAATTAAAATTAATTAAAACAAAAGTCACCAAATTAAAACTTAATGAAACTAGAAAATCGACATAATTGATGAACAGAAGAATTAACGAAAATCGATGAACATGAAGAAATGATGAAATCACAGATACTAATGTAGAAGTTGATAGGAAAGTTGACAGGAAGGCGTTTAAAGTCAGCCAAAAAGCTGAGTCTCAGCGTGTAACTTGTGGTCATCATCGACTAGTGAGTGGTAGGGCGGAATGGAGAGTGTCCAGAATTGTACAGACAACAAAAGTGCAACAGTGCAGCAAATTACAGCACATCTTAATCACGGATCGTCTCAAATGATCTCTGAACGCACTGTTCGTCTTACACTGCATCGTATGGGATATGGAAGTCATAAGCCTGTTCGAACATCTTTGCTGCAGATAACAAGAGAAAACGTCTCCATTTCGCACAGGAGCATAGATATTGGACATTTGATAAGTGGAAACAAATTATGTAGTCCGATAAATCACATTTTCAGTTACACCGTACAAATGGCTGAGTGAGAATTTGGCTGAAACAGCACACAGCAAAAACGAAAACATGGACCTCAAATGCATTACTATAATTCTTCAACTTGGTGGAGGCAGCGTTATGGTTTGGGCATAACGTATAGAATAAGAAGTGTGATCACTAACAATACACTTGCATCAGCTTTGGCTTTGCGCTGCGGTCGTTAGTGAGTCATAGAGGATAACAATAATTGAGTCGTAGCTTCGTTTTCACGCATTTCATGTGTTAGTTTGAATTTATTTTCCAACAAATATTTTTGTTAATATTATTACCAAGCGATTAGCTGCCAAACGACACCTCAAGAATTACGAGAGTTCGCACTTATTATTTCTATACATTATGGTTTAGGAAATGCTTTCCTGGCATGCTTTGGGCTTTTTAATTCGTCTTGATCAACGTCTGAATCGCACAGCATATATACTATCGTTGCTGACCAAACTCATCCTGTCATGCTGATGGTTTATCCCAATGGAAGATGGCTATTTTCAACAAGATAATGAACCTACCATAGTGCTTATATTGGGATTGGTTTCAGGAACATGAAGGAGAGTTTACTTTTGCTTAAGTGGCCCCCACAATATCCAGAATCCAGTCCCTGATTGAGCATCTGTGGTATGAAATTGGAAAAACCACCAGATTGCTGGACCCACAACCATCAAATCTTACATAACTGGAAAGCGCTATTTATCAAGTATGGTCTCAGATTTCACAAACCACCTATCAATCTCTCGTAGAGCCCATGCCAAGAATATTAGTATTAGAAGCAAAAGGTGACTCAACGAAGTTCTGAGAAGGTGGTCATAATAAACTAGCCACTTACGTGTACATTTTAGTGTACAAATTTCAAATGTTATGACTGTACAGTTTTGGATCAAATCTTTAACTTCTACAGTATCTCGTTCTTCTACGTTAAGAAAAAAAATAAGAAACCTAGTTTCATTGGCCAACGAAGTCTTTTCTTGCACCAGACCTTTACAGAGCATGGGGCTTTTGACGAGCATTCATGGTCCTGACAGTGGACCCCTCCGCTTGTTGGAGGTCTTGCTGTAATTGCATTACCATGGTACACAGCTTTTGATGGTTAAACATATATCTATCCGACTTCACTTGTGCTCTACCATAGTCATGACATCGTGTTTCGCTCTTGTAGCTTTCTACTTTCGTATAATCTTACTCACTGTTGTTTCGGGCAGGTTCAACTTCACCTTAGGACAGCTATGCACAGCGGCTGATATAACCTATCACTACATCAGCCGATAAGTTGCTTGTACGGCGGCACGTTCAGTTGTTACGGCAAATAACAGCTTCCATAACGAATAGGTATTATTATTAATGCTCTCAACACGTAGTTTTCATCCAAAGGCATGGAACAAGACATTTTTAGGAATTTCAGTGTGTATGACAACGGGGTTGATTTGGTTCAGGAACAATGACTGTCCTCCACTATTTACGGGAGAATGGTAAACCCTGTAGTCAGATCTTTCATGAACATGATATGAAATGGCATTTCCAGCATGACAACGCATATTGCAAATCACATCCGACTTCTGTTTAGAAATGCTGGGGATGCCTTAAAATGTTAGGTTAGGTTAGGTTAATCTAACCTAGCTAGAAATCTTCAAGAATTGACACAGCCTCTGCTTTAGGCAGCGAGAGAAATGCCTCTGCAGATGACATTCACAAGAGTGTATTCTTAATATATTACATTGTTTATCACTTGATGTATAGTGAAACAGCTAATATCACCATAAAATATGGTAAGAGTAAAAAAAATGATACTTCATGTTGTACCAATTTCCAAGAGCGTAATAAAACTTTTATTGTGTCCTGTATTAATTCTGATATATTATTTACAGTCAGATTTTATCATTGTTTTATCAATGTACCTTTAAAAAGAGAAAGGCTTTACAGAATTGATGATCCATCGTAATTAATGGGCTCTTCAGCGCATTTGGTAATATAATAATTTCATTAGGTTTTGGCCGTTGCAACAACTGAAGTTCATTTTCATAATGCATATTTTATGTGTTCGTTTCAAAAAAAATATTTTTAAGAGAAAAACAAAAAGCGTTCATGATTTACGTAGCGTTATGAAGTCGTGCTTTTTTGTTTTTAACGAGATTGTCTTTTTAAGGGGAACACAATCCAGATGAAAAGATTGGACTCTTAGGGAAATTGCATTGCTAAGTGTAGCAGAGAACACACACAACTACGGCCCCCTCGTAAATATCGATTGTTTCCAGAATCATTATTTCGTACATAACTTACTTTAAAGACGCTCGCAAATTTTAAAAATCATGTATAAATTAAAAAGTTACAAATAAAAAACCCTGCTAAACTGTTTTCGAGCAAAATTATTCAAAATTAATTTCCCTTCACTGAAATAAACAAATCTGTTATAGACTTACCATTAAATTACATTCTTTTCATCTTCGAAAATAAAGAAAAAGTAGTTAAAATTCACGTTATCATACAAAATAAATCGTTTCGAATAATTAGTTAATGTAGTTAAGTAATTGCCGTTAGCATCCTTGTTAAAGATCACTGTAGGAATTGTTTTTTTTATAAAATTGCTCTACGGAAATTTCATTTTAATAATTACCTAATCCCAACAAGCAAACTGATACATCAGAAAACACTTGATGAGTGATTGGAAAAGTTTCTCACCCTTACTGCAATATAATAAATTCACTTTTAAGGAAGGTGATGTCGCACTCTTTTGCTTCTTATCCTCCGACCCTAACAAAATGATGAATGTCTGCCAGGTAAGGGGCAAAGAGGTAATGCTATCACACAAACCATTTTCAAAACGTAATTCTACAGATTTCTCATCCTCAGCGCTCAAAATGGACTGGCTTAGAATGAATTATCAGGATCTTAATCTTTTTTTTTTTCATCCATTATACAGTATGTACTTATACAATGTAAAACGAACAGCATTACATATTATCCACATCTAAGCGCATTTAAAAGATTATCTTTTAATATCATCTAAGTGCTTTTTTTTTTTAATTACTGAAAGCACTCCTTTCTGAATCCAAATCGCACATGCTAACATTGATAACAAAGATAAATGGTATTAGCGAAACTGTTTCCATTATGATTTGCCACTGATGTCACGTTCTCATATGAAAGATAAACGCTACTTTTTCAAAGCAATTATTTCAAACTGGGAAAAAGGAAAATACCCTCACCACACCAAACTAGATTTAGATAAGATGGACTGGAAAACACCTCTGCAATACAGCGTGTCAATATTGACTCCTGTAATTACAACCATGTCAACGCTCGACCGTTTTTGTTTGTTTTTTTTAAAGACAAATTCAAATGCATGCATAAAGTTAGTGTTTCATTTGCGTGCTACAAACTTCTTGAATTCAAATTACATCAGACAATAATAATTCAGTTTCCATTTCCAAGAACGTAAAATGTTTTAAATTAAACACTGAGACAACGACATTAGTATGCTAGAACCTAGAAAGCTACCAACGATTCTAAAAGTAAACTTAAACTACCCTTTAAACATTTGCATTTTTCCCTGTAGGAACTTGAGCAAACACTAAACGCTGAGTCTGCTGACAACACGAGAAACTGAATCTGTATAATTTCCATTAAAAATTTTAATGTACAAGGTATTTAACAAATAAACAAACAGTAGAAAATAATGCGATCATAATTGTGATTGAATGAATCTAAAACATAATAAAAATAAAACTTTTTCAGCCTCGATTTTTAATTAACAAGTAATTGCTAATGGCCTTAAATGATCTCGACTTTTTTGGAAATAACATAGTAATTTTGTTGCCGATCATTTCAATTTCGGATGCCATATGGGAACTGTAACGCAAGAATTTATTGACCCATTAATGTATTAGAATAGCGCTCGCTGGCTAACTCCGATATCAAATTATGAATGAATGATCGATATCAGAGCTTGTAATATATTGCATTGCTCTCGATCGTCGCCGAATATCTTGGTCTTGAATCAATAATCGAAGTGCAATTTTTAGATTAAATTGCAGGAACTGGAAAGGGAACAAAACTTTACAAATGCTCTAACATTGATTTAAATTATTGTGATTAATTTTTAATAACCTTAGTGTTCTATAATAAGATAATGCCTCTCACTATCTTTTGATTTTCATAATAAATTTCCATTATATGTCCATTTATATTTTAAATAGTAATAAAACAACTTTTCAACAAATCAGTTCCAAATGTTTTGAAGATTTTGGAATCGTTTATTTTTTTAAACACATTGGCCAATGAATTAAAAAACGTATGTTTAATATCTTATTGGACTACAGTTGACCCGAACTACAGTATTTATACGGGTTGGCATAGAGTCAATAAGTGTTGAAGCACTTGTAAGTTAATGGAAGATCAGGTGTTCTCGCAGATTTGTTGGAAGAGGATAATTCTGTCGAATATGGACTTTAAAGCTTTCCCCAATATTCCCTATGTAGTTGAGATCTGGGCTCTGGAGCGACCAGGAAAAATGACTTAGTCATCTTCCGCTCACTGTACCACTGCTGAACCAACCAGTAGCATAGTCGTCCATGAAGAAACCGTCAACATGCAGAATAAAAAGGCAGCATTGCAGGATAGACTTGATCGGCGACAATGTTCAGGTAGTCCGTGGATCGCACACGATCTTCCGCGAATATCAGAGGACTCATTCCATACCAGTAGAAGAAGCTCCATAGTATTATTACATGACCACCAGTAACTTGAATCGTCTTGATAAAGCATGCTAGATTCATTGCTTCATGTGGCTTCTCCAAACTCTCTGCTTACTGAGAGTACAAAACAATGTGTATCGTGAATCGTCAAGACCACACAACATTCTTCTTCACGAGTCCAGTCACGACGTTCCAGACACCACTGTAAACGAATATGTGACTGCCGACTTGGATCCGCTTCAATTCCTGGAGCATGGTTTCTGTCAGATATGTGTCGAGACGAGCCTTGGTTAAAATCATTTCTCAATTATTGCACAGTGAATGTTCTGTTTCTCCGTACAAGTCGTTTTAAACGACGACTGTGGGGGTGGCCGTGGCCTGGTTGTCTCGTCGGTTGGCTTGCCAATCGATGGAGTTCAGCAACTTCAGGCGCGGCCAGCTGCTGGTTGGGTGACGGCCTGGGCTTGAGGGCCACTGCTGGCGGGACAGCTATTTGGGGCGCGGCTGTTGGGGGACTTTGGTC
>JAHWFO010027030.1:1926940-1975439 GCA_023313115.1 Rhysida immarginata
GATATCCGAAGTTTTGCTATGTTCTGAATCCAAAGTCTGTAGAGCATCTGTATAGTCAAAATGGTGCACGATAGAGCAAAATTTATTAAGAAGAGTTATTCCTGAAATTGTTCCGTTCATATGCAAATCTGGCTTTCTGTTTCCAACCAACACGTTGGCCCGATACACTGTCGTACAGCAGAATTAATACAGGTATCATTCGATATTCTCCCAATGATACAGTTATTCTTATTCACTACTTCCAACCCTATTCCGACCTTTGATGACTAGTCTTTTATACAAAAGGTTCAGAACACCAGATGGTTGTATTGCCCACCAGCAAGCATTATTCACGTTTAAGGCTTTCGAGAACCGAGGAAATTTACTTAAGAGAGTCACTCAGTTGCCTAAGTTTTTACATCCTGTCAAAGAGTTTTACTCAGAATCAACTACCCAGGGCTTAATTGTGGCGTGAAACAACCAGATGACTAAATCCGTAAATTTACTAGACCAAAAAACTCAAAAGCCTTCAATTAGTGGGTTTTGTTGGCTTTTTGGGTGTAAAATCTTTGGGTTGGGTGAAAATTTAATTTCAAAATTTTTTTAAATTCCATTTGAAAATAGGATCTGTTATTGTGAGGTGCATTAGGTCATCATAATAAAGTCCGCAAGTAATATTATCATAAATAATAATAAGCAATATTTCTGCATTATACAGCTGAAAATTTTATTCTGTTGTAACAGTACTAGAGAGCGAGATGAAAAAGTGTCAACTAATCGCAATGTGGAATTTGAGGCGAGAATAACAATGTTCTAATTGTGTTAATAATTACATAATTCCAATTTAACTTGACACTTCAAAGAACATGTACCATGCGAAGATGGGGGAAAAGTAAAAATAACAGAAAACCCCTACCGTCTCTCATCTTACTTGTCTCATTACCTGACCTTCTAACTGGCTTTTTTGTAGTTCAGCGAGAAGGGTCCCCCCCCCCCGGGGTAAGGTGAAAGAGAACCAAAAAAAAAAGTCAATAAAAAATGGTTCTGTTTGTGTCCGAGTTTCTTTCTTGATAATGAATGTAATGGTCCCCATTCTCGCTTTCAGCGACTTTCTCTTCTGAGTCTGCACTTATAGATTCGTTCAGAATCCACTCCGATGTCTCTGATGCTGGCCGTTTATTCATTTGCAACAGGCTGTAGAACTGTGTCTGTGAGTACATGTGTCCCTAGTGTGCAAGCGGATATTTCTTCCTTTGGAATTTCTTAGACTGAAGAAAAAGAAGGAAAACAAACCAAGACAACAGTTTTTTTAAAAATGAAAAAACAAAACTTTTTTTTTCCTACTTTGCTACATCTCTCGCGTTACATGCTTACAAATCATAATTGCCATATGTTCATATGTCATTATATCAGGTCGTTGCATATCAAATGTCGGATTGCAGAGGTCATCTTTAATGACCATCTAGAAAGGACACCTTCACACGTGCTATTCGAAATAACCCCCATTGCAATCCAAACATTGTTGCCAACGATTTGGCAGCTTCTCGAGCCCTCTCCGATAGAATCCATGGTCACGGGACTCAATAAACTCCCGGAATGCGTTTTCGACGACTGATTGGGTTAGGAATGTTTTCCTCCGGAGAAAATTGTCCAGGCTCTGGAAAAGATGGTAGTCGGTAGGGGAGAGGTCCGGAGAGTACGGGGGGTGTGGAAGCACCTCGTAGCCCAGAGCCTGTAGCGCCTGCACGGTCGTTCGTGCAACGTGCGGACGCGCGTTGTCAGGCAGCAAAAAGGACGTCTTTGCGATGCACAAGTGCAGGTTGTTGCTGACACAGTTTTGTGTGCATACGATGCAGTTCACGACAGTAGGTCGCAGCGGTGATCGTCCCGTCCTGCTGCAGGAAGCTGTAGTGCACTACACCACGGATGTTCCACCAAACTGTAACCATGAGCTTCCTGGGGTGCAACGGGGGTTTAGGGAACTGTCGCGGGGGTTCATCAGCATCCAGCCACTGTGCTGACCGTTTCCTATTGTCGTATAGGAGCCACTTCTCGTCGCAGGTGACAATGCGATCAAGAATCCCCGCTTCTTCATGGCGCAAAAGCAATTCCGTACACACCTCCAACCGACGCTCTGTTTGGTTTTCCGTAAGTTCATGTGGGACCCATTTGTCCTGCTTCTTCACCTTCCCGATGGTCCTAAGCTGTCTACTGACAGTCGACGCTGATACAGCATGATCCCATGCAAGGTCCCGAACGGGTCTTCTTCCACAGATCGCTTCAGATCAGCGTCATTCAACACGTTGGGCGGTCTGCCGCGTGGCTCATTTGTCAGGTCCGTCACTCCCGCCCGGAATTTTCGGAACCTACGTTGGACAGTACGTTCGTTTATGGTGTCTACACCGAATACCTTATTGATGTTTCGAGAGGCGTTGGATGCAGTGTGATTCAACCTGAACTCGTAATGCATTATCACACGTAATTCGTATGAAGTCATGACTATTTCGCTTGGGTTCAAATGCTATTAAATATCGCAGACATGCAAATTTCAGGCAGCTGGTCGCTGATAGGTTTATCTCTGGGAATGTACCACTTTGTTATGGGTACTTGCTACTAAACGTGGAAACCGTGCCGAAGCCCGGAACCCACCTCGAAATCCGACATTTGATATGCAACGACCTGATATGTAGAAAAACCGGTTCTGTTCATAGGATGTCAAAAATAACATTTCCCTTCGTGTAGAAGTTGTTGTCTAAGGTGAGGGGCGCTTTACTGACACTCCTCCGTCGATTTACGATTCTTTTAGACCTGTACTGTAATGTGGCCTATGGATTTCCGCCAATACAGCTACATATATAAGAGTTACCATAATAATTTCCTAGCTCGTAAGCATACGAAATCTCTTCAGAAGAAATCAGAAGTCCTTCTCATTCAAAGATGTCCAGAAAGAAAGATTTTTTTTTAAATTTTTCAACTTTGTCTCTTTTGATGGATGAATCTCGCCAATGTCGACTTTTTCCATTTTCCACAAAACAGATAGCATTTAATATGTTGTTAAAGCAAATGCTTCTTTGTCGATTTTTTTAACTTTTCTAAATTTCAATCTGATGGATATCGATCAAGTACAAGTTACAAACTGGCGGCAGATGTAGTTTGTATATTTTTGTGAAAATCTTCTGTTTGACTGCCCTATGTTTTCGTATTCCTGATAATAAAGGAGCTGTAATTAAGAAGGAAAATTGCGCTTTTACGTTTATAGAAGATTTCTAATATTTCTGATAGCACAGTTTATTTTGAGAACTCCTTAGTATCTTTATTATCTTATGTTAATAATTTGTATTTTCGCTTATAGATATTTAAAAATTTCTAAAACAAAATTTCATTTCAGTGAGATTAAAAAAAAAAAAAACTTTATAATTTATATGAATAGTTTTTAACATATATAACGCGTGCGATCGTTTTCAAATACCAATTACCTTTAAAAATTATAGTTTGTTTAAAGAAAAAAAAGCAATAAAAAACGAAACTATTTGGAATACGGTGTATATTTTCAATTGCGGTTTCATTTTGCATAACATCACGATATACAACAAAGTCACGGAATATATCCATCTACATGGTGTGCTCATTTTGAATTTCCTAAATAAAAGAAAGAATTCTTCGAAATAGGAAAGCGCTATTAAAGCAAAAATTTGTACCACCATTAAAGGATTGGGTTATAATAAATTTTTCAAGCAAATATTACATGACGTCTGCCTTTCATGCAGCGGATTCTTTTGTCTTTCTTTCCGCCGACTATAAAAAAAAAGCACCTTTCATAAATTTTAGAATCAACCTGCTAATTTAGTATAAGTTTATTTATATTTTAAACTTTATTTTCCGCTCTGAACCTAATGTTTCTAAGAGGATGAATTATTACGAGAAAATTAATCTTACTGGTTACGTCTTAGGAATGAAGGGACTCCATATGGAGGGGAACTTGTTGTTTGCAATTCCTTTCAAAATATGTTAATGCAATTAGCAAAAAAAAATTGCCCAACGTCAAGTTTCCTTTCTGATGGGTCCAAAATTACTGTTTCTGATTAATGATGCTGGCGCAAAAGAATTCGTTTATGATTTTTTTGTGTGAATTCATTAAAAAAACAAATTTAAATTTATTTTTAAACTATCTAGAAGGGGGTTTAATGTCCGTCTAAATGAACTGCAATTATCAGATGATTGCGGAAGTAATTACATTCAGCATTCTTTCACTCTGCTTTCCAATTTTTATATCCATTCTCTTGTACTGCGCGCACACTGCCTCACAATTCGCCTTTAGATAAAAGCCCATTCGAATGGAGCAGCTAGATTTAGCCGAATCTCATTCAGAGCTCATTAACGTTATCATCAATAGACTCCTTAAGTTTCTTTTCCAAAACTTTATCACAGCGAAATGTTTCATTAGACAGACAAGCAACGGGATTCGTTTTATTAAATGGCACCGTGATATGAAACAACCCAATTTCACTAGATTAGAAAAGTCCTCACTATACAAAATTTTCCATCAATTCTCATCCTGTGTTGGAGAACTAGATAAACAAAATGTTTACTTTCTGCCACTCTCTTTCTGTCTCCTTTTTCTCTCTTTTCTCTGCAAGCGGTCGCTTTTGACAGACAAATTAATTCAAGTTGATATAACAACAACAAACAATCCAGCTACCATCTCTACAACGAAAATTAGAAAGTCCAAAGATCAATGAATTACTTTAAGGAATGGTGCAACCGATAAGAAAGCCATTACAGATAACCAGAAAAGCCTTTTAACTTAATGCAGAACCTTTTTAAGAGGAACAAAAAAAAGAATACTTTTAAATTAATTGGAATGTTTCCAATTTTTCTAAGGTGGGTTTTGCCGTTCTACGACGTTTAGTCCAAGAAGCCATTAAGTGCAAGTACTCTTTTCAATGCCTCTATAAATAAAAAGGAAAACAATAATGTAATAGGCATAGAAGGAAAAAAACGGCATTTGGCTATAAATTTCGAATGAACTATTCTTTGATTAATTATTATACTTAACTAGATTGCTCGCGTTGTAAATTCTTTTATGATTGCTATGGTTACTGCTTATAACTGATGTTCTCAACTATTACGATGAAAAAAAAAAACTTTTTATATCGTAGACAAACTGAGCTCTATAGTCCAATTGGTTTTGGAATTTATCATTTAAACAGGATAGGATTGCGAAATAACAACATTCTACTTAAAAATAAGGAATTTATTATAATTATTTTATTAACGAATTTAGATCATCAGTTGGAGCAGACACGTCAAAATTTAATATTATATATCTGCTTTAAAGAATCACGTAGTACGGCTTGATTCGACAAGAGTTATCGAGTACTTGTATATAAAAAAAAAATATATGAAATGACAGTAATTAGAGAAGGAATCTAAATGAAAATATCAAATACATGGAAACAATAGTCATAACAACCAGAAATTGTGATTTATAGTTAGAACATTATGCTTTTTGACTTAATATATTAAGGGTATCTCAGAAAAATTTGATATTATATAATCTAATAACTAGACCAATTCTCATTCAAATGATCTGAAATTTTAACAGCATCTGTAGAAACAACTCAAAGTCTATGTCTAATGTACAGAAATGCCATTCACTGGAAAAGAAAAGACGTTTCGTGTGTTAGAATATGCTCGTACACTGTCGAAGAAGATTGTAGCGTATGTTTGTTCGACAGTGTTCTACAAGCGCAGAGAAACTCACGCAGAGAAGCACGAGGGTGCGCATATTGAAAACTTGTGAAATCGCGTATGAAATCCATATGCCTTTGAACTTCTCATTCAAATTTTGATGAGTAAATCTAATGTTGCTCAACATTATGCCTGTTTTAAGTGCCTATACTATTTACTTTTCAGATATTTAAATCTCAAATTATACCAAATTTCCTGAAACAATTTGCATATCATCTTACAATAAGGGACCAGATAGCAGACTTTATTCGGCCTGTTAATTACCTCAGCCAACATATTCAGAATAGTTGAACAAGAATGCGATACAAAGCCTCGGATATTTGTGTACATTCCTCCTTCAAATGGATGGAAAGTTCAGCAGTCGATATTGGACATGGTTGCCTAATTCTCACACGATGCTCTAATTCGTCCAGAGATGTTGAATTCAGCTCGGGTCAATGGGAGATATTGGGCATCCATATCTGTAAGAGTCGCTGACAGAGACAGAAGAATAACGATGCATTATCGTCTTAAGAAAAAGACAAGCCTTCCACGGAATGGGAAGTGCCTGATTATCCAAAATATTCAAGTAGGCTTCAGAATTCATCGCGACATGAATCACATGTAAGGGCCCCAAGTCAAACCACGAGAAACACTCGCGCACCATAATCCTAACGCAAACATCAAACGTCTTAGTGGGAACGATACTTTCAGGTAAAAGGCCTTGACTTGGCATTCGTCAGACTCAACCACGTCTATCGGACTCGGAGTTTAACAGAACTCGCCATCTCATTGTGGTACTGCCCATTTCCGACGTACCAAAGAGCAATAGAATCTGGCGAGATGTTCTGTACGGCCACATGTCCATCAATGCCAAGAGCATGCATTTCCTTTTGTAGAGTACTGTCATGTATCGCAACTCCTGTTGCTATTAGAATTCATCTGTTGTTGATGAGGAGCTTTTACGATTTTTACTATTCCACGCTGCAGCATTTGCCGGTCGTTTTACGTTGAGTTTTTAGGACGCCCGAAATACTGGTTTCATTTTCCGAAGCAGATTTTCTTCCGTTTCCTAAGGATATTACCAATAGTTGCTGTGATAGTTTATCTGAATTTTTCAAATACATATGCCTTCAATGTGGCAGACAAAGGTAACACCTCTTTTTGCCATTTTACGTTCAAAACAATATGAAATGAAGTGATGATATATGAGCATACTCACAAATGACCTTCTGAATTCATGTTCTGAAGAAGGTGACTGCTTCATTATTGTAAGGTAGTGCGTTATTCTTCCGAAAGTCCCCATTTCCCATTGGAGATTTCTAAAATTCTATTAAGTCTCTGTGGATATCTTCTAGCAAATTTTATCTTTGATCTTTCCGTTAATTTTAAGAATTTATCCAAACCCAACGTGCTCATACCTTGCGAAAGGATTCTTGATCTTTCTTGATTATGAAATTCAAGATACCATATTTTGGAACTAAAAAGATATTCGATTCTTCCTTATTAAGAAATTCGAGATATCGAATTTAGCTCTCCGTCCATGGTTCAGATCTAGGTCTAGTTGCAACTTTAAAAAAAAACTTTAATCCCATTATCAAAGCTACTTATCCTCTTTTTTTTAAAGTTTCTTTTGCTTCTTTTGAACGAATTAATTTTCTTTCAGAACAACAAGCCTACGATTCTGCTGGCTCGCAATGATAAATGATAGCAATCTCGTCTCATGCCTTAGGATCCATTTTACTGTAAACTTTTTAGACTACTTTAAATATTAATACCTTTTGTATTAGGTAAAATATGTGCTTTATTAAGAATACAGAGATAATCGTAGCGCAGGAGATGATCTTAGGTAGCCACTTGACTTGCATTAATTAATTTTTCATAGGCAGAGTTCTACAGCATTCATTTCCATAAGCACTCGCAGCCTCAAAAATTATCTTTGAACTTTTTTCCCTCCTCATTTTATACGCGACCCTCTACGAATATTGTTATTGCTCTTTTCGTCTGCGAGTGTGTCACAGTTTGTTAGCCTTTCAACTGCTAACTTACACATGAGGGACTTCTTCTGGGTCGTTTGCTTCGGCGATACCAGTAAGAAAAAACTTAATTTACGACGCCGTTGTCTGCTCTATTCCCGAGATTATGTAGCGTCGCCGCGGCATTAGGAAATTTTTTATCGACACAGCTTGCTCGGCTTTTTAGGCCAAAAAAAAGGGGGTAAAAAAAGCAATGTTAACGAAGATTCCGTCATAAGTTGTTTGCGAATGTCACAGCTCGCCTCATATTCGCTCAGATTAATCTTTGCAATCTACAGAAAACCTTCGGGTGCCGTGCTGCATATTTTACATTATGACAAACAGCCGATGGAGGAAATTTCAAACTCCCATCCTCCAACCGGCACACATATACACAAACACACAGTGAAGTTTATATTCACGCGAAATCATTTCCAAGACGAGTAACGACAGAATTTAACAATAAAGTTAAAACAAAGGAACCTCGTGACTTATTAGCTTCACGGCGTTTGTAGACTTTGTCATTTAATAATCGTAAACCCAGCAGACATAATTAATGCGTCTAGTTTGTGTTACTCCTATTATAAAAAAACCTTAACATTATGAAACGCACTAACTATGCCATTATAAACCGATAAAACACCTATGCAATAATGGAAACTCACTTTTTGCATGAATTTAATAAAACAATGACAAATATGTTACCTAGCATGCTCTTTTGTGGTTACTTAACTTTGCATTTTAAATACAGTGTATAGTATGTAAGCTGAGGTGCACTTCTGTAAAAAATAAATAAATAAATAAATAAAAATCAGATAAAATTTATAAGTTTCATCTTATGTCCCACAAAAACCATGTTTTTCCTCCGTATATTCCGAGATCCCTGTTGATCGATTAAAACAGTTTTAGAGAAACGTCCTGCTGACAAAAATTAAATTAGATGGTTCTTTTAAAAACTATTATCAGTATAATTAAAAGGAATAGAAAATTATCAAAATTTCTGTCAGCAATAAAAAAAAATAAGAAAAATGGAGTTGGGTGCCTTGCACATAAATCAACAAAGATAACCCGACACTTTATGCAGATTAATAGTTGCATCCTTTCCTACCCATCATAAATAAAATTAGGATTAAAGACCAGTCACAAGCATTATTAATGCCCTTATAAATATTCAAATCATCATTATAATCTCATGAAAAGGTTGATTCAAAAAAAACAATAAATTGGAGGACTTTGTGATATATTTACTAAATGTTGCATTTAATATCCGCAATGTCTTCCTGACAGAGTTTTTCAAGATAAGGTGGAAAAATTTCATTCTTTCTGAAATCAGAAACGGTTAGCAATATATGTACGCCATTACAGGGACGTAATAAAAGCCAAGTGACTTCCAATCTCCCTGTCCTAAAAACGCTGTAACCTAGATTAAAAATGGAGTCCGGATGTACAGTGCTGAAAAAAAAAAAATATCGCCCCTTGCTCAAAGACCCATTCGCCGCATGAATAGGAAACTGCCTTTTCTGTTTTTTTTTTATAGTAGTCTAAAACGTTAATTTGAAGGCATTCGAAGCAGGCCTTCCATCTGATTAAATTCCCCTCTTGACCTCAAAGAACATTTTTCAAGCAGCACGCTTAATGACAACCACGCGCTAAATAAAAAAAATAAAAAAGTTTGAGAACTTTGCCTCCCTTTGTCCTTTATGTGATCAAACCCACTTACCAGATTCCTTATGTGAAGATCCCGAATGCACTTTCGGTCGTCGTTACAAAATACCCACGTCGAGGTATGAAGATGGCTATTGAGTCTTTTTCGCTCTTCTAGGTTCCTTTCCTCGTGTCTAACATTCCTGCCACGCAAATTACTAATAAGTGAAGAATCGTGTGGCTCACTTTCAGGAATGGCTTTCTCATACGAGAAAAAACAGTACTATGATGGTTTCAACTTCAAATAATACTACTTCCTTACTTCCATTGCTTATTCCTCGTTTTGCATATTTTAGGACTAAACTGAGTGGCCAAAAATCATGGGAAGGCATTAGATGTGATGTTAATAGCGAGCCCTGAAAACTGCAGTAACACGTCGAGGCATAGACTCTACGAGGTGTTGGAATCGTTCTAGAGAGATACTAACCCACGTATCTTGCAATGCTACCCACAATTGTTCTTGAGTAGTTAGCGCTGGGTTCATCGAGCGTACGCTGGTATCTACACCATCCCATAAATGCTCGATTGGGTAAGATCAGGTGATCTGGGGGGGGGGCAAACCATGGTCGTGAATTCACTGGAGTGTTCATCAAACCACTGCGTGCAACCAAAGAGCGGTGACGTGTCGCATTGTCCTGTTGAAACATGGCATCTCCTTCAGGGTACTCTAATGCCAGAAAGGGGTGAAGATGGTCTGAAAGAATGTCCATAGAACGTGCACCTGCCATTGTTCCCTGCACCCGAACAATGGGACTTAATTGTGACCATGTGAACACAGCCCAGACCATAACTGAGCCACCTCCTGCCTGGACACAAACCTTGTTGACACGCAGGATCCATAGCTTCCAGGGGCATACGCCGCACTCTTACGCGCCCATCAGCTCGATACAACTGAAATCGAGATTCATTTGACCATGCTTTACGCCGCAACTGTTCCATGGTCCAGTGACAATGTTCGCGGGCCCATGCCAGTCGTTGAGCTCTGTGTCGACGTGTCAGAAAAGGGACACGAGTCGGTCGTCGGCTGCTGAAGCCTATGCGGGCATTTGTCTCCGTACACTCCTGGTAGAAATGGGTTCCTGACGCCCTACATTCAAACTGACGGTCATCTGACTCACAGAGCCCGTCGATCGCCCAGTTTGGCTCTGCTGAGGTGACGTGACGTCCGTTCGTCAAACAGTTGTGGTGGTCGTCCTGTGCAGCGGTTTACGCGTGTGAAAACATAGTCTCTGCGATATTGTAGATCCACCCTGGACACCTCGGAAACCCGAATTCTTGTGTAATCTCCGATATGCTATGACCCATTAGTCTTGCACCGATTATCATCCCACGTTCAAAGTCGGTTAACTCGCGACGTACTATCATGTTCACTACACATCTGTCTGTAACAGACTGCTCAGATATCGTGCCTACACAAGCGCCATACGCCGCATCTGGCCGCAATATTCGGGAGTCATACACGGCACATCTTCAAATGGGACAACCCTTCCCGTGGCTTTTGGCCACTCACAAGGGAATCCCTCGAACATGTATGTCACAGATTTCCACCAAATTGAAGTATGTTACTCAATTGAAGCTACAATAGATGCTTGCAAAATAAGAGAGTGCGGATTTTTGTTTCTTTCAAAATAAACCACGAAAACGAAAAAATTTGAGCACACAGTCATACAAGAACTCCATTGTTAAAGCGGTGTATTAATGCGCTTAACGGAACTTCTTTCTTCCACTACTCACAGCAATAAGCACGAATCCAATTCAGATGAAATAGACAGCAGCAGATGGCAATTGAATGGCTTCTCAAATTTCTAAACAAACTTAGTTTTTAAAAATAGATTATTACAATTAGCTAATTGCCTTCCAGTAAAAAATGTCTATAGTAATTAATAACCATTTCCTTAATTTATTATTTCATTTTATTAAATAATTCGGTAATCAAACACGGGGCTGGCTTCATGTGCAACGTCGAGTAATATGTTGCGTTGGTGAGGGGGTATGTATCGCGGTGCTTTATAATTTTAAATAAAAAATAGTATTCATGGATGCCTACCTCATCTTATAAATTATTTCGAGACGAATAACTGTAGAGCAAAATTAAGGTTTTATGCTTAATAACAGTGCTCTAACTGCAATTCTTTGTCGATCGCCGCTAACAAGTTTGCTTCCCCTCTTTCTGCCATGTTTTTTTGAACTCTGCGCACTTCCGAGGCGCTTCACTGCTCCGCAACGCTATCGTTTCCACGTTGTGCTTGCGCGTAAAATAACGGCTATGTGGGGGGTTCCCTTGTCAGTGTATTTTGGAAGAGGAAAAAGCCGCATTAGTTTCGTTTTGCTTTCCCCCCGCAATTATCAAATTAACTAGAAAGCTTAACGTTTCAGTGATTATTCATGGATATCTGATATTTTAATCATGGTCTAAACATGCTTTTCAAAGGCTTCTAAACTCGAGGGGTTGAGAGCCTTACTGGCCCACGTGCTACTTTTTAACAATTGAGAAAGAGAAAATGAATGTCAAAAGTTTGTTAGCAAATGTACAAATTCATGTTAGGCGAATAATTCGAACATCTATAGTTCATATACTTCAAGCGATAAAGATGGATCATTTTGAATATATGATATAAAACCCTTAGCTGCAGCCTCGGATATCCTTAACTGGTTTTTAATTGTAGATGGAGATGGTCCACTATGTAACCCTTCAACAATTATTGTATAAGAACGTATTGTAGAAATTCCGAGACTATTCAGAAGTAACTTCTGATGATGCCAAAACATCAGGACATGAACTATCTAAATCCATAAAATTTCGCATTCAGGTAATATAATATTTGAAATAAACGTTTTGAAAGCGAAAAAAAACCCGGCGGCGCCACAACATATCTAGAGCAACGATGAGTTAATATATTCGAGAGAATATAAAGCTAAAACTTCTAAAGAATGACATGACTACTTTGGAAAATTACGATCTAAAGATTATTTTCTTTTTGAATAAAGTGTACTCACTAAATAGAAAAACTTTCTACAGCTACTAAGGTCGTTATTTTAAGCTTAGAATATCATTTTAAGTAATTACTTAACGATGCATGCATGTTAGCGACAAAGGCTGGTTTACCCCAAAGCAAATTCCTCTGGTTCTTAATATCAGCCATGCATATATTAACCCCTATTAAAAACAAATAAGAACTTTTCACTTCTCTGGGAAATGAGAAGGTTGAGACCCGCAACCGAAATCATCTGATTCCAATCGCATTCTGGGCTAGAGCCGTTATGTTTAATTCAATGGTTTCCATGTGTAACCCAACAAATCCCCGGGTTCCACCAAGAGCGTGAACTGTGTGCATTAACCGCTGGACTTGAGAAGGTGAACTCTGGCGGGCCTACTCACTTGGGACGAGAGTCAAAGGTCAGGGCGCAGGCGACCGCCATAAAATGAAGCGACCTTTTAAAAAGTGTCGCCAACTTCGATCCTTAACACTTGCGTTCCAATAGTTGTTGCACTGCTAACATTTAATGAGATCAAAGTTAAAGTGAACCCTTCCGGCAATTTCATTAACTTGCAAGATATTTCGTAAAAAGTTCCGAAATGTCCGCGAGTGCCACTGGGGAAAGAGCGAAACATCCTTTTCCATTGATCAGTAAAACCGCCTTTTTATCTTGCAAACATTTTTCCTCCTCCTTTTTCTTAAGTTCTGGAAGTTAGAATTTTTTTTTGTTAGTTCCCTGGTGAATGCATTTGGTAGCAAAACATAAATATTACAAAGTCCTATTTCTTCATAATGAAGCTCTAATTTGAAATTCCGGTTTGACCTAATTAAAAAAGTAAAAAGAGAATATTAAGTGAGCACTTAAAATCATTACCCTACCAGCGTTACATGAAAGATATACTTATTAAAGAGTGCTTCCATTAGC
Source organism: Rhysida immarginata (assembly GCA_023313115.1). Taxonomy (NCBI): domain Eukaryota; kingdom Metazoa; phylum Arthropoda; class Chilopoda; order Scolopendromorpha; family Scolopendridae; genus Rhysida; species Rhysida immarginata. The sequence goes on from JAHWFO010027030.1 coordinate 1,940,272, forward strand.
GGTTTGTTTTTAAGCACCATTCCGCTATTCTTTACATTAAAATAAGACTTCAAAAGGCTTTTGCAAGAATATTCTGACATGTTTATATAAAATGAACGAAAAAAGCAGCAGCATTAAAACTTCCTCTTACCAATGATGTGACCTATGCCTATACAACCAATTACGTGATCTAATGTCCCAGGTATTTTGCCTGTAAGTTGCACTGTCCCAAGATTATTAATTTGCATTGCCTTCACAACATATTCTGTCTTTAATTTTGTAAATGCCACAGAGGACTACTTTTTGACATTAGCCAGCAGAGACTATTGCTGTTCATACAAGGAATTGTTAAAATGTTCATTTTTTTATTTTGTTATAAATTAATTTATTAAATGTGTTTAGAAGCTAACTTTTTTGGTGTCCCAAGTATATTGAAGTGGGATTGTATACTCGTGCGATACAAATCTAATTTTTAACTGATATCTGAAAGTTTTACGCAATGTACGTGTACAGGGTTATCGAATTTAAACTTCCCCAATTCAGACGACTGTGGAGGGTGTTCTACTAGCGTAAATGACACGAAACTTGAAGAACATACAATGCAGAGATGCGCTCGTCGTTTATTAAACAAACAAAAATAGGTACAACAGATCGTTTATATGTGGCTGTAAAAAGACTGCAATCTCATATGCATTAATTGAGAATAGCGACAACATATCAAAATACAAGTCAGATCAAAGGAGGAAGACAAGCTCTATGATCTCAGAACAACGTGAATGCGTCCAGGACACGATATTCATGCCGGATGGTACACATCCCCAGACTGCTCGTGTTGTTCAAGCCTTCACCGAAGCACGGGTGCTCAGCCGCTGTTTTCCAACAACTTGGCCTCCTCGCCCACCTGATTTCACCCCATGTGACTTCTGGTTATGGGGCTTCTTAAAGGATCAGGTTACCGCGAAAAAGCCGTAACCTTATCACAGCTGAAAGAGAACATTCGTCCGCATGTTCTAGGGATTAATGCGTACTTACTGGTTTCAGCTGTGAAAAACATGGTTTTGCGCATGGAAATCATTCTGGAAACACAAGGGGAACATATTGAACGAAGTACTCTGGGAACATTTGTAGAACATTTATCGGGGTAAAGCGCCGTCAGTGGTTTATCGCCTGTGGCAAACTGTTCGACTTCGCTGTCAAAAGTAAGGCACTTCTCTTCAACGCAAACAGGGTCAAAAGAAATAACTATATTGTAGTTTTGTGTACTTCTGGTACATCGCCCATTGAAAATTACTTTGCCATCATAAGCCTCAACAGGAGGCAGTAACAGTCATAAACCTCATTTCCTATTCCTTTATTGCTTTTTTGATTTTCAAGAATTTCTAGGGAAAAAAATCATTAAAAGATGTTTAGTTGCAAACTGAACTTCATGTATCGAGAACCCTTAAAGTGTGAGATGTAGTTTTAAGTGCATTGGTGGACTTAGTATTAAGGCTTCCTGCCTTTTTTATACGACTCAAAGTAATCAGTTTTTGAACCCTTAAATTTGATATAAAAGCAGATATTCGATTCATTAAAAATATTTCTGTGTGGATTTGTGGTTTCATTATACTTTGTGTTCACATTTGTCCACAGTAACCTATATTGAAAATTCAAAATTTTAAAATATCCATTTGGAAGCGTTATCATCATTTTCATTGTTAGGATGAGCGATTATTAACAATTTGGAAGAGTAATTGCCTTGACTGGATTGTGCATTCGAATCGGGAATATAAAATAATTCAAAAGGCGCAGAAATATAAAAGCAAATTAAAGAATTTTAAAAAAGTTCTCGGATGTTCGTAAATAATCTCACTGAATACATATAGAACGCGCCACTTGGCTGAATTTATTTACAAATTTAAAAAAAAAAAAAAAAAAAAAAAGATGTATTCGCAAATTTGATTGGCGAATTTATTTATTTAGTTTACTACATTGGTATATGGTGAATTTATTTAAATTAAATAGTCCATACATTGTAAAATGCAACCGTTCATATGAAAATGACAAATAGTGGCATGAGCAATTAAATATAAATCAAGTTATGGCAATAAAGTGCCTGTGCGCGTTTCCCTCATCCCCGGGGGTGGCCGTGGCCTGGTTGTCTCGTCGGTTGGCTGCTGGTTGGGTGACGGCCTGGGCTTGAGGGCCACCGCTGGCGGGACAGCTATTTGGGGCGCGGCTGTTGGGGGACTTTGGTCTGACCCATTTGCCGATTGACCATAGCTGGTGTTCCAGCAGTTGGTGACAGCCTCTGGTTCGTTTATCCCCAGCAGCTCTTCCATCATGAAACCCCCCGTGCTTCGGAGGGCACGTTAAGCCGTCGGTCCCGACTGCTACTGTCATCTCGTAGCAGTCGTTATTAAATGGGATGGCGCAAAACTCCCTCGTAGGAGTAGGTGCCGCAGATTATCGCTTGCGATAATCTACCCTCTGTACCAGATAATCTTCCCTCATCCCCGCTAAATGACAAGTAGGTAAACAAATGATTAGCGATTCCATTAACGTAGCCAAGTATGGTGGATTTAAATTAGATTTTGAGAAGCATAGCGAGCTTTCATTTAAAGCATCAAACAAGAATTTTATATTAAAATTAATTTGTGCTTATTTCTGAGAAACACTGGAAAAGATTGTCCATTACGAACAGATACCACTAAACGGCAAAGAGAGATAAAAATGATGGCAGAAAACTCTGGAGGTCACTTGATGAACCACACATTAACGAAATATCTGGACATGTTGAATTGACTCAGGTTTGATTGGTTCGTTGACTTTCTGCACACTGTACACACGACTTCATATCTACCACGTATCCAAAACAAATGTAATCATGCCCGCGGCGGGATTGGAACTGGCGACCCAACGGACTCGAAAAATGAAAAGCCTACGTCCCAGTTCCTCGGCCAATGGGCCAAATGAAATATCACGAAACCGCATTACATTTTAACAGGGTGTATTATTTATCCAGTTAGGCGCTTAAGAGAAACTGTGCATTACATAAGAGTAGATACATGGTGGCAATGATAAGAAATAGTAGTTGAGATATAAATAGTTTTGTACAGAAATACGGTAGCGATCAAATACTTAATAGAAATAATAGCAGACGAGCAGCGGATGCAGCAATCATAATGTGTTCGTAGACTAAAGAAAATTTCGCGAAAGCTTTTAAAATTAATCAAGCTGAAATTAATCAATTTTCTTGACAATTAATTTGGCGATAAAATCTATTTAACTTTACATGATTATAATCTTTAATTAAAGACTTTATAATTAAATACTCTTAATTAAGCTTCCGCTGAACTAAATTAATCTACGCACATTAAATAACAAGTCGGTCGCAACAAGTCCGTTCATTTATTATTTAAATCACCTTTAAACATTTAGAAGACAGATAAATAACAATTGCGGGGGGGGGGGGGAGAGAAGGAATAGATGCGATTAATTTCTTTTTTTTTAAGGAATACGTCTGTTCAACTTTAGAGACGACTCAAAATGTACGATTCTTCTTCCCATTTCATAGGAAAAAATTGATATCTCAAGATGTCGAAACTTTATATAAATTTTAAAAAATGGCAAAAAATGACGGGGGCGGAGAACGGCATAGTACAAAAAAGGGTTGTCTCTTTCTGCCTTCCTTGTCAGGTGATGATTTGCACGGCTTGGACCCTCGCCAAATGGATCCATCCGCTGTACAAACACGCTCGCTTCTTCCTCAGCCCTAGTGCCTCGAAACGCAAACCTTCGAGTCGCTCTTATTTCCAATCGGCAGGCGTTTGGTGGCGAGGCTGGGAGAAAGAGAAATTGTTTTTGTCATTATCTGTATCCTACTGAATATAAATTAAAAATGAAAATTTAATTTCAAAGTTACGTTTTTAAATTCAATAAAAATTTCATTAAAAACAAATGAAACTATTGAAACTACCTATATTACATTTTAAAAATAATTGTAGTTTTGAATTATAATATAAAATACGCCATTTAATATTGCGAGGAGAGGAATAATTATAGAAGACATTACGCCTAAAGAAACCTACACCTGAATTGATATGCTGCATCTGAAAGTTTCCAAGTAATCCCAGTTTACAGATAAAATCAATATAACAAATGTTGTAACGACCAAATGATGATAAGATATTTATTTTTACGAACGTTTAAACAAAAGATCCGTAAACAGTTTTTTATATGAAGAAAATTTTATACCAAAGGTTAAATCTTGATTCACCATTTACTATATCTAGAAAATGAGTTCGGCTGTAGCCCAATGCTTCTTGGAGGAAGCAGTCCTTAAGAAGCATTATATGACATTCGATTGTTTCTAAATGTTAAAAATAGATATAAAAGCCATTTTAATGACTTGTCAATACATTCCTGGTTTTTATTCTTAACATAAAATTATTTTGTTTAAGATTAAATTTGTGAGTCAATTGAACAGGAACAATTTGCTCATCAATGCAACGTATTACGTTCTACGAAAATCGTATACCTACTGCATGTTGGTTGACAGTACCTTCTCATTATGTACCCAAATGCGCTCTACAGTGCTGACATCTGATATAATTCTATTTAAGCTGCTAATCTGCCCACAAAAATGCTTGTTTCAAATGAAACCCTGTAAGACAATATTTCATGTCTGGGTAAACAAGTGTTCGGAAATAATTCAGGTACACCGTTACTAAATTGAAACAAGCGACATACTCTAAGCCAAGAAAATTTTCTTGTAGTATTACATCTATCACATATACCTTGGTGGATGATTCCTATTTCTTATAAGAAATGACAGAATCCGAATCTTTCCGTAATTATCCGCTTTTGTTGATTTCATGACAGCTGTGGCAAACTGCTGCTGCTATAGCCTGTGTGTAACAAAGTTTTCTAAAATGCTCATTTTACTTCCTTGTTCGAAGTAAAGGAAGTGCTGTAATCGCGAAAAATTTCGGTTTTCAGATTTCAACGGAAATATCCATTTTGGCCATCCCTGAATCCATTTTGACTAATTTCGGCGCAACGTCTATACGTAAGTATCTCTCATAACACAATTAGCCGTAGAATGTTGAAATTTTGTATTTAGGACTGTTGTAACATCTAGTTGTGCACCTTCCCTTTTGATTGCAATCGGCTGGGCCAAAAATGTATACAGTCAGACCTCTAAATAAAGCGGGGTTTCAATTTCGAAACATTTGGAATTTTGACTTTTTCTTAACTGTAGTAATAATCCCTCCTTGAGAGCTTTTCAACAATATATAATAAATAAGTGGTACTTATTTTCATTGATTCCAGAGTTATAGCCAAATAAAATTTTAATTAATGAAATATTTGGATCTTAGAAGGGGAAGGCACATCGGTTCGAATCCGACTTTATATACATATATTTTTTTAAATTTTTTTTAAATTTAAATTTATCGATATATTAATAATTATCAACCTCTGATCGTAAAAATCTTTTTAACAATAAATAATAATTCAATAATAGTTCAAAAAATATGAAAAAAAAATCAGAAGTTATTAGTGAAATAAAATTTTATGTACTTTTCATTTTAATTGAAAAATTTTTACAAGTTAAAAATATATATATATATATATCAAGTCGGATTCGAACTGATATGTGCATGATCAGTGAAACAAAATTAATGTATAAACTAATTGAAATAGGAAACTTTTAGGGCCATTTTTCTTGAGTATAATTGAATATTGCGTGTTATATTTTGTGATGACACGTAAACAGTGTACTATTCACACACGCCATATGGCTCAAATCGGTATCCCGAAGCCCGTGCCTTCCCCTTGTAAGATCCTAATATTTCAGATAAGATTGTTGAATTAATAATTGTTAATAAAATACTTTACTGTCCTCTTTATTAAAGAATTGGAGGATCGTATCTCAATTGAAATAAGTTTAAGTGAAGTCCAGCAAAAAATGTGTACATGTTATTTAATAGGCGTACAAGGAAGTCCTGTGGTGTCTACATCAGATTTTTTTCCACGTGGAGCTTTCTTTCTTGATTATCAATCAATTTTGAGCATGCATAATCCTTGGATGGGCACTGTCACGCCATGTTCGGTAAAGCTTAAATGTTTTCGTCACGTGAAACATCCAGAAGGAATGGATCTTCTTGAGAAACTGTTCGAGGTGTATCTAACAATGATGAACACAGTGCCTTTTATCCACTCGGGCGCTGAGTAGAACAAAGATAAATCTCCTCTTGTCTATCGGCCTGATTAAATAGAAAATTCAAAGAAGCGGGAGAAGCAATCTTTTTCAATAAAAGGGAAAGAGGGCTCTCGTTTATTAAAACGGACATCGGGTGTATTTCCTAAAGGAAGCCTTAAAACAGGGAACGTGTACATGCCAACCTTTTCAATTTTATGATGAGAGCATTTTTCCGATCCTCATTAAAATGAAATCAACGACAAAGCTCCTGAAGCCAGTAAATTGTATCCGGTCTGTGTGGCTCAATCAAGGAGGCCGCAGTTCAAAACTTTTACAGTTCACTGTTTTAACATCATAGGGCTAATAAAATCCGACAATATAATAAGAACTCATTTTTCTAAGAATGCTCAATCAGATAAGATAAATAAACTTTTTATGTGGTCTGTAATTAAAGCAACAGATTCTGGCAGACAGTAAGATCTGATCTGATATGAAGCTGCATTTCGTTCGTCATTACTGTATTCGTTGTTCGAATCCCTTTCGGTCATCACTCACATACACAGTATGGATTTCAAGTTCCCTTTATCTAATCTGTTCTCTTCTTATCTTTCTCTCTCTCTCTTTCTGACGGTCTCTTTCCAAGCGATTTTCCCTCGTACTTATAAAGCTTCTCTCCGGAAATCGTGTTTGCAACCCTACCAGGAAATAACCTTTTGTTTTCTTTCAAAAGGATCCATTTTTCCATCTCATTCGCTTTCCACTTTTGAAACGTATTCAAACGAAATTTATTATGAACCATAAAAAAAGTTGTTTCGATGAAAGCCTAACTACGAATCCAATGATTTTCATATTAGCCAACAATTATGCTATTGCCGTTTAGTATAAGTCTGGTGATTTTTGCAAGAGCTTCATTTCTGAGAATTAGCTGTTACCAAATGTTTTGTAAACAGCATTCGAAAAAGCGTATTATAACTGCTATCGGAAAAGAATGTAATCAAATTTATTTTTTTATCTAATTATGCTGTTTTTAATAATTTCTGCGAAAACAATTTTAGACTGCAATTTTAAATATTTACTTAACTTTATTCAGTTTCAGCTTACATTATACCACATCGATCTCCTTTGCTTCTCATGCATAATTTATGCCCAGACTCTGAAGCTGATTATCAAAGTTTTGCTCTATGTGCTTTAATCTCTGTATTTGATGCTAAGTAATGGACGAAGGAATTCATTAGTGCTTCGTGGTAACTTAAGCCGCCAGATTTAAAAGAAAACTTTTAGAAATTAATTTCTACAATAAATGCATGTTATTTGACAAACGTCTGCATTAACTTTTTCTTTTTCCACCTATCGTTATTCACTGTTTCTGAAGCGAGTAAATTTTATTAACATTCTTATGAGGTTTCCGTTAGTAATGCTCTTAACAATCTTAATTAATTGCTCAAAAATTCAATGCATTAAAAGCTGATGAAATCTGTAATAAATGAGATGAAATTTAAATGAAATTAAATAACATAAATAATAATCTAAAGCTGAGCATAGTTGATTTCACACGAACAAAGAGGATTAAATTTAGTTAAATTGCTAATACATAAGGTTTCCCTTAATTCACTCAACTGAATTTAATTTTAACGACATCGATTTTGTTTTTGAACTTATTATTAACATATTTTCACTATGCCACTATGTCATTTTAACAAGGCGATAGAACGCTGACGAAGCTAATATATCTTCAGCATATATTGGTTTCGCTCTGTTTGTGTGTCTGTCCGTCCGTCTGCCCGTCCTACGCGATTTCTCAAGAATGTTTTTAACTTTTTCAAATTCTGTTTTCGTTATTCGTTAGAAACCCTTCCTGAGCTCATCTGAGCTCACTTGATTATAATGCCATTGAAATCGATCTAACAGTCACGTGACTACTGAGCGCCGCCGCCCCCCCCCCCATTAAATTTTTTTATTGGCAATATAAGGCTTGTAATAAATCGTTCGAAATGGAATCACGAGAAACAAACAAATATGACATTCTTTTCGATTTTAGAAATGCCAGTCCAAGAAATTGACCCCTTCAAGCACGTGCACTAACATTAAGGATACCCAATATATCATGTGATATATTGATCGTTTCGTGCTGACGAGTCATAAATGAATACAAGATTAATTTTTCTTCATCATTTAAGCATTGTTGATGTGAGTTTGGACAACAACACCTAGAAACTAGGCCTGCGTACAGAAACGTGCATACATCATTGTACGTCGATTAACTTGCATATTAAGCAATGATGCATAACTGGATCTCTGCATCCGACTACAGGCATTGTTTTCTGTTAGAATAAACAAAGCTGTTTGGCCTATTATTGTCCCCCCTCAAGTTATCCTATATTATTGTCCATAGGTGCTTAGAGCAGTAGCTAAGGCACTGGGTAATTGATATCAGCATCGAATTACTGTTAAGCTTATTGTTATAATCAAGTAATTTCTATTAGGCTTATTGATATAAATAGCCAGTTGACCTATTATTATTATTAACCTATTATTGCTGTCATTAGCTAATTGCTATCTAGGGCTATTGTAAAAATTAGCTGCTTATTGTTAGGCCTGTTGTTAACGATAGCTATACTCTGTACAATAGAAGAAAACGTGGGCTAGACACAGGATCAGGGCCGGATTTAGGCAGCTAGAGGCCCCTGGGCTATTCCATTATGAGTAGTATGAATGTAAGCCCCTCTTGATCTTGAAGCTCTAGGCTGAAGCCCTGCACAGGATGCGCATCTTTTGTAAGCGCTTCTGATTGGCTAATTCCGCACTTCCACGTTTTCTTTTATTGTACAGAGTATAATTACAAAAAGCTAGCAGTTAGGCCTAGTTTAAAAAAATCTAAAAAAAGTTAGGCCTTTTTTATAGAAAAGCTAATAAACTGTTAGGCTTATTGTTAACAAGTAATTGAGGTTAGGCCTATTGTCGTCATGAGCTAATTAATGTTTCGCCTATTTTTAAAAATAGCTAACTGCTTTTAAGCCTAATGATAAAAGCTAATAGATGTTAGGTCTAATGCTTTTTGTCAATAGCGAATTGAAATTAGGCCTATTGTTATCAATAGCTAATTGAAGTTAGGCATATTGATTGCTCGATAATCACTGATGTTAAGACTAAATTTTGGCCATTAAGTAATTGCTGTTAGACTTATTGTCAATTAATGTCGAACCTATTGCTGTTAATAGCTAATTGCTGTTAGGCCTATTGTTAAAATATCTGATTAATGTTAGGCCTGTTGTTAAAAATAGCTAATTAATGTTAAGCTTAAAAAACATTAGCTTATTTCTGCATTGTATCAAACTGTAAATTTAAAAGTCAAAATTTTATATACCGGGTGTTTCATAGACTCTGACCAACATGTTAGTTGAATAACTCGTCAACAGGTGGAGCTAGTGCCGTGAAAGTTTGTGGGAGTCAAAGGAAATGGATTAGGCTTATTTTCGACAAATACAGTACTGTCCAGTTCCCACGAAAATGCCCCTGCGTTGTTGAAAGTGCTCACAGTCGTGGACGAGTCCAAAGCACTTATAGGGAGGGGCACGTGATTTAAGTGGAGTGGAAGAATTGTTGAATCTTCAAACAAAAAAGCCCTTTTAATGGGTACGGAAAGAGATTCCAAATCGTCTTTGTATTTATTTCAAAAGTAATTTACTATTCAATTAACATATATTAATATTATTCATTGTTTTGTTTTGAAAACGCTTGCTGTATAATCCCTATCAGTGCTGTGGACTTGTCCACGACTGCAGCGCGCGCAGTGAGCACTTTCAACAACGCAGGGGCATTTTCGTGGGAACTGGACAGTACTGCAGTTGTTTCACAGGGTATAGACCAAAGAAAAAGGCGAATAACATTTGAACGGAAAAAGATCTTTATTTTAAACTTTCAGGATCAACACTTGAGACCAAATGAAATTAAAGGCACTAGACCACTTCCTGAGTGTTTCGGCAGGGCTCTGGTCACAATGATAAAAAGTCTTTACTGAACTAAATAAACGGATGGATAATACAATATCTCTTAATTTCTTATTCAATGTAATACTCCAAAAAAGGCAAACAGTCAATCATATTGGATTTGGAGAAATCACGTCAGATTGCGCGAATATATACTATGGTTACAAGTTTTCGGACATCCCGGTAAAACAGTGGATTTTGCCATGGATGTCATATTGCGACCTCACCATAAGTATAAAAGGATGCAGGCGAATCCACAAACGTCATTGCAAACCTGAAATGGTCTCATGGGAGGAAAACGCGGCAGAAAACGTCAACACTATGACAATTCGTAGAGAGCTTGCAATTTGTGTTTCATGACCGAGCATACAAACTGAATGTTATGCAAAGAAAAAAAAGAAAATAATTTTTACAGTGACGTAAAGAATGACGAAAATGGGCCCTTGAGTAGGCCTAATAGTGACGTGTCTTATTGAGCGACTAATCACGCTATACTATCGGTCTGGCCGAAGCATAGGTGTGCGTAGGAGTGAATGAATGGTAATTACCCGACTATGTTGTGCCACAAGTAAAGTCGGCGGTGGGCACATAATGGTTTGGAGTATTTTTTCTAATATTTCGGGCTCGGACTCATAATTCCCGTGATTATCTCCATGTTTTAGACAATTCCAGCTATCCATTGAGGCAACAGTTTGGTGAGGACTTATTCTTGTCTCGACACGATCGTATTCCCGTTTGTAAATCGTAGGCTCTGCAGAGCTCACATAAAGGTTGAAGAATTGGATTTACCTGATCTCAATTTCAAAGAACACTTGTGAAATGAATTCTAAAGTCGACTGCGAGCTAGGTCATCCGCTTCATATTAGCTTATTTACAAGTTACAAAAATTTAAAACTTATAATAGCAGCGGCAAATACTCTTGCACCCGGCCCCTGCAAATATAAGAAATTAAATTACCTTCTTCCAAGTCGATTTTAGCTTTCATTTTATTTTAATATTTCGTACTTCTCATGAAATAATGTAGACTATTGTAAGTTAATACTGTTTCAATCAAATGCATTTCGAAATATAAATAACATGGCAATAAATATCGTGCGAATTGTCAATAAATTTAAAACGTTTTGAAAAACCAGGAATATAATAATAGTAACTGAATAAGCAACTGAGAATGATAAAAAATAGTACGTTAAGTAGTGTTATGTTTTGTGAATCGGATTCAAAAGCATTAATTTGTTTTGAAAAAAAAAATAGAAAAAAAAGCTTAATCAATTCAATTTTCCCGTTTTTCACTCGAAGTTGTCGGAACTGAAGAGGTTAAGTTGGGACTAGAAACAAATTGAAACAATATTTTATGACAGAAATTATTTGATATGTACAATTATACTATATGTATTATATAATTATACAACTTATACTATACAATACTTTTAGTCATTGTATAATTATATCAAATAATTTCTATCAAAGTATTGTTTCAATTTGTTTCTATTGTATTTATACACAGTTTTTATTTTATCTTGTTCATTATTTAAGTAGGGACTGTTTTTAATTTCTTTAAATCTTATTAACGGATATTTAAAATTAATTAAAATAAATCTTAAATTTAATTATTATTATTATGTAAATCCTTGTAGCTCTTATAGCGGAAAGAGTCGCTTTTGTAGAGCGGAGATTGCCATGAAGGCGAGGAATTTCAAAATCTTAAGATTAAAGAGTGATATTAACATTAAGGTTTCCTCCGAAAATACAATGCACGGATCTCTAATAGTTTTAGCATTAAAAAATGTTGAAGAGCTGTATTCTCAAGCTATAGATTTCCAACGGTACGCAATAAATAATAGGAATGTCTAATGAGAAAAATTGCATATTTAATTTATGACGCGTGTGAACCAAGGAGGGTAATCGCACATCCGTGACTACCTACCTTTGAGCTCTAAAGCGAATATTTGTGTAAAGCAGGTAATTAAAGTGGCATAACTTCATCTTGGATATTTCTTTAAGGGCTATGAAATGGCATTTAAATTTTTACCGACACCCCCAATGTTAGCCCAAGGCCGAATCTAGACGTTCGTAGCAATTTTCTCCGGCAAACTGCTTTGTATGATAACCGTTTTTCAGTAAAGATGGAGGGGAAGGGAGAGGAAACTTCCACTAGAAGAAGAAGGCCTTTGATCTTGATTTAAGACGATGAGATTTTCCCTTTTCAAACACTTTCCCGGCGCTTTGGCCCTTTTTTTAAAGAAAGAGGAGGGGTTGAAGGGGTGGGGTGGAAAAATGTTCTGTCTTCAGTAGCAGAAAATATTCAGCTGCTCTCTTAAGTTCCTCGGGGGATCTCGTCTAACGATTTCGGGTGGGAGATGGCCCGCTGTCGTTTGTCAGTTCCATCTTTAAAGCTGATCGGGGCGAGAGATATTTTGCGATCTTTTTCCCGGACTGCTTTCTCATTGAAATTGTCCAAACACGACGAGGATCTTCCTGTCATCAATTCTGAGAGATAGAAAAAAATCTTTATAGAAGGAAAACAATTGATGAGGAGGAAAGCAGTGATTTAATCGGGAGTTTCTTAAGAAAAGAAATTATATTTTATTAGAAATTTATACCTTTTTGAAATAATGAGACTCGAAATGCTTCCGTGAGATTTCAATATTTTACCACAACTCCTATTTCAAAAGCTAATGAAAAAGTAATTTTGTTCCTCATAAAATTGCATAAAGCAAATATTAGCTTATTACAGCATACACATGTTGATATTAATCGGAATTTTAAATTTTGAAATATATACGAGGGTTGGGGCATAAGTCATGGCAACTATTTTTTTTCTTGTAGATATGTGAACGGATCACAAACGTATATGCGTCATGTGGAAGTTCGGCAGGCACAGAGCCATCTAGAAACGATGGCTCTGTGATAGCTGGTAGTAGCGCAGCGAGGGCTGTGAAATCAGTCAGTTGGTGAGTGTCGTGCGAGATGGAAGTAACCCGTGTTGAGCAGCGCACTTACATCAAAATAGCCGTTCTCCGAGGGAGAAATGCGATGGAATGTCACAGGGAATTAGTGGAAGCCCTTGGGAATAATGCCCTACAGTAGCACGGTGAGTAGGAAAGTTTCACATGGTGCGGCAAATGCTGAGGCTGATGGTATTCAGCGTCTCCCACATCGTTGGCAGCGTGTGGTGACAGTAGCAGGGGACTACTTTGAGGGTCTTTAGGCCCAGGTTTGTCATGTCAACTGTATGTGTACTGTGTTGTCATTCTTTTGCACCGTGAAGGCCATATTGCCCTGTATACTACCGTAATAAATTAGTGTGTTACGATATTTCAGTGCTATTCATTGTCCACACATGTAGTTAACACCTTGTCCTTTCGTCTGTATATGTCACATTTTCCAACCGGACTGGTATCTTCAAGAAAAAAAATAGTTGCCATCACTTTTGCCCCAACCCTCGTCTTTTCCATAGTTAATTCTTTTTCCACGGCTTATCTTTTAAACCAAAGCGTATTAAAAATTATTCGGCTAATCAAACGCATTTGTTATTAAGTAGCCGAAGAATGGAGCTATTTATTGTTTTCACAATGTCCGTCTGTCTGTCTATCCGTCCCCTTCATAATTTCCGCATTTTTTGAGGTAGAAGATTGAAACTCGGAATGTAGCTTACTATGTGCATGTCCACCTTCACTATTTAGTTTGGTTTTGATTGGCCCACTGGGGTCGGAGTTTCAGGGGCGGAAATTAGAGGGGACCAAAAGGTCTATGCGTATTTACGCATATAAAGGAGTGAAATGCATATTCCTCTAAGCAAGATCAACATTACTGTAAAGTTTGGGCCAAATTGTCCTAATGAGATCGGAGTTGTGGGGATGGCAGTCACTTGGTCTTTAGAACTATGGAAACATATGGCATGTGATATATCATTCGTTCGGAAAGAAGATAGAGCTCTTTTTTCATTTTCTAAATACTACGTTTGAGAAAATCAATTTTTCGATTAAAAAATGGAGGGGGGGGGGGGTAAAAAGTGCAATACATGACCTCACCGCTTCCGCTACTTTCCTATACCTTCCTCGAGAGGATTAATTTCTTGTTATTTATTTACAACAAGAAATTTGTCCCCAACGAGGAGGGTATAGGAAAGTAGCGGAAGCTCTGACTTCATCTATATTTTACCCCTTTAATCCGCACTTTTTTCCCTCGCTTTTATATAAAAAAATTTATTTTCTCGAATATAGTATTTAGAAAATGTAAAGGGGACCTATCTTCTTTTGTTTCTCATCATTTCCGATCGAATGACATAAGATATGCCATATGTTACCATTTGAAAACATTTCCGAAGACCACGCGAATGATACTCCCCACAACTCCGACCCGAACGAAACAATTTGGCCCAAACTTAATAGTAATGTATATCTTGCCTAGAGGAATCTGCATAACGAATTTCATTCCTTTACCATATAGACCAGATGGTCCCCTTTAACTCTGACCCTAGTGGCCAATCAAAACCAAACTAAATAGTAAAGGAAGACATGCCCATAGTAAGCTACATTCCGAATTTCAACTTTCTAAGTCAAAAAGTGCAGAAATTATGAAGGGGACGGACAGACAGACGGACATTGTAACACCAATAAGTAGCTCCATTCTTCCGCTACTTAATAATTGAATTTCAATTTAAATTAATTTCAAATTCATTATGTCCCAATAAAACGAATAGCTTTAAGGTTAATGTAAATTTTATTGGCACATAATGAATTTGACATCGATTTAAATTGAATTTTGTAAAATTTCCTTTCAGTAAGGATATTTTTGGATGACTTTTTTTTAATTTTATACTGAATGCTGCGAGTGCGATGATGCCGTATAAATTTCCCAAATCGTTTTCATTTTGTTAACTAAATGTTACATATTCAAGATCATGCGATAAACATGAACGCATTATCTTAAAAGGGGCTGACAATATATTCCTAACCTTTTAATTAATCTGCAAGCAATTAATTAAAAATGTATGAGCACGTATTAAAGGAGATCTCACTTCATGTAAAATAAAGTTTTCGAAATATCTTATTTCAAATGCTATGCAAAAGAATAATATCGCTTTAAATTTTTAATAAATATTTTAAAAATTATTTTTGATATAGGCCTACGAAGCCGACAAACACAAGGCATCTACCAGGCACTTTGCTTGTTCAGAATTGATTGAAGTGCAAGCAACAAACCCTCGACAATCTATTTTGCTTTCTAAAAGAGAAAGCACGATTGCAGAAATTTTCCAGTAAATTTTTTTTTTTAAATTTAGCCCAGGTGCGTGAACGGGCAAACGAAGCTATGCAAAACATTTACGGCCAACCTCCTCTTCCTCGGCCCGAAAACTCTTGCTCGGTGTTTCGCTGTTTGGTGGCTAAGAGTGGCTGTCTCGGGCATTTCGTAGCCTTTTCTACCAATGGAGGCTCTTTTTTCTCCCCTTTTCCATTTTCCCCCGCATTCGGCAGAACATTTTCACCGATGGCCACGCGCATCACGCATACGAACGAGACGAAAAACGACCCTACGTGCCCAGCTCCAGGCTCCGCATTTTTATTAACGATAATAAATCGGTAATATTCATCCGCTCCACGGCGAGCACCAACCAACGTGATATTCAACTCCGGAAAAGAGACGTGACCAGCAGCGAATGAATGAACCTCACTCATATCATATCATATACACATATGAAGTCGAGAGAGGAAGAGAATCTTCAAGAACTTGCTTCAGCAACCAACTGTGTAGTCAACAGCATCTGCCACACTACATTCAAACCTCATTATTCGCCATCCAATTCTAGCATCTCTAACTTATTAAAAAATAAGCGCCAAAATTTAAAATTGTCCGTTTAAGTGAATTTTCATCTTCAATAAGAAATTTCGTTTTCGTATTTCTTTGAATATACATCTTGTCATAAATTTTGTAAGTTTTCAAACGCCCTACCTTTAGAAGAAGATCTACAAAAATTTATTTCAGGCCAACATGAAAAGATATTTTTCATCTATTACGTTAAGTTTTTTCAAGTATGCCTAGTGCTGCGATTACTGGGACGTGCAAGAAATTGAACAACAGATTAAAAAGAGCGTGAATGTGCATTTCTCTCCTTCGAGAACGTTTGGCCTAGTCCACCAAGAAATTTTCAAATATTACAATTTCTGAAATTCCATCGATTAGAGAATCTTTTTAGAATATATATCAGAGTGTATCAAATTAAATACTAATACAGATGTGTCACAGAGCCAAAAAACAAGATGTTGGCTTTAGTAAACATTCAGTAACATTGTCCATACAGGTATATTCAACTTGTTCCAACCAATCAAATGATCTTCCTAATTATTTAAGGAGTTCGTCATGATTCAGCCTGCAACATAATTTAGGCCCTGGTTTTAATAATATAGCAAAGGTTCATACCGATATCATATTTAATGTTTCCAGCAGCTTGCATAAAACCCACTACTGAGACGAATATTTTGTACATGAGTGAGAAATTACACATTCTTCAACACAGTTTTGGGATGGGAGTATCTTAACCCCGTTTTATGGCATTTGGAACGCATTCTTACTCACACGGTGCTGGTCATGAATACACAGAATGCTCAAAAATAAATACACCATATTTTGATATATAAGTATTTAAATAAAATGCCATGATTACAACTAATATTAATTTCTTTTTTAGACTGAAATCCAATTTATCTAAATTAGAACATACTGTATTTGAAACGCAAATTTCTGAAAAAATATCTAATACGTATATTCAAAAAGGATTGCCGGTCAATCTGATATTGGGCTATCCCAAAGACAAATACCCAAGAACCCTATCTACGATCAACAGAATATTAGTCCAATTTATAGTCAAGGAGAAAGCAAATTGCCAGAAACGTCAGGTCAACTAGGTCGTGAGTCAGAGGTCTCCGTGCTGTTCCAATGTCTGTTAAGGCCAATTCTTATTTGTAAGCTTCAGAAATGGCGGGGGAGGGATTCCATTGCTAACAGAAAGAAGTAAACTACAGAGTCGAGTCACATTATTATGACCACCAGCTAATATCCCGAATAACCGCCTTTAGCGGCACGGACAGCAGCTAGACGGCGTGGGAGTGAGTCAATAAGATTCTGGTAAGTTTCTACTGGTAGCTCTTGCCATATAGATTGTAAAGCATCCGATAGCTGCTGAAGGGTACGCGGTGGTTGTTCCATTGAGCGCACATGACGACCGAGATGATCCCAAAGGTTCTCGATTGGGTTGAGGTCTGGGGAATTAGGGGTCCAGGGTAGTACTTGGAACTCTTGCTCGTGTTCCTCAAACCACCCCCGAACAATTGCAGCAGTATGACACGTCGAATTGTCTTCCTGGAACGTGCCATCCCCCTCTGGGAAGACATTCGCCATGCATAGGTGTACTTGATCTGCAATTATGGATAAATAACCGAATCGGTCGAGAGTGCCTTCCACAGGTATCAGTGGACCCAGACACTGCCATGAGAACACTCCCCACATCATGAAGCTGTCGTCACCAGCCTGGATTCGTCCAACAATGGTTGCAGGATGCTTGTTCTCGGAGGTTTCTCGCCTCACCCGCCAACGGCCGTCACTTCTGTGGAGCAGAAATCGTGACTCATCGGAGAAGGCAACCTTTGTCTAGTAGCACCCTCGTTGGTTTGAGCGGTAAGTTGGTCCACCCTTGGCCCGAAAGCCGATTATCATCCACTTTTCCAGATCTGATAAATTACGTTTCCTTCCCATTGCAGCAATGAGTGATATGTTTTTAACATAGTGGAAACCTACCTTATATAGTCACCTAACCAATTCCCAACATCTGACATAGTTCCTCGGCTGGGCAACCCCGAAGACAAACGTAGGGAGTGGTCATAATAATGTGACTCGACCCTGTATTATTAGCTAGATTATTTTAGATATGCACCTATGAGGAAGTTTCTTTTAACTATGAATAACATTAAGAGAAGGAATGGGTGACAAGATGAGTAAAACATAGCTAGCTTTTTGACACAAAATTTTCTAATAAGATCTGCGCAGTTTTCAGACAGGTGTAGAAAATAGCCAGGAGTTTGATGTTAACAGACTACAGTCCGTCCTAAAAGTTTACTATAATTTATGAAATTCTGAAATGTTTAACTTCAATAATTATTCTACAGAAATCAAAACACTGATAGGTGAAAAAGGTATCATTTCTATTAATGACAAGCTTCACAGCAGTTAAGAACAAAATATGAGCACTCTCGAATATTTAATAACAGAAACACAATACATTATTTTTGACACCTTGCATCCAAAAAGTTTACAGTAAGAGACAACTTGTCCAAAAAGTTTACAATAATATCAAGTCTGTTAACATCAAACTCTTTCTCTGCTGTTTGGTGAGGTTCTTTCTCTGCTGTTTGGTGAAGTGCGGTTTCTTCTTTGGCCGTGCAGCAATGTACTCCATGGCTTTCAAGTAATTATGTGTTGTTGATTTTGTTGCTTGCTTGCCAGTTATGCAGGACAGTTTTTTTCCAAGTCACGAATTGACTGCCGTCTATTCTCCTTTACAATCCTGTTTAATGTCTCTCTCTGTGGCTGGTTTCGGTCGACCATTTCAGGAGAACCAGATTGCTTGTGTCTTTCGAGGTATTTTTGCACACTTGCCTATGATCGAGTATCGGCCACATAAAATTTTGTGTAATTGCACATTGGTTCACGCATATAATGAAGAATTAGGTGTTCACAAAAATTTTGTAAATGCTTATACATGTAAATGTCCTTTCAGGTTAACTTTTATTGATTTATTAATTTCTGAATTTGGTTTACTCATAATTAAAAAAAATAATTTCTTAACTCGCTTATTGTTGCTACATCCAAAGCATTTCTCTCCGTGCTATGGTGCGTGTTCTTCTTCTTCAAAATGAATACGTCAAAATTTTTTTAAAAAATGGGGGCGGGGGCATCAAAATATTTCTTTACAATACAAAAAAGGAAAACGTCTGATAAAATTACTTTTACAACCCAACGGTTTGTTTCTCTCAAACTGGGGCAATGGGCATTAAAGATGTCTGTGAAAAGGCTCACCGTTATACATCAAACTAGTGGGATCAACTGGAAAACCCGGATTCGAAATCGCTCTTCCTATGGGATTAACCTTGAAAGGAAATGGACCTCGAAGCGTTTAGATCAAGTAGCGCCAGCTTTACTGGAATTAATAAAACCTATCACAATTTTTAAAAAAATTAACTTGTAAGAGATGACTTCCTTACATTCAAACAGGTAAATCTCATGCATTAAGAGGAACATAACGCTTTCTTGTATCTGTACGCTAACATGACCCAGTAATACGTGAGGAATAATATTGTAGTTTGATTTTTAAACACGTTGATGTAAAGCACGTTCAAAAATACAGTACATAAGGGAGAGTGGGGGCTGGTCCGGAGAAAAATAAGTTTCAGGCTATTACATAGAATACATTACGTATAATTTAAATCTAGTTTTAACATTAAAATATAGCCATAAACATATTAGCATATTTAATATTAATTTTCTAAACCTCTAGTTGTGCAAACTAACCTCAAACCGGGATTGCTTCGAATAGCTTTGAAGCTACTTCGGACACGATTTATTAGAATAAAAAGAGAACTATGCAAAAAAGAAATAGGCTTTATTAAGAAAGAATTAACAAAGCAAGAAATTTTATTAAGAAGGAATAAAATGCAAGACAATTTTTAAAACATGAGTTAACACAGCCAACACCTCCTAGACAGAAGGCCTGCGCACAGAAACGTCATACATTGTTACAGCACACAAAAGCGGCTATTGTTAATCGTATTTCTACCAATAATAAGCCCTAAATTTGGCCGTTTGATGATGATGTAACAATGTATACAGTTTCTGTGCGCAGGCCTTCTGTCTAGGTGGTGTTGACACAGCTGACTTGCTAGATTGAACACTTCGACTTTATTTAACAATGAAAATTATCTACGCTGTCTACGCCTGTCTATTGTTTAACAATGAAAAAAATTACTCCGAAAGACATTTACGAATGCTGTTGTGTTTGGCCAAACAAGGTGGGTTTTACGAAAACCACACCAGAAATTTCGGCGACTTCTGGGAAATATGGACCCCAAGGAAACTGATTTTTGTATTCTTAGGAAATTGATTTCATGTCCCTCATTATTCAAAATGACTTCTTATGTTTTTAACACCTTACGCATGTAAAATGACAGTGGAAATACTGAAGCAATGCTTCAAATTATATAATTTAAATGGGCGCTTTGTCTTTCTTCTCTCTGTAAACTCTAACCATCTAAAGTATCATAATTCGTTAAGATATAGCATCTTATATGAGAAAATGGCTAAATCACAGTCCGAAACGACCTCTCCTAGCGTGTCCTCACACCGATCCCACACATCAAGGGAACTTCATTTGATCCTTTGGCCAAACATGTAGCATGCCAACATGAAAATTTGCCATAACATAGAGGACTGCTCCTTTACAATATTACGCATAAAATTGGATAAAATTCTTAACTAGGAAGCACAGGAAACAAATCAAAGAATGTATATACAACATCTCTTTACGCAGCTCGTCCACCTTTCATGATATGCACTTGCAACTCCGCGTATAAATTGACAACATATGAGAACATCTGGAGAAAATCTCAAATGCGAACGTTTAAGCTAGAAATCAACTTGTCCGAAACACGCCCACTCTTCCCTACTTAAGAGAATGATAACATTAACGCTACAAATACCTCGACTAGACGTGTTATTAAATCGAGTTGTTAATAACATTATTCCACATGTCCTAAAATATAGTCTTTACAGATAGAACAAGTAACTATTTGTACCATTTCTCTCTTCCGATTTCTGGAATAATTTCTTTCTTTCTTTCATCCTCAAATTTGCTTCTAGTTGGTGCAAATTCAATGCTCAGATGAAATGTGTCCAATTCGGGCTGAGAGTAACCAATTTTTTCAAGGATTTTAATACTTTCACCTATCTTCTTGTCAAAATAATAATAATTTTTTAACACAGCTCAATCTTTTTTTTAATAATCATTTAAATGATACTGACCTTGGTGATTGTAATTTTAAAAATTTTAAAACTTTGATTGTTAGCTCTATTATTTGTTGAACTTTATTTTTAACTATATTGCATTATTGTATATTTACATTTTGACCATCACTCGTTTTGGACTTTTGCCACCTGTTGAGCCATGTATTAAGTATATTCTGATTGAATAAATTGAATTGGTTGATTGAATTGCTTATTATTATTATGTTATCATATTGTCTATCATTGACTGTTCGATTGACAGAACAATATAAGGCAAAATTTTGATGGATCATTAATGATTCAATGTTTGAAAGATAAAAACTTTATTTTCAGTCACTATGGAAATTAGGAACGTTTTGAAATTGCTTCAAAATTTCTATAGCTACTAGTATAATGTATCATAATTCTTTAGATTAATTTTTAAGGTAGTTATTTAAGAACGTGTTTCTTACAAACGATAGGTAATTTACCTTCGGGCTCTCGGTCTACCGATTCATCCTCATTGCTGAAACAGTTGGCAATGAGCAATTAATCAATTTACTGTATCCCTAATCAGTCATAGCGATTCCGTCCTCTAAATTCGAATTTTTAAGAAACATATTGAGGCAATGTGCTCGATCACACTGAATGATACATAGAGGGATTAGACAAAATAAAATGAACACTTGTCAAATGAAACAAAATATTTATTAAGAGGGCGATAGCTCTGCTTTTGCATTAATTACAGCTTGTAGCCGACGTTGGATGGACAAATACAAGTCTTGCGAATCAGTCACAGAGATACGAGCCATTCCTTCTGCAAAAAGGTCCCTAATCCAGAAAGTGTCCTTGGAGGTGGAAACCTACCGCGCAGCTTGGCCTCCAAAATCCCCCACAGAGGCTCAATGATATTAAGACCAGGGGACTGAGGGGGCTAGTCGAGGTGTTGCATTTCATCATCGTGTTCATTAAACCAGTCTCGGACAATTCGAGCAGTGTGAATGGGAGCATTACAGTTTGGAACTCAGGTCATTCATCAGTGAAACAGTTTACAGCATTGGATAAAGATGGTCGACCAGAATACTGACATAATCCTGTGCTATAACCCGCCCATGCAGGACAACAAGTGGGTCGAGACCACGGTAAGACATCGCCCTCCAGAGCATGCTTCACAGAAGGAGACAGTCAACATCATAGGCTTCTGCTGGCGTTCTCCAAATGTAAACGCATCCGCTTGTCTGGAACAATGACGATTCGTTTGACCAGATAACATTCTCCCATTGTTGTTGTTTCCAATTTCTATGCTCGCGACACCATTTTCGTCGTTTCAATGCAGTGCATGGCGTCACCAATGGTTTTGGAATAACCGCTCTGCCGCATGCAGTTCACCCGAATAGTTTTTGTTGATACAGCTTCCTGTAGACGTGTGTTCACTTCAGATGTTATCTGGGATGTTGTTACCTTATGCTTTCTGGCCACAATCCGCTTCAAAACACTTCTGTCTCTATCAGTGAGCTGCTTCGACTTTCTGCCACTGTTGTACTTGGCAGATGATGTCTTTCCCCGTTTCTTATAGGTTGAAATAACAGTCGACACAGTACTTCTCCCGACCCCAACAAAAGTGGCAGTTTTCGTTACTGTGGCTCCGACAAGATGGGTCCTAACGCTATAACGGAGTTTTACGCCGATATATATTTAGCATCCGCACGCTATTACTGCTATTAATAGATTTTTGTGTGTACATCCCCTCCCCCCCGCTAAGTGTCACGGTTCAAAACTAGAGGCCGATACTATAAGACAGGTTTCCCTAGAGCACTTATTTACATATTATTCCATACATATTATTCCATGGCATGTAACGTGAAATATTGGAGCTAACCAATCACAAATCGTTTAAGTTTGGGGGTCGTGGTTTTACATTTTTTAAATTACTTTTAATAGTTTTTTTTAATACTTTTAAAGTTTTTAATCGTGATTTTCGTATTCAGCTTACTGAAATTTATAAAAAAAAAGGCCCTTCTTTTTAAGAAAAAACTTTCATGCAACTTCCCCATTTAAAAATTTATTTCTCTAAAACAAACAAGTTTTTTTTTTTCCCCTCATTCCTCATAATTTATACATAACTTTTCCAAATCGATATACTTTCTTAATGAAATGTTCACAATATTTTTAATGAATAGAAAATGCTGTAAATAGTATATAGTCTGTGAAAGCGAACATAAAAAGAAATTAAGCAAAATTTTGGGGTCCGTTATTAATATTCCAATTTAATATTTTATCAGTTAGTCTTTTTTTCATTTTTGAAGTAATCCCGTTTTTAATAAATACTTCGATCTGAAACTTTGTTTTTGAACTAGCTTATATTAAATTTTTAGTCTTTTAAATTTCAATTTTTTTTTAATTTTTACTTTTTCATTTACGTAAAGAAAGAAAGAAAGAAAGAAAGAAAGAAAGAAAGAAAGAAAGAAAGAGGAAAAGAAATTTTAAGTCAGTGTTTTTAACTTTCTTTAATCGAAATCTAAGAATTTTTTTTTTTTTTTTTTTTTTTTTTTTTGTGTTAATGAAAAATATTTAAACACATAAATTCCCTTCAGGTAAGGAAGATAAGTTAAACGTCAGATTCAGAAATCATTCCTCATTTACTCAACCTTAATAAAGAAAACGAACAAATTTTATAAAAAGAAGTACATGAAGTCTCAAAAAAAAATCCTTTAAATTTTATTTTAGGATCCTTAAAGCCGAACCACAAGAATAAATATAAGAACTCGGTAACCTGAAACATTTCTCATAAATGCAGATTTAAACAAATAAAATATGCTAATTCGTTTACAATTGCTGAAAACACTTTGCATATTCTATTAGTTATTTTGTAGAAAATTCGATCTGAAACTTTGTTTTTGAACTTTTATATGTTTGAAATAAAATTCCAAAAATTTCCACCCGTCAAGGCGGAAAAAAAAAATTTCTGAGTTGTTTACATCGACGAGCAACTCATTTACATTTCGAATTGCGGTCGATGAGAAAGTTATGAATTCAGTTACCTTCTCAGGGTATAAGAAAACTGGCAGCGAAATATTTTTTTCCATAGTCAACGTCAAGAACACATTCACTGAAATGTTTTCTTCTTTTAAATTTTCTTATTAAGCTAGAAAATTGTTGACCGTTTTTTTTTTTTTCTTTTTCCTTTTTGAGTCAAATGACGCTTTTGTTTCATTCATCCATGCAACAACGACCGATTCAAAATTTCCTTATTCAATGCTAAAAATCTTCAGCTGCGCAGCAATTATCCTGAACCACTTTAACCATTACAAAATAAACCTTTTATCTGTAATGCATTAAGTGCAAAAGCAGGTAATCCTTCCATTTCAATCACGAACCCTTCGTAACGCCGAAACCCAAAAACAAGTTCTGTGTTAAAGGAACTTCAACTATTAATAAAGTAGAAATTAATTTTTCAAATCAATTTCTTGCTTACTCGACACGTAATGATTGACGGATTTAGGAATACACTTACAGACAATATTACATGACTCAAATTTTATTAATTTTGAAAACATTTTTTCTTAATTTTTCCAGGTCAAAAGAGAGACAAACGTCATAACAGAGACAAACTACTTTTTTTTTTTTTTTTTTTTTTTTTAATATTTTCAATGCATATGGATCTGCCGCGGTCAAAGATCTCACCACGAAGCGGTGAACCTGAAACTTTTACGACCCCCAAAAGTGGATCATTTTTTAAGCTCGTAAGACGAGAGGAACGGAAAATTGGCAGGAAAGTCGAGCTGCTTTCGTTCGAGAATTTCAAACGTACGTGAGAAAAGAATTTTTATGTTGATTTACCAGGGGGAAATATATTCATTGAATGTAAGTGAATCTTCTTTCTCCTTTCCTAACGACATTTCAATGAAGATGCCTCCGAATAATATAATCTCATCCATTTTCCCAAGCGAATCCTTTTTTACATTCTTATATAACTGAGTGCAAAGGTCCTTCTCGCTTAGCATTCTAACTTCGCCCTATTCTCTGAACTTTGGGGAAAAGATTGGATTCCCCAAAATTTCAACAAAGCAAACACTGTATTTCTCATGTCTGCGGTTATGCCAGTTTGCTCTCATGGGATTTCGATATCTCTATAAGTATGGAAATTAACCTGCCGAACGGGACGAGTGTGTTGTCGTAGTTCTCGAAGGGCCTTAATTGTTTCCAATGACAACGTCACAACGGTCACAAAACGGTGATGAAATTAATCTTGAATTAAAAGAGGTGGTAATCTTAACTTCAATGGAACACTCAATTCCATAAACCAGACCACAGCGGGGCCGGGGGGGGGGGGGTTATGAAGTGCAATAAATTTTTCTGAAATCTTCGTCTCAAAGAAAACATGTTGATGTAATTTTTCCAGAAGATATTGAGGCGCTTAAAGTTAATATTCACAAATTCGTTGATATAGGGCTGGTAACATGTGTTTACCTCGAAATTCTCGCTTCATCGCTTCACTCCTTGCATAGATCCATGACTGAATGCTAGAGATTTTGAAAAATAAGGGCACTGAAGGCAAATGTCAATAGAATTCCAGAAGCACCTGAAACTTAATTTCTACTCATAGCTTTTCAACTTATATTGTTATTAAGTGGTTCCGTTTTAGTAATCGTCTAGTAGCATACACCCAACTGAGACTATCTAAGGCTGCAGGCAGTTTGTAATTGGCACGCATTTATAAGTTTCAAATTGAGAAAGATGGCAAAAGTAATAAGTAAATACTAGAGGAAATACTCCAACATAAGGTAAACATGTTAAGATGAAAAACGAAAGGAAAAAGTCCGCGACCTGGATTTAAACCAGGTACCACACGAGGTTTTCTCTTAAAATAATTTCAGCCGTGTGAAATCTGAACCGTTCTACTAATTTGAAATCATACACTATAAAATTGGCGGTATCTGGATACTATACACTTTGCTTCTCCCGCAAAGAAGTGTGGATCCGCCATTTGCTGCGATAATAGGTAACACTGTCAGTCAATTTTTGACATGTTTGCAGTTGTAGTCTACGCCATTTCTCCAAAAGAGCAGTGGTCAGTTTTGCAACCGATATGGAGCGCCATGGCCTAACTCGCAACCTTCGTTCCAATTCTTCCCACAGATGTTTTATAGGATGCGATCCGGACTCTAATCATGTCAGCAAACCTGTTCTTCACAGAGTGCGCTTTATGTGATTGGTCATTCCATAAGACACTTCGCCTGTGCTCCATTTTCTTCAATCTTTACACCAGTCTAAGCGAAGATTGGCATTGGTTACGTTAATGTTTGGTTTATATGCGGCTGCTTAAACATGAAAACCTAAAGTTAGGAGCTCTCGACGAATTTGTGTCCCAAGGTGTCTCGGAATTTGTTACGATTATTTTCAGCCGATTCCATGTGGTTCTATTTCACCATTCTCTTCAGTATTCTACGGTCTCTTGTCTGTCAGTCGGCAAGGCCTCACAGGTCGAGGATGTACAATCATATAATTCAAATACATATTACGCTAATTATTAAGCATCATCTAATTACTAATTCAAGAAGCATTTTGCAACAATATGGAGTAGACTGTTTGGTTAGAAAATTCAGAAAATTTTATTCGCTGTTATTAATCATGGAATATGCCTTTACAGTTATCTTTAAAAATAATCTCCTAATGCATTAAAAAAAATTGTAACGTTATAGGTTTGTTTTTAATAACAATTCCAAGCTAATACGAAGATAAAACAACATTTTTTACCTAAACTCTTATAAAATGTAAGCGCCTTGTTAAATGGAAAAATTACAAGGCGCCTTTTAAATATGGCCCATAAAGGAAATATGTGGTCCTCCCCATTTTCTTTTTTCTAAGGTTAATTGTAAAGGAGAAAAATGCCCTTTTGAAATTGTAGAGGAAGGAAGTAAAGATGGAGACAAGATCGAGAAGAGGATCAGTTTCCTTCTCAATTCTTATTCAGTGTTCCTAAATGACAGTAGGGGAAAATTGGAATAAACTTTTTAAGCTCCATTTGGTATATTGCTTTTCTCTCTCTTCATGATGTTTGCTTTTTAAACATTCTCTACATTCATGTCGGCAAAAGTTTAATATTAAAATTCTTCGCAGCAGAAAGCATGAGTCATTTGGTCTTGTTTCGTATTCAGTGGCCGATTCCAACTGGAGAAACGTCATGCAACTGCGCGCATACGAATCGACAGGGAGGATAACGGGGAAGGGGAAAAAGAGAGACATAGAGGGAAAGAAAGAGTGGTGGAGGAGGAGGGGGAAAATAGGTAGAAGAAGGTGGAAAAAAAAATTAGACAGGAAAAAAAATATATATATAAACTTAAGGGCACCACTCGAACGAACGACGATCTCTCGTTCAGGTTTCCATTAATAACTACACATTTACCAGGGCATTTCCATTTCATTCAAGCATTCTCCATTGTGTGGAATACGTGCAGAAGCATATGATGTTATCATCCATCATCATCATTTTTAAGCGTCTACGAAAATCAAGTAAGGCTAAGAAAAATGCGATGACTCACTATGTTTTTATTTATTTTCAGAGAAATTTATCGCCATTAATTTTTAAGATAAACAATTCTTGATTGATTTATAGCCCGATAAAGATGTATCTTCCCCACCCTTCCACTTATTTTTTTTATTTACAGACTTGTGTTGTGAATTCGGTGGTGAGTAAGTTTCAATGCATGTTATTTAGCCAAGAAGGTAACAGTAACTTCTAGATCACAATGACTTTTCATAAAAAAAAAAAATGCGCTATAATATCAAATATGTTAAACATTAATTAAAATACAAAACCTTTATTGAACCAGAAGTTATTGAACCCACTAATTAAAATCAAAACGATAATAGTGGTTGTTCCTCAAAATTAAAAATTCGTTTGATTAAAGTTCCTTTCACAACCACAAGCAATTTCTGTGCAATAATTTTCACACGCGGTCACCTCAATTAACTAACCATTAAAGAATTCATTCTGGATTATAATCTACGGAAACAAAGTCTGTTTGCTTTTTTCCCCGCCAGACCACTACAATTGTTTTCTTAAAGCCATTTTAATTTTTAACTTAAAATTTATAAACGAGTCATAAATCCGTTTGAAATCGCTAAATTATTTCAAAATAATAAGAATTATTAAGGTACTTAGGAAAGACAGAGATACACCTCTACATTTCCACACATGATTTTTATTGATCATGTATGCGCATGGCGAACAAAAAGTTTGCATTAAATATTCTTTTTATTTCACTGATGCGGATTTAACGATTGGCTCTTATAAGCGGAATGCCAATATGCGATCAATGGAGTTCGGTTCGTTTGAGTGGTGGGGCGTTCGCCTTTTCTTGTTAATGATGTTATTCACGGACAGGGTTTCTTTCAATTTCGTCTGATTATTCAGGAGCTTGTCGCTGTCGGTCATTATGTACTTCCTGATCTCCAGTGTCTCGTACGTCAATATTCTTTTGGGGTCCCTTTCGTACTTGAACTCGTGTATGGGTCCGAATAGAGCTGCTTCCTGATAAGATGGTCCGAAAAAGCCGACTTTCCATCATTATCCTGAAGGACCTTTGATCCGATCTAAGGTCCTGAAGGACCTTTTTGTCGATCCGATATAAAAACTTTCACATGTGGGCAAGTGAATCTGTAAACCCCACTAGCCAAAAAAATGTTGTCCAGGTCTGGTCGTTTTTCTGTCGGGTTTAACACATGTCTACATTTATTCCTCGTCCTGAATGCTATCCTGACGCCTTTATCGTGAAAAACATTGGAGAGCCTGGATATCTTAGGGCCAATATACGTGAAAGCCGTGTATTTCTGGTCGGTGGTAGGGTCCCGTTTTTGCCGGAGTTGCATTTTGTCTGGTTGTATATTGGAAGGGGCTCCTCCTGGCAACCTCATATGTGAGGCTCCTCTTTTGTTCTTGTCAGTTACTGGGTATGGTATTGTTCTGTTAAAATTATACCTCAGGACTGTTGCTTTGTGTTGTGGCAGGTGATTGGAATCAAAACCTATGATATTGTCGGTAGTGGTGGGCTTACGAAATATGTTAAAGTCCAATCCTTTTCTGTTTTCATTTCTCCGAATCGTTAGGTGCAGGAAGTTTATTTTTCCTTGTTCCTTCTTCTCCTCCATTGTGTAGGACATATTGCGGTGGAAGTCGTTGAAAGTCTTCAGAATGTGGTTTGCGTCTATTTTAGATCCGTGCAAAACGATGATTGTGTCATCCACATATCGAGCATAAAATACCAGGGGTTACTTAACTAATATGGATGTGACATGTTTATTTTCCAGGACCTGCATGAATTCTTCAGACACAGTGACGCTAAGGGGTGAACCTTTTTTATATCGGATCGACAAAACAGATCCTTCAAGGAGCGCTTTAACGAATATCAAAGGGTGTGGGTCAATAACGATGGCAAGTCGTGTTTTTTTTTCGGACCACCTTATCAGGAAGCACCATTTGGACCCATACTCGAGATCATGACAGTTTTGAAGTTCGAAAGGGACCCCAAAAGAATATTGCCACTAGAGATCAGGGGGTACATAAAGACCGACAGCGACAAGCACCTGAATAATCAGACGAACTCTAAAAGAAACCCTGTCCTGGACACCGTGAATAATATCATTAACAAGAAAAGGCGAACGCCCCACCACTGAAACGAACCGAACTTTAGTGATTGCTTATAGGCATTCCACTTATAAGAGCCAATCGTTAAAAACTTTCGACAATCGAACAGTGAAGTGTACATTTGTTAGGTGCTCATGCAACCAGAATAAACTCCAAATGAAATACACTGAGGTAGTCAAGAAGCCTAACCAACCCAAGCGGTCTTCCATATTATACAAAAAAGAAAATAAGATTGACGATTGTCAGAAACAAAATACAAACGAAATAAAAAACACAAGGAGAAAGCAGATTATCACATCTTCCAGTAGTCCGGGAAAGAGACGTTGCTAATATCTTCAAAATTGACGTCAAGAACGTGCCTCGGTTTACGATGAGTTTACCCATAAGGTAATAATGAAATTTCTTTTAATGCTATTTCAACAATAACGCGCATAAGGGACGCCATGCTGCACATTTTCAATCTTATTCCCATTAATAATTAATTATTATTTCGCAGTCTTTCTTTAGACATTAAATAGGAATTTTGAAATTTCTTTTCCTTATTCTTTATAAGGAATTGGCCTGTCTCAATTTTTTTATATTTAATCTCAATTCGCTCAATGTAGCGATTAATATTTCTTGTTACAGTGTTTTGCTGTATTTAACGTACATTTAAGTATTTCTTTATTTTATTCCGAGAAATATTTTCTTTTGTAATTGAGATCGCAATGCCTATTCCTCAATTAAATCATATTGTATAGAACATTCTTTTGTACAGAATTTTTGTATTTTATAAATAAATATCGCAATTTTTAAACCAAAATAAAAGTCTTTTAACGAGCCACGTTTACTCTTAAGTTTTGGGGTTCTTTCTTTTAAAGTACCACCCATTAAATTCTATTTATTTTGCTTCCCCCTCTGAACAAACCCTAAAAACCAGCCACGCTATTCTTAAATAGTCCTAAAATTTTTATATATGAAAAAACGTTTCTAATTGATAAGACCTAAACAATCAAATGAAGAAATTTTACTTCAAACTGAGAGAATGAAAGAGTAGTATCTCTCCACAACCTCTTTTCATTAAGGGGGTTGGCGACGTCGGCGCTGAACTCTGGCTGCAAACTTTAACAACCAAATGGCAGGACCAATCAGTTTTCTTCTTTTCAAAAGGAGACTTGTGCTCTCTTTCACCCGTGATCTACTCCCCAGCTTATTTGACTATTTGCCTTGCGAGGCGGTATTTTAAACCCAGAATGAAATGTCAAGTGGCTCCGAAAAGAGCGAGTCTTGTTAAAATCAATAACATCCTCCTTTGTATGGGCGAGAGCAAAAGTTTTGACAACTTAATGGATGAAAACGCCTTTCCATTCCTATTCGCTTTTCTTTTAAAATTAATGTCATTTTTCAAGAACGAATCTTCAACAGATTTTTTTGCATTCTCGTGTAATAAAATATTTTCACTTAAATATTTATATTTCCGAGCCTAACATAACAATCCAGCCCGAAGTCCTAGTTCAAATTCTAGATTTATTTTAAATACCTGCATTTATTAATGAATACTTCCCCAACTTTCGGAAAATGCAGAAACTCACTTCACGTCGAGCTCTCACCTGTTCCACTAATGAAGCGTGTAGAGCGAGACTCTATATTAACTTGTATTAACTCTATATTAATTAAATGAGCCCCATTAGCCTTTAAATCACAAATTGAAACATCTGTTTGGCAAATCAATAATATCAATTAACTGACTTTTGTTATAGCATCGTTTTAGAAATTTCAATTTATGCAATCCACTTTTATAGAAAACCTAAATCCAGAACATCTTCAAATCTGAACGTTTTAATGCGAATCATACAGTCCATTGAGTTGATTTGTTATCGTGTAATTTTTGGCATATCCCTAATTAGAAGATCGTCTGTACCTAGCAAAATGTCGTTAGAAATGATTAATCAAAGTACGATAAATAGCACGAAACACAAGAGTTCTTCCTAAAGATGTAAAAACAATTTCTAAGAAAAGAATTAATCAATAATTAATGGTTTCTTGTCAAATTCGCTTAGAGGTACAAATTGGATTTTTTAATAGAAAGGAGTGATGGCATGCTTTTCTTGAATGAACATATCCCTACACAGAATGTAGGCCTGTACCCCAAATTTCTATTCATTCGTGAAGGCAAGTGTTGTTCTTTAAGATTCTTGCCTTTGCTTGAATTTCGACAACAAATGATACGATATAAACATTACATCAAAATGGTAAGATATGTTAATGGATCATTATACTCGTATGTTGACAGCGTGTGTTACTTTGATCTTTAAGAAGTCTATTTTTTGAGTGGCGTATTTTATTTTCCCAATAGAAGATATCATCGTGGCTCCCTTCATATTCCCATGTAAAATTTTCGTTGTAGAACTATAACATAGAATTTAGAAACAAATGATTTTAATTGTCTCTCTTGAGACGAAGTTTGTCCTTCTCACTTCTTGCTTTCTTAAATCAACTCGACTTCTATAACAACTCCTCGTTAGTCCTATTGAAAAGTTCTTTGTGATGGTCTGACTTTGTGCTGAGGCACAAAAAAATAGGAATTATGTTGAGTGACATTAAAATAACATTGAGCAACAATAATTCTATAAGTTATAATCAATAAAACATACAAGTATCTTTAATTACCTCAACACATTAACAATTTTGAAAATAAATTGAAAATAAAACGACACTAAAAAAGCAATAATTTCCCTCCAACCACAAACTTTTGGATTTTTGGATCAACTGTTTTGAAGATTTTAATGTTCACTCAATTTGGAGAGCCTGGCAGATCCCGCTTAGAGTGAACCCGACGGAAATGTGGTTTTTTAACAAACTGTAAATTTTTGTGAATTTTAATTTGTAAATAGATGATTATTATAATACTTTTAATAAAACCTCAACCTTAAATGAATTTTTAGAAATCACAATTATAAACAAATTTTTAACCAAGTAGTAGTTTAGATATTTTGATAATAGTATCATGTTTTGAAAGGAAGTATATATTTTTATATTTACAGTTTGTGGTTGGAAGGAAATTATTGTTTTTTTAATTGTTATTTTATTTTCAATTTATTTTCAAAATTTTTAATGTGTTGGATAATCTATACATATAAAAGGCAATGTAAGTATGTTTGTCCGGTTTTAAAAGGCAATTTAGAAGTAAGCTATAAAGCCGTGTAATACTACCACAATGATGGAAAAAAATCTAAAACTGGAGATAAGTCACTCAAAAACATAGAAATTAATAACCTTTATATCTATATATATATATATATGTGAAATAGACTTGGTTTATTTTTCTCTGCTTGCATGTGTGAACAATCAACACCACCTCTACCAACACCTCCTGTAACGAAGCTGTTTAGATCGCGTCGGCTTCGGCTGTAAAGCAACTGCTATGATTCTTGCTTTGCAGGGAAGCTCCCTATTGTTGTCAATATTGAAAGATGAAGAGTTACTAGCTTGTATAGTCATCAAAGGGAAATAATCCACACTTGAATTTTACTCTAAGTTTTGCAGTTTCAATATTAATTTATTTTTAATAATTTAATATTACATTTAGAGTTAACATTATTAAGATTATTAAATTTAAATAATTATAAATAAAAAAGCTATTAAAACAACACTTTAACATGAAATGTAATATTAAGTATTAAACTCGTGTGGATTATTTCCTTTGGTTGACTGTACTTGCTTAACAGCCCACTGATACGATTGAATAGCTTGACAAAAATTGATGGCATGCGCGTAAAAACAGAGATCACCAAATTTTTTTTCAAATTCTACATCGTTAATAAATACAGATTAAATGTGTTTTTTCAAAATTGTTGAAATCGATTAAGAACATTAAAAAAAAAAAATCATTTTTTTCTTGAAAATTTATTTTTTTTATCCAAAAAATTTTCTTCTCATTTTTTAATATTTTTTTATGAAATATATACGTTTTACTTATCTTTAAAATTTCAAACAGATTTGATAAAATTAGCTTGAGATAGGATTTTTTAAACAAAAAAATACCAAAAAAATGTATTTGTTTATAACTTTTTAACAAATGCAAATTTTTCAAAATTTTTTTGGGAATTTTAATACTCCATTAGGTACTACCAAATTATAATAAAAGTTTTAAATTTCACGACATGTTTGTTTTTGAGGGGCCCACTTCAGGAATTCTTACCCATACGTTATACTGATTATGATTTATAGAATTATCAATTTGAATTATGCATGAACTTGTTTTATTAATTTCTTAGTTTGCTCTCTATCCTATTAAAATTATACGGTTTGATAATTTTAAACGTAATTCAATATACAATCCTTATCACATAGAAGGAGATAATAAATACCACTAGAAAAGTTCAAATAATACAATGTTTCCGTTCGGCGTCAACTTCATCTCATTCTTATCCTACCCATTCTGCTTCCTCGATTCGAATCTCGTTGATCTAACGAAATTATCAATGTAAGTCTATTTCTCATGTTGGTTAAGATAGTGGTCTATCTTGCCTGAAGATTTGCGTCTATCTTCGACCCCCGCCTCCTTTAAAAGGAATTTAAAGTCTTTCCATTTTTTCAGCAGATCTTCCTACTAATTCTTTCTATGTATTGGGTTTATATATTACATTTTATTTGTTCGTTTTGAAGCGTTTTGTTTAATATTCAGAATAGTGTATTATACTTGCATGTTATCGTCATATATTTATATTAGCACATTATATTCTGTGGTATATGTTTATAGCCCGACACTGTATTACATAGTACTATCTTATATATATCTAGATACTATTACCATCGCTTACTCTTTGTAGTTTTTACCCCTCGGAGACCTAACTTGTCGGTTTCTGGCCATACAGATTTGGGTTAGGGTTTACTCTTAATTCAATAAATAAATAAATAAATAAATAAATAAATAATAGGCTCCAAACATTTTGAATGATATTCAAATTTCTAAGTTTCTTTAATTTAAACCACACATTTAAATTTCGTGTAGGGCAGCGCTGTCTTGTTGAAACTGCTACTTAGGTGCACCCATTCGACCTCCGCATTGAGGAATACCAGTGGAAGTATGTTTACAAATCCTTGTGTAGTTTGTCGACCATCATCAAATTGCAGTTCAGTTTTTCTGGTAACAGATAGCTCCCCAAATCATCACTGATCTTCCACCAGCTTGCCGATGTAACATGATCTTTTCCTCCTTTCTTCAATCTTGGAAATAAGTAATAGCTGATGTTTTGCCAAATTTTCCAGTTTTCCTAGAAAACCAACCAAATGTGCGGATTTCCATTTTCGTGCACACTTTTGGCTAAATTTTCCTGCTTTCCACCGAAAGCAACCCAAA
>JAHWFO010027030.1:1983587-1996395 GCA_023313115.1 Rhysida immarginata
AACTTTCTGTAAAATTCCAGAGATGGTACAGAGTGGCTCAATGCCTGCCTACCTACCTAGATTAAACGTCAATTTCTCAGTTAGTACTAAAAAGGAATCCCACATAGCCTATCCGCTTTAACAATGGAGTCCTTGTATGGCTATGTGTGCTCAAATTTTTTCGTTTTCGCGGTTTATTTTGAAAGAAACAAAATCTCGCACTCTCTTATTTTGCAAGCATCTATAGTAGCTTCAGGTGAGTAACATATTTCAATATGGTGGAAATCTGTGACATACATGTTCGAGGGATTCCCTTGTAAGCGTAATTGTTTGAAAGTTGTGTGATATGTTCGTGGCATCAAGCGAGCTGCCCAGACAATTCGTTGGATCTCTCCTGAATGTTCCTCAAATTAACTTCAGCTCGATGACCGGAGCATTATCCTGCTGGAAGGCCCAATCCTTGTGGCGAGACAACATCCATGAAGCACCCCACACCACTATGGAACCCACCAATCAGCACGGTGCATTGTTGACAACTTGACCCCATGGCTAAATGGATTCTGCGTCGCACCCGGAACCTTTAATCAGCCCCGTATAACTGGAACCATGATTCGTCAGACCACGCAGCCAGTTTCCAATTTTCCAAGATCCACTTAACATGTTCACGAGCCCAAATGATGCGCTGAGTACAGTGTTTTTGGATTAGCAGTAGTACTTTGGTGGGTCTTGCTACCATAATCCATGGATGTTAAAGCATACATCCACCTGCTAGATATGAGTCTGAAGTGCCGACATTGAAAAGTGGCAGTGATTTCATATGCTGTGAATTGTCGGCCAGAATAGACACAGTCGGAAAGCAGTCGTGGTCGGTAACGGCGATGAGTGGTAATGCCTTCCAGAAGGTATTACCTATATACAGAGGATCGCGAAATGTTGAATTCCCGAACAACTACGGGTATGGCATGCTCCAAGCGTCGGGCACCCACCGCTATCATGCCGTGAATAGTTCTGGTGATCACAACGACGAGGATGTAAGTAGATAAAGTGTACATGGGCGCAACCATTATACGCTATTTTGGATTAGTCCATGTAGTCATGTGTAGGTGACAAAAGTTTTCAATTTGCACACTGCTGTTTTGCTCTTTAAGTATAACAGGGCACTCCTTAAATTCGATGGATTTCTTTCAGTTCCGAATAAAAAACAATGCAAATTTTTTTTTTCTGCTCATTTATCCGGACACTCTTTTCTGGACTAAGAATAGGGGAAAACAGATCAAACATCACTACTCAAGTCTCAATTAAACGGAAAAAAGCCAAAACGTAAGCAAGTTAGTGTGTGACGTCTTGATCACGGAACATTTTTTGATTGCACCGGAGAAACGAGAATCAGCGAAGCATTAAGTAACTCCGCAACCCGCCTCTTTGAAACGTAAGCGGATTAATCCGGAGTTCATTCATCACCCGGAGTTTTCAAAGAATAATCGTACACATGACCGTTCATAAAACTGTTTTATTAAGAAAATAGAATAACTACAGTAAAGCAAAAAAACTACTTAAAATCGAACTTCCGTGAAAATTTCGTTTGCTTCGTGTAAATACCCGGATTAATCCGACTAATTAATACTTTCACTTATCAAAATATCTCTTTTAACACGACTTTCGACTCGATCTAGAAGATGCCCTGATAGGTTTAATGTACGCCAATATCTATTCTGTGAAAGAGATCCAAGCATTCAGTGCGAGTGCGTTGGCCATAACTCGAAGTTATCACAATGATAAAGTCCAAATTATGGAAATGGTTTTGCAAACAGAAAAGTTACAGTGGGTAAATGAAAAAACGAACCCCAAAATTATCATGAAACTAACCTTATAAAAGGTTACCTACAAATCTTATTTGCAGCAGGCCTCGTTATAACATGCCGCCATCGAAATTCATGTCATTCACAACCTAAGAGTACGTGCGCAAGGAAAAGGTGAGAATCCAATCACGGAGCGTTAAAAAAAAAAAAAAAAAGACTGCCCTATAGTGTCATCTCGAACTGTTCCTTAGAATTCCTGAGTTTTCTTTTTTATAACTTCTAAACCAAAATATACTTCGAAGCCAAAGATAATTTTATATGTTACATTAAAAATCCTCCATAGTCAAAACTATAAGGAAAAAACTTCCTGCTTTCAATTTTTATTTCCGATGAAGAGAAATCAGATTACCTTAGTGCCCATGCCCTTCTAAGATAATAGTTTCGTTCTTATTAAATTCAATGGTGCGCATTTTTTAAATTTTAATTTTCAATATGCAGTGAAATAAAGCAAACCAGCTTCTAGATATGGAACTATGCTCAAAGAATAGTATAAACTATGGTGCAGCATATTCGATGTTTTCTTGAAGCTCAAATTCTGCCACAGGCTTTGTCGCGGAATTTAAAAAAGAACAGACGAAACTGTGTTAAAAACCATGCTCTTGTAGACGTGATTCAAAAGGGTTCAATAAAAATATTTTCAGTATGCAATATCCCGAAGATTCAATACTTTTTTCCCTAAGAAACGATCCTAACTTATGAATATAAAATATTAAATAAAAAAAACCCGGAAGTTTCATTTTAATCCGCCACGTTTCCCCTTCAGTCGAAAAGTATTTTCTCTCTCTCTTTGTGTGCACTAGTGAACCGCAGAGAAATTTCATCGGGTGCGAGTGGCGTTGGCCATAACTCGAAGTTATCGATTGAAACAATTGATATGAAAGGTAGATGTTCCACCGTGTGCCAGTGGCTCGGCTCGGACCATTTATTCACCGAGAAAGAAGGAGAGAGAGAGAAAGAGAAAAAAAAGAGAAGACTCTCGCGTATTGTATTCGTTCATAACTCAGTTTCAATCAATAAAGGTGTATTACGAGGAGGAGGAAAATGAGTTCGGAGAGGCAAAGAAAACGGCACGTTTCACCTGCGTTCACTTCATTTCCCCACTTGGTTTGAATTTTAATTTCGGGGGAAACAGCATTCGTGTTGGAGAGAAAATGAACGTTTTGAAGAAAGAGGAGGAGGTAGGAGGGGAGAATCGTCTTGTTTTACAAAAGAATGACATTATAAATAACGAGCACCACTTCTAAGAAAAAAGTAAAGTTAGAAAGAACATCAAAGTTGATAAATGCATTAAAATCACGCGAGATGGCGTAGGTTATTAAAAGTTACAAGACTTTTAATGCAAATACTATGGATTACAACAAATGCTTGACGTTTGTGACAACTTATGTTCCTTTGAATGTTCTTGTAAATGAAATTGTTAATACAATGTCAGAGTATGTTTACGTTGGATTAAAGAAAGACTGAATTGCTCAATTTCCGCTTTCCAAATGCATGGAATAATACGGATTTACAATTTTTGAAAAGGTTAAAGGTTAAAGGTTACACACATGGGTCGAATTATACATCGTATTTCGTTTGTTTGGTTTTTTTTTAAGATCTCTATCATGGCTAGGAAAGTCTCGAACTCGAGATATAAAGAGTAATTTATATTTCATTCACAGTAGTCATAGTTTACAATAAATGGGAAATAATAATGAGACATACAATAGCATTACTGTCAAAATGTCACAGAAAAATCCAATCTTTAACCCACCAAGATCCAAAAAAATTTAAATTTTATAACATTTATTGAATAGCACAGGCGTAATTCAAAACTATCCTGCAGAAAAAATATCTAGTCACTAATATACCTAATTAATGTTAGCACTGAAGATAATCTATGATAAAAGTTTTGGCAATTGATGTTTATCAGTATCATAAAAATAGTTCTACAGAAATTATAGCCTGACGTAGTGATTTAGAGTCGCAACCAAGTTGTAATGTCTAGTTTCCAATTTGATTTACAGTATGTGGGAGCAAGTTATTGCATGTCAGAAATGAAAAACAGCTCACATAATAACGGTTCACGTACTACACACTCCAATCAAGCAGCGAAAAATATATACATAACTTCAAACCTTGAACTGTTTGATTCTCAAATGTTCCTTAGAACCATTTCGAGCAACGACTGCAAAGTGAGAGAACTTTTTTCCTCTAAAGTTACATTCGATTTCTTTTCTTAAACATCGAGTATCACTGATAAAGCGCGATGAAAACTTTCACGAATCGTACATTATTATGGTGAGAAATCTTCGACTGACCAGAGGAGGATTTACAGTGATCTCGGAGGACCTTAATAGAATATCAACTAGGCGAAAGCAACGCAATGCCTGCCTTTATTTCGATCACGTAAAACGAACGTTTCGAGCTTATAGAGAAACACCTTGCTCAAAAAAATCTTGTTGCCATTTTTCGAATGCGACATTTCTGTCGAATACTGGGCGAGAACAATAAAAAGGTGCTTACAAACAAGACGCAGTCGTTTCTTTTTATTAGAAATCCAAACTATAATCAATGCAATGTTACGCGAGTGATATTCGACCTAAGTCGTGAAAGGTGCCATCTTGGATATAGAAAAGGGCAAAGTGTCTTCGGAAGAACTGATATAATGATTTTTAATGGAAAAGAGTAAAATGAAAGAACTATATCTGCGCAACACGTGCAAAATGGTTACTCATCGTCCCAACAATGCGTTTGTCCATGGCCTGAATTTCGTGGAATATTTTAAATGTTTTCGTGATAGATGAGGAATATATTCGCAGAGCGTCTTTGCGAGTTTGCATATTTCGCAAAGAACATCGTTTAAAACGACATTAACTCTTAAAAAAAAGCAGAGCACTAATTACCCTCATATAAGAGAAGGAGTGGTTTGTAATCATCGAATTAATAAGTAAATCTTTTTTTTTTATTTTAATAATGAGTTAAATAAAATAAATAAAAATAAAAGCCACTAATGAAAGTCCTGATGAAACTAGATAAAGATAAAGAACTGACGTAATTGGTGACTTATTTTAACTTATTTTATTTATCTCATTAATAAAACAAAAAAGGAGTTTTACTTATTAATTCAATTAATTACCCTCATTTGGATAAATTAAAAATTTTATTTAATTAGTTAGTTAAAAACGTTTGTGCCAATATATTTTACCATTCTGCACACATTTCGAATGCACCAAAATAATTAGGTTCATTAAAGATCCAAAAATAATTAGAATGAAAACCAAAAAGGAAAAAAAACCCTCCAGATAACGATTTATTATTTCTTAGAGAAGAGAAATCGAAACTTTTTAAGTTAAAAAAAAACTTTCCCATTTTCAGTAACTTAATACCCGGTCTTCGCGAAGAAGAACAAGTAATGGCGAAGGGCCATATCCATTTAAAATTTCGTAAAAGAAGAAATATTATAGCCTACCATGCGCGAGCTATCTAACTAAATGAAAAACGAACCTTTCGTTGGGCTGAACGAAAAGTCAGTGATTCGTTAAATTTAACAAGATCCAGTTAAAAAGAAAACTAGTTTGTATTTAAAATTTAGAAAAATATCATTCACATAATTCAAACAGTTTAGTCTGTCAGATCTTCAATAAACAAAATTTCTTGTTTTTTAATATTGCAGCGAAGATTCGTATTACAAGATTTATTAATTTCGTGTTACAACAACAAAAACTAAATATAACTTCGATTCAGTTTGCTTATACAAAATTCAAGCAATAATTCCAAACTGGCACTATTATTTAAAAAAATTATAATTTCAATATAAATGATTTAACAAGAATTATAAATATAACTGCTTAATCAAAATTTCAGCTACCGTTCTGTCAGGAGTTCGATTTCTGCCTTTTCTTTTCTGAATAATCTGTTTTGACTAATTGCCAATTAACCTTATTTCCTCCAATAAAAGATACTTTCCTCCAATAAAAGATACTTTCCAATTATGTTTCTCTAATGATGCCACATTTTCTTCTTGTTTCCTCTAAATCTTTGAATCCAAAGAACACAACTTCTTTTCATAACGAGCTCGACATTTTCCTTCGTGTTCAGGTAAGCCCTTCTTGTCCGTTCTCCATTCATTTCCTGTCCTAACTTTCCTATCTTTGTGACGAGTTTTCATCACATTTATATTTTCTGCTCTCTTTCTTATTCTCCCCATAATATTTGCAGTACCTCGATCCTTTATTCTGATGTTCTTTTCCACAATTGCTTCTACTACCATTTCCTATATTACACAAGGTTATTTCAAAACGACAGTGTTCGTGTGAACGGCAAACAGTTTTTATTTCAATCTATACGATGACGCCACCACCGATTGTGCTGCGTCTCCATAATGCATATGCAAATACACTGGATCTCAATTTTCACTGGAGAAGGTCTCGTCGAAGCATGCGCTGGTTGTTTATTCCATTCTTCTAGTAAACTTAGCGCCGGTTTCCAGTTGCCCTTTTTAGAAGCCTTGGGAGCGGCCTCAGTGCTTTTAGGGGAATGTCAAAAAATGGTATTGCTTGGATTCCAGTCTCCACCTCTGTTTCTCAAGAATGAGCGGTGCGCTTGGAACCTTCAGCTTGATAGAGCAATACCTTCTTTGCTTCGTTACCATACAACGCAAACATTTTTTCCTTTAACAGTGATTCCAGAACTTCGGCCTCATAAGAGGCCGAGCAAATTTTGATCTTTTCGATTCTAGTTTGCTGTTAAATCCAGGTATCACCATAATGCTTTCCCAAAACTTTTCTTGCATTCCTTTTCTTATGTTGAAGAGTCCTTCAAGACAATATCAAATTGTTCGGATTTCGTTGCCATTGGACAGATATAGCCATACCTCATCTAATGTGACCATAAACTTCCATTAGACACTTTGGGCAGCGGCCTTCTCCTTTGCTACGTGACGAGGGTATAACTTGTGAACATGAGCCTTGTATTTTTGTTTCAACTCTAAATTTTGTAATATTATGCAAGTTCCTGTTGAAGGAGATAATCCCACACGCGTAGGAATCGTTCTTTAGGTTAGTGGAGTTACCTTCCTAAAAAAGAGTTTTCACGTTCGTGATGACCTCTGGATTTCGTTGTATAGTGGTTTGTGCTTTCCAGTAGCTTTAGCAAAACGGAATTTTCCTATGCCATTTAAAACCTAATGAATTCCATCTTTCGAACTAGAGCTTTCCTTTGTCTTGAAATTTTTTATAATTTCAACGACGTTGTAACCTTCCTTGGAAAGTGCAGTTACAATAAACGTCCTTCATATCAGGGGTAACTGGCAATTGATACAGAATTGAACGACACTACTTGCATTTGGATTACTAGAACGAGTCAATCTAGTAATAATACTCCGTTCGTACTAAAGAACTAGATCGAGTCAATCTAGATACGAACTGGATTCTTTTCGTATCAACTTCGGCTCTGCTAATCTAGTAAGCGAACTCATACTTTAATCTCGACCCAGTTTTACAACTCCAAATGTTCATTATAGTCAACAGTTCATTATAGCGTTTGTATATGGAAGAATTTCTTTTTTGTCGTCTCAATCCATC
Organism: Rhysida immarginata; assembly: GCA_023313115.1. Classification (NCBI taxonomy): domain Eukaryota; kingdom Metazoa; phylum Arthropoda; class Chilopoda; order Scolopendromorpha; family Scolopendridae; genus Rhysida; species Rhysida immarginata. The sequence continues at coordinate 1,990,990 of JAHWFO010027030.1, forward strand.
TAAGTTTTCAAGCCACAGTCCCCGATTAAAAGTTGGTTTCATCTTCGGACCACGATTCGATCGACTTCTTGGACACCATTTTATGATAACTACCGAAGTTAAAGTTGGTGCACGAGGTTGTGGGAAGAAACAAATCTACATTAACAGCATCGATCGAGTTCTCCATACGGGATTCAATGAATCGAGTTTGGGGATCGACAATTTAGTTCGAATCCAGATCGCTAGCGTTCGCACTTCAAAATTCGAATCTAGTTCAAGCTGTCGATCCAGATTCAATGTGATAGTCCAAACGGGGTATTACGCTACTTTAAATTCCCCTCAATTCGTCCACCGATGGAGCAAATTTGCATTTATGACGTCAGATCATTTACTTCTAATCTATTTATCTTATCTCTCAACTTTTATCAGTCTCTTCTTTCGTTTTTCCTTCTGCGAATCTTTTACGCAGATTCTCTACATATATTCACGCGTCACGGTTCTCTGGGATTCTAACCTCTGGATATTTTTCACCCTATCAATATATAAGAAATTCCTTTTGCAAGCCCAGAAATGTGCATCCATGGGAGCAAATTCGACTGTGGAAAAACTAGAGTTCGTCACACAATCCTATTTAACAACTTTCCCCGTCCAAAACCTAACAGATTTCCCCATTCCCTTTAACTTTACAAGACGTTTCAGTATATTTCTCACAATATTTAATAAATTTTCCCCTGCCTCCATCGTTTTCATTCTTTCCTACAATATCAAATCATATCAAATGCTGCCTTCAGATGTATAAAAACGCATATACTTTCTCGCCCTTCGGGATAATAAATTGTTCAATAATGCATTTCAGAATGAAAATATTGCCAATCGTATTATGCTTTTTTCGAAAGCTAGGCTGTATATCCAGTGATGTCTGATTTTCTTCCAGCCAACTTGTTGATTGAATACAAAAACTCCCTCCATTATGCTGAGCTGAAGTCAAGCTAGCTCTTCTGAAGTGGCGACTTGATTGCCGTCTTCTTTCTTTAACAGTGGCAAGATTAAGAATTCCCTCCATTATGAGGGTGTTAATTACTTCGCAAACATTTATCTGAATGGGTGTAATATACATTATCATCACTGGGAATCCCATCCATATCGACTGACTTTTTAACTTACCATCCGGGGTTAATCTTCCAAATTTAATATCACTATCTAGACCCCGTAGTCTTTATTGTATGTATTCTCTGGTATTCTTGCTGACTAAAAAATTCATTAAATGACCTTTAATTTTTTTTCTTGTTTTATTAATTATCTTCCAAAAGTTCTAATTACTTCACTTTACACAATTTTTGATTTATTTCTGTTCCCTAATATGCCTATTTTCTCCATACAATCACTCTTTCCAATTATAGACACAAACTTTGGAGTGTACAGCGAAAAAGCTTTGGACTGTTTTTGGCTGATGATGAGAAGTAAAATTACGAAGTAAAATTTTTAAAGTAAATTTCTCTAAAGTTTACTAAACGAGAGCGATTCTGCCAATAGAAAAAGGAACGATATATCCCATTTCTATCTGCTTTGACGTTTTAAGGGCTGATCACAAAGCCTTTCTTAGTGGTTCGCAACTCGTTAAATTTAATAAGACCCAATCAGTAAACTGATGTCATGTTCCGCTAATACTTCATTAAAGCGACCTACCGATGTTTAAAATAAATAATTAAAAACACTAATTCGACCAAAGCACACAAAAGGTGGATTCTCATCCGCAATTTGATGCATTGCGCAGTAAATTCCATTCCTTGATTCCTGTTTGTCGTCGGTTTGTAATCAGGTGATTAAAGCAACTATGGCGGCAATCTGTTTGTGGGTGGGTAGCAGGGGAAAGGGAAAAGGGGAAAATGGGAAGGGGGTTGCCATATTGGCCAGAGATTTAGTGGCGTTTATCCATCAGCAAATCAACCTCGGCCTCTCTCTCTCTTCATCAGACAGGAACCGTGAATTCACCTCAGTCTAAATCTGGCAACTTTACGATTTGTGGCAACCGCATCGTATAAATCATGTCTCTTCCAACAACACCCCCTCTCCTCTCCCCTTATTAGAGTCCCTCCGAATGGGTTGTTGCTTCTCCCCCAACCCCCACCCCCCACTTCGAATGATTCATTAGAACGGGCTCAGCCTCGCACACTGGAAGGCGAATTTATGCGCTCCATTTCAAACAGTAAAACCCTGTGATTTAGAAATAAGGCATAAATGATTTATCTAAAGTGAATAATTTCGGCGTAAAATTCGTTATTTAATGAATTATTTATGAGGAACAAATACATGTCAATGTTACGAAACATTCCACAGAAAACTTGAAAAAGTAAACTTAATTATTAAATTACACCGGATATATTCGGTTTGGCACTTTAAGTCTCTTTACGGCCGGTTTTCAAGTACTTTTTAATTACAATAGATTTCTGAAATAAATTTAGTTAAAGTTGTCAGGTAGAGTGAGAAACACATTTTAGTCAGTGAACAATGTGTCAAAATGAAAAATTAAGATGGAGGAATTTTAACTGTAAACGGTATATTGCTCAATCAAGGCCTGCGCCAAAATTCAAATTTATTCCGTGGTCTCATAAGCACATTACACCGAAACAGAGAAGAATTTTCCAACAAGAGTAATTATTTCTAACATTTCACATTCCAGAACAATAGCCTACCACAATCGATTCTGTTGTACTCTTCGTTCAAATTAGTGGCTTCCATGGGCATTCGTCAATATGTGAATTATTGGTGTGTGAAAACGACAGCACAGGGAATACGACTGCTAGCCTTTAAAAGCTTCAAATTTTAACAAGTTAAACTCTGAATGGAAAGTACTTCACTTGTTAACTTAAAGTGATTCCTCGGTAATGTCCATATCAAGACTACTTTTCATTTAACATGGTGTCTCTGTCATTCTCTATCTACGGGCATAATTTATACAAAACTCGATTAAAAAAAAAAAAAGGTATCATACATGTATGTGAACTTAAGTAATTTCAAAACCTCAATTTATTTTCGCAGTGGTCAAACGATTTCCAAAGTATTTCCTCTGAGATTCGTCGTATTACTTTAAAAATAGATTGTGGGGGAAAGTGCAAATCTATCGCCAGGGTCCCGGTAAATGATTGATCCGCTGGTAATAATGAATGGTGCTATTGGAAAATGTCGTCCTCGGAGCAAATCCTCCATCAGAGTAGAGAACTGTGGCCGAATGATTGATGCATTGTCATCGCTTTTATCTCCCTCTTCCTTAGTTAATATATTTACTATCAGTTCACATCAGCCGGATTCCCTGCTTGGAGTCAATTTAGAGCCCTGCCAATAATAGTGATCCACCATAAGCTTAAAAAAAAAAGGAACGTCAATCAGCGCATTTTATTAGATAATGCATTTGTGTCTCCGCTGAAAGAGACTTCAATCAACTTGGACTTCCATTGCATTTAAGCGCATCTAATGCGACAGATAATTCTGAACACCATTCTTAATATTAAAGCCCCATTTAAACAAAACTTTTAGAAATTAAAAAAAAAAAAACTTACACAGAAATTATGTAGCAATTTATTAAAATTATTTGCCTTTTCTTATTTGTAAAACTTAATTCGTTTCACCTAAACAAACAGAAGTTTATAAGTTCATTTTAAAAATATTTGAATATTTCAACTTTTAGAGCGTTTACTTTGCTAATATAAAATTTAAAATTTTAAATTTTACAGAAAATTTAGAATTTTTAAACTTTCCCAAAAATATTGTTTACTTTAAATTTGTCTACAGTTCGTAGAGTAGTTTCTACCAAATATTAAGCGTATATTGTTTTTTATATAAGAGAGTCGATAGTAAGCTTATGTTGATTGTAGGTTCAACCAAATAAGCTAACAGGAACATAAAAGAAGCTATAACATACAATTTTGGATATTGAAGCCAATTTTTGTAGGATAAGCATGCAATTGAATTGTTGATAAAAACAATGAAACTGTTATAAATTGGTTTTTTGCAAGAATACAAGTAAATCAACATAATACTGTAAGAACTAAGCAGCAATTTCGTTCACAACAATGATTTCAATTGATCTCTCGTTTAAAGTCGTTTCATGATGAGCTCAACGACTGTATTTGCTCCGTCGTTTTCAAATGTTAGATTAAGTTAAGTGAAATTGGTCTCTCATCTTCCATGTACGAGTTGTAATGGGAAGATGAGAGAAATAAAAATAATTTACAATATACAGGGTGTAGCAGAAATTCTCGAAACAGTCGATTAACTTTAGAACAAAAGGTGCTCTACCATTTCCCGATTTAAGTATGCATCGTTGAAGCTGTTGCACCAAGCCGAGTCTAGCCGTACTACATGAATTCATGGAGTGTATTCATGCGTACAGTAGCTTTCCCTGAAAAGCCGCCCTGCATGGCAACCAATTAAAAAAAAAATAAGGAAATACTGTATTACCCGATGGATCAATCTGAGAGGATTTTAAGTTTATTTTTTTTCTAATGAATCATAAAATATGTCTAATAGATTTTTAAAAATTGTTTATATAGCTTTAAGTACGTATTTTATATTGTGTATTGTTTATTGGTTTTCAGCTTTTCTTCTAAAACTACAACTCAGTTGCAAAAATATACAATCACTAGACAATTTCAATACATCTGTATTTTTGATGTCATTTTGCTCAAAAATGAACGGGAAAATGTGAACTGAAAAGAATGCAGTAAGTAGATTTCTGAAATGTAGAAATAGTTTTAAAAAAATATCAACAAAATTTATCCATTCATATTATTACAACAGACCATTAAACATACTTTTAGTCCTTCAAAAATATCCAATCACCCAGACTGCTGTTTCAAAAATTTCCAATCACCCCTCAAAAAATGGGAAAGTTTTAGCTGACTGCAACTTAATTTGCATTTTTATGTTGTAGTAAGCTTAATCAGCCAACTTGCATACAAAAAAAAATTCTCAGTTTCCCTGTGATTTTTTGGGATTCCAATCACATGCTACAACAAAATGGGGCGAGGTAAAACAACCAGTAATGAAATACGCAATTTTATTGTTGACAAGCACTTACAGAAATACTCTGCTCGTAAAATAGCTACTGAATTAAATATATGTCAAAGTGTAGTTGTTGAAATCATTAAAAAATGGAGAGAAACAGGAAACTCTTCCGCAGCTAAGCAAACTAGTCGACCAAGGAAAACATCAAAAAGGCAAGACAAACTTCTCCCAAGAATATTACAGAGCAAACAAAATGTCACCACATCTGAAAAAGACAATTGACTGGTGTGAAACAACAGGAGTAGATGTCTCAAATGCTGCTACAAGCCAACAACTGAAGGAACAATGTTACGGATTTTATACTGCAAAATTCAAGCCTCTATTGTCACGTCTCCAAATGGTAAAAAGGCTGAATTGAGCTAA
>JAHWFO010027030.1:1996495-2009069 GCA_023313115.1 Rhysida immarginata
AATTCATTGAAGGGACGGTTAATGCTCACAAGTATCAGGATATATTGCAGGAATGTTTTCGTTGCCTTCGTTGTCAGAATTAAATCATAACGGTCAAGCAGTGTTTCAACAGGATGGAGCAGCACCACACCGAGCTCGAATAACTATGGCGTGCTTTCAAGCTCATGAAGTTGAACTGCATAAAAATTGGCAACCAAACAATTGAAAATCTATGGCATATTCTGAAAAAGGGGTCCGACGGAAGAAACCACGGACCTGAGAGGAATTAAAAGGTACCCTGACCAATATCTGTGCGAAAATATCTGCTGGTCAATGTGGAAAATTGATTTCCAGCATGCCACATCGTTTGCATGCAGTAATTTCTGCTAAAGATGTAAATACTAAGTATTGATTGGAAATTTTTGAAACGGCAGTCTGGGTGATTGTATATTTTTGAAGGACTAAAATTATGTTTAATGTTTTGTTGTAACAATATGAATGGAAGAATTTTGTTGATTTTTTTTAAAACTATTTCTACATATCTGAAATCTATTGCATTCTTTTCAGTTCATATTTTCCCGTTCATTTTTGCGCAAAATGACATCAAAAATAAAGATGTATTGAAATTGTCTAGTGATTGTATATTTTTGCAACTGAGTTGTATTAGCATTTCGGAAAGCGGCCGTCTTTTTTCAGAGCTTGCTGGCGTCTATAATGTCGAGATTTTATTTTGAAAACTAAAATCGTGCACTTTCCGACGAAGAACGCATAAATCCACCTTGCACGTCCGGAGAGCAACTGTCAAATGAAGCAAAATCTTCGATCATTGGCTACGTAATATTAAGGCCAATTAGGAACGATCTAATCATTCATTGATCATGCGACTGATCACAAAAAGAATCGGTTCAAACGCTAACATATTTAACGCTGCATAATTAAACTGGAAAATGGTATAGGGTCTTAAAAGTCATGTCTGTCTATCTATCTATCTATCTATCTATCTATCTATCTATCTATCTATCTATCTATTTATCTCTAGGAAAGTGCCTGTGCCCGATTAAATAAAAGTAGCGAATAGAAGTTATGAAAACTAAATTTTGAGCCATGATAGATGGAGAAAAAAATTCAAATTATATAGTTGTAGAGAGTCACCAATTTAGTAGAAATCCACTCTTTGCATTAAAAAAAGCATAAGACTAGTAAAACGGGATGAAAAATCCATGTAAGCTTTTGGGACACCTTCTGGACATCTTACATTACAATATTCAAGTGTACAACAGCAAACGCACGAAATCGTTCCTATTTAAACACATGTTAAAATTAAACAAAACAATCACTAAATGCCACTCCGATCATTCCGCCTCCCCCCATTAATACTTGGATTTTTCCTCCCCCGTCTTACGAGTTTTATACTTTTGGTTTCTTTATGCAAAGAGTGTATTTCTACTATGTCGGTGATGCTCTATAACGTTGTAACTGGGTGTTTTTCGCTATCTATCATGGCTCAAAAATTAGTTTTCGCAACTTTTCAGCGCTTACACTAGAGGCGCTGGGAATACTTTTATATGATTAGCACCTATTAATAGATCTGACTTATATGATTAGCACCTTTTGTTCTAAACTTGACGGTTTCTGAAATTTCCTCTACACCCTGTACTGTTAAAAAAAAAATTGAGTAATTTATTTGAGCAATTTATTGAGTACAATGGATACGAAAATTAGAAGACATGAACAAAATGATACGACAAAGAAGCTCAATGGAGAGGAAAAGGAACGTGATGGAAAAGAAAGGAGGAGATATGAATGATGAATGAGAACGGAGGAAATGACCGAAGGAAATATATTCTGATTGACGACCCTAAACATGGCCTCTTAAAAATCTTGTCCATTCCGTTCAGCAATGAAATTCTTCAAAGGAATAAGAGAAGAGAAACTATCTAAACAAGAGATTGCTCTTCCGACGTTGGATTCTCCAGAGGAGAATAATGGCATGAAGATGTGAAGGAGCTCTACGGTAAACTCGATGTTTGAAAAGGAGCAAACACGGGGCATATTTCATCGATGGAATATTCAATGCCAAGAAAAGGTAGTAAATGAGATATCAGTGACTTAATTCCAAAAAAGAACGTTAGGCTCCATAAATTAAAAAAAAGTAAACCAGGAAGAGAATAATTAAACCTAAGACTAAATAAATACTAGTCCAAAAATATAATTTAGGAAAATAACTTTACACGAGTTAAAGAAAATATGCCGACCGAATTAAATAGTATAAAAAAAACCTATAATCTCGTGAAATCTGAAAATGACAGATAGTCGTGAGAATCTCCTTAGAAATACACAATAAATATGCGTCTGATAAATAATCGGATTGACACTATAAAAAAAATAAAAGAAAGAAACAAACAAACAATGACCGCGTATTGGTATAAATCTGGTTTTTTTCTTTTATCCGAATCCTTCTGCGTCGATACAGAATTGAGTGGAATGGACGAATGATTTCTGGAGGTTCGAATTTCGGAATCCTGCTCTGTGAAGAGTTGGTGTTTTAAAGCCTATTCCAGGTGAGACTTATCTTTTCAGCTTCTTTCAGTTGATTTGAAATCTCTTCTTCTAGCAAGTCTGGTACTAATGGGTAGACCGATTTCTTCAGACAAAGCAGCAGCGAGTCCGAAAGAAGTTTTCTTACGGTTTTTGAGGGATTCTCCTATCAATTTTCGATCATCATGTTTTGAAGTCACCGTTTTTCGTCCATTCTCTTTTTATTCACGTGCGATCCAAGAGTTCACGAAACATTTTATCGCACATTGTACAGAACACAACGAGAACATTTGACAATTTCTAGCGATTTCAATTTACTCTGTTACTCTAATGACTGAATTTGCAAAATTTCATGTTCACATATTTCCCTTGATTTTTTGGCATTTTCAGTAGATAAATAACCAAAAATCCTAACTCAGTTGAAATAAAAATAACACCGGACGCTCACTACGAGAGATGGGTGCCTAATACTTTTAAAAAAATTACAAACTTTTTATTTCTACAGACCAAATAGTCAAGGCTTTTGTGTGGACGTGTCTACGGTTTAAATTATCATTCGTTGTGCCGAAGAAACTATGACAAAAAAAATCAATGGGTTTCGCAGAATAATTTTTTAAGCCACTATGAAAAATTAAGGGTGCCTAATACTTTTGGCCAAGACTGTACTTGTCTCTCCTGCTATTTACTACTTACTATAAATAAGTATTGAGTGATCTTCTCCTAAATGTAAATCTCTAGACAGAGAGAGAGATAACAATTTTACGGATTCTAATTTTGTTCATATAAAGAAGAAACCGAAGACATAAGAATTGCAATATAATGGATTTACAAAGTGTATGGTCTTACAATATAGTGGCGCTAGTTTGTCCCTTATATCCGTATCTTCTTCGTTGACATAACTGAAATATTCATCCGTAAAAAATGTAAAAATTTGTTAAGGACTCATCTTTCATAATTTTGCTCTGAAATATCCGAAAATGTTAGATACAGCTAAAAATCAAATAAAATCATCCAGTGAATGACTTTTTTTTTCTTGTTTTCTAAATTAAGAAAGGTTCGTGAAAGATTCGTAGAACGCAAAAAATACTTAAATATACACCCGCCTTCACGGTATTAAATAAATAAAAAAAAAACCCTAAGATAATGGAAGAAATCGAAATGATGCATACGTAATTGAAATTTCTCTTGTTGTCTTCTACTGATATAGCCACAGTCATCTTATTTCCTTTTTTCAAATTGAAATTTTATACCTAATTGGAAAAAAAAAATCGCATTAACCTATTGGCTGCCCCCGCAATGTTTTCTCTTGTCCATGTGCAAGGATTTTCGTTTGCCAATACCACCGCGTCATTTCATTGCTCCCGGGGATTGAACCGACAAAAGATTTTTATTACTTTTTTGGATCAAACAAGCATTAACTTTAGACACCGAGTGTTCTAAAAGGCTACTGTCCACAAAAACTCCAACAAAACCATGATCTTTTTTTTTTTTTTAATTCTCACTTGAATTTAAATGTAAAAGAACAATGCCAATTTTATTCACATTATATGCACAAAATAAATTAAATTCGATTTGTCATAAGTGTTTTTAAATATATGAAGATATCTATAGTCTTATAGATAAAGTGGTTCATAACATGCATGTTTATTGTGCTGCCACCCCAATTATAGCATCCCTTGTGAAATGAGAAAAGTTCTTCTGTGAAACTACGCCTCGTCCTTTATCACTGTAAGAGAATAAACATAAATTCTGAAAGGAAAGGAGCTTTAACATTTCCGAAATGACATCTTCACGAATGCAATTTTCTCTTGTTGTTTGCTTTGTGCAATATTTACTACGATATCATAGCCAGCCAGCCAGCCGAGGCCCCGGCCACTTTGCCGCGCTCCTTTAAGCACTAAAACTTCCAACCTCTTCAAAGTTTCAGAGTGGCATCCAAGTCAAGTCGGTGCGTATTCTTTAAAGCTCCAATAATTCCTCACAGGTCGAAAAAGAGATTATACTTCAGCTGTTAACGTTGTTACCTTTTTAGCTCTTCTTATACCCGCTTTCCCAATATTAATATTAGGTTAAATTTTAAATGCACATAATAGAAGTCAAGACCTTTTTTTTCAAATTTAAGTATGCAAAACCTACTTCTAAGAATACGGTATATTTTTATCTCACCTCAAAGCTTTAGTTATTTTTCTAAATAACTAAAAGAAGTAAGAAATCATAAAAATGGAAAATTTACCTCAAAATTTTAAGTTTCGATTTCCTGGCATAGCCTAACTTCAGATTGATTTACTGGCATGAGAATCACTATAAATAAAAAAATAAATAAATAAATAAATAAAAAAGGTGATATCAAGATGTAATAATATGTATAGTAACTTTATTAGCTTAAGATCAGATTCTTTGAAAATCTTTTTAGATGTAAAATGACTAAACTCAGTTCAGTTGATTGCCCAACTCCTTTAATGAAAATTCGGGTTATTGTGGCTAATACAGAATAATTAAATAAATGAACAAAGTGTGAGTTCGGAAAACTCTCAAAGATTATATCTGTGCTTGAAGCACAGTCCAGGATGCTGTTATCACAAAATCTGCTTGAATAATGATGGCGAATTGTTGATGCCATTAAAGCCAACGGTGTGGACATGCTAGCCCGTGTATGGGAAGAACATTCGAGTGACAAGCGGCTCTCACATTTAATGCTTGTGGTTCATTGTGAATAGGCGAACTTTGAAATTTTCTATTCGTCGATACCTAACACGTTGTTCTGTAATAAATAGTAAACCCTTGTACTAAACAAGTTAGGTTGTTTTATTCCTTTAGTACTACACTGTACAATGAACTGTCGTTCTAGTATATAAGGGCACCTGTCTTCTAAAACGGGAAACAAACATTCATACGAGGCCTGTCCGGAAAGTATCCTGATTGAGGCTACAAAAAAAAAAATACGGTTCGAACATAAATGTTTAGTCACCTTCAAAATAAACACCGTCTGCAGCAACGCATTTAGCCCAGCGTTGCTGCCATTGGTCGAAACAAGTACGGAATGGTCTCAATCCGGATACTTTTCGAACAGGCCTCGTATACCATAATAAATAAAGAGATATGGAGATAGACATACACCGCCATATCATTAAAATTCGGACAACCTTCCATAAATAGTGAAATAGGTCATAGGCACTAAAAAATAAAGCGAATACACATTTCCACATTTTATTGTACTTCTTCCAAAATTATACTATAAAAGGATTCTTCAGAGCAAGTGTTTTGTCGAAGACATCGGTTACTCTGGATATTCCTACCTTAATGGATTATTACTTAAGCAAATAGAAGAAATAGCCAGGTAACATTTAAACTGAGAAAACAGCATAAGAGAATTCGTGAAAGAGCTGTGTGTGCAACAGTACTTTGCCCGTGTCACAAGTCACAAATCTTCTCTAAATATATTCGCCTTAAGGTCAAAAAAATATACAAAAGCCACTCTCCAATGTGCCGCTGTTCAAAAGTCAATGATCATCTCTAAATATGCTGGACGCCGACTGACCTGTTCTAAGCGATCATGAAGCAAGCAGCTTGCAAAAAAAAAAATTCAAGAATTCAACTAACAAGAAAGAAGTGGATTGCAGCGATATTTAATGGGAAAAGAAAATTTAATTTAATAGCGAGACTAATGAGTGGGTAGAAAAGAGGCGGGAGCAGAATCAACTTCGAAGAATGATGTCCCATACAAAAAAAAGCAGAGACATCAAAATGATGGTGGCGAGTCGAAGTTGCTATAACAATAAACAAAGCGCAATCTTCAACGATAATTTCGCAAAGAGCCAACAAAAAAAAATAGAAAACAAGAAAACTAGTGGCGTCAACTCGTACATTTTATACGTAAAATAATTATAACTCAACGGGATTTATTATTATCTGAAAGCTTATCACCTGTCCAGTCTCTAATAAGTTCCATAATGTGATAACATGTCAGATTCTAACAGCATTTAGTGATGCTATATAATATCGAAATTAAATATGGCTCGGTTAGCGCGTAACATATCGAACTAAATTTGACAGGATTCAATCATTACCCGCCCCTAAATTTAACTACACTGAACAAATCCAATGAGTGCCATATTCACATGGACAAACTGACGAGCTTCAAAGCTAAATTGACACGTTAAATGACATTCTGAGTTAAAACATGCAAATTTAAAAAGGGATGAATTCTCCAAAAAGAATAAGACCTGAGCATAGCAGACTGTTAAAATCGGCTATTTACTGCTCAACCGCAAAGGAGATTAGCTAACCTCAGGCCCAGGGGCTACATTCGGAACTTTACAAAATCCTAGAATCGATTTTCTAAGAAAAATTCGCCCACTAAATAAAGAACCACGTACGTAGATATACTAATCATCATTTTCGATCGAATCATATATCACATGCCATATGTTGCCATAGTTCTAAAGACCAAGGGAGTGTCACCCCCACAACTCCGACCCCATGGGACAATTTGGCCCAAACTTCATAGTAATGTAGATCTTGCCTAGAGGAATCTGCATATCGAATTTCACTCCTTTGCATACCTAAATACGACACAGATCACTTGGTCCCCTCTAACTCCCACCCCCGTAATTTCGACCCCAGTGGGCCAATTCAACCAAACTAAACAGCGAATAGGACATGCCTATGGTAAGCTACGTTCCGAGTTTCAACCTTTCACGTCAAAAAATGTGGAAAATATTAAGGGGACAAGACGGACATTGTGAAACCAATAAGTGCTCCATTCTTCCACTACTTAATAAATATGAGATCTAATTTATACTGCAGTCTGTTTAGTTCAGTAGTCTGTCGGGCGTGGATAGTAAAATATTTTATACTACTTTGCAGACGAGGCTCTTCTCCAATAGTTCGAATAAATTAATGTATAATACGGTAGAAAGAAAAATAACTCCGAAAACACTATTCCACATAATAAATTTTAATGACACAGATGTACATTTCGGAAACGAAGTTTCCATCAGCAGTGAGTAAAGATTTCTTTCTATAGTTGTGTCCACAGTTTTTGGCTTGATTCCATTGTATATAATACGGTACTTGTAGAATTGCTACTACTACTATTTGATGTCGTTCTTTTTGTTGTCCAGACAAATGTACATCTTCCTTGACTTCTTCACGATTTCTCCCACACTATATGCTAAATGCTAACCCAATATCAGTTGAATTTATGAACAATGCACTCCCCGGCCACTTAGTAAGGTAAATGTAACTCGTATATGAAGTCACCTTTAAACCTTCAAGACAACCTGAATTTATCCGGGTATGGATTCGATAATGTGCTGATAACATTGTGGAGGTAAGGAGTACCATGCAAATATGCAGTTTGATATGAATTCCTGAAGATTGGACCTCATTCCAGGTCGCGCCAAGAATGGTCGGGCCACAGCTCGTTCCATCTCCGCGGACTGCGCAGGACACTACAGCAAAGAAAAAACTCTTGACATGTTCCTGGAATCATCCCATGGCGATGTGGGCTCTGTGTCCTGGTGGGAATTAACCATCTGCCCCGGAATACACTGTGACCAAGAAGGGATGTGCAACGATGTTTACGTACATTGTATCATTCACACGTGTATCTAGGGGATCAAGCGATCCAAAATGTACACTCACAGCAATTTCTGTTGGATTCGATTATAAGAATACAGGACTCCGTAGATAAACCTATGACCCAACTTAAAAGTGTTAGCGAACCCTGACTCATCTAACAACGGCCAACTCAGCTTAACGGCTCAAGTCATATGAAATGGAAATCATTTCCGGTAGAGATACGAAATAAAGTTACGAAACCATGGCAGATAGCGAGTGGACGATAACGCCGTTCTTGTTTGTAAGAAGATTAATCCAAAATTATTAGAACTAACACTATAGCGTAGCATACTATTTAATATGACTATGGATGGGACAATTTATCTAACTAGTATCTATCAATACCGGTAGTCCCTTCAACTCTGAGAGCGAGAATGAAAAAATTTCCCTACGCTCAAAAAACCTAACGTTGAATAAGTCATTCTCTAGCGATTCGTTTTGCTCCTTCAAATTTTATCACTTCAAGAAAAATTGAACGAAAATAGGAATCAAAGTAAGTTACACTTTTCTAACATTTTGTCCAACGTAAAATTATACTTATTTAACAGTTTTCCAATTTACTTGCTAGTACATTTTCTTGTTCATTATCGTTACGGTTACATTTTTATTAACTCGTTTTGATTTTAAATCTATATGCATTTCCTCTGTGGTCAATATTGAACTGTTCATCTTCTCATAACCTAACTTGCATGATGTCCGTATGCTCAACACATTTTTGTACCATGTGTTATGTTAGTCACGCAAACACGGGGCAGTGCAGTCTTTATATGCACTATTTTATTAAAGCCAAGCAAAATTAATGTTGGAACTGCAGTAAATTGGCGTTTTTAATAATCTTACGTTTAGTAGCATATGAGCATAGTAGCAAACATTAATTAATAATTCTCAATCCTACATAATAAAAAATTTTAAAAATATTTCTATATACAGAGAAATTTATTTGTTTAGTAGGGAATAAAGTCTCTGATACTATTATCAATAAACAGAATAAATAATAAGAAGGATGCCAAATTTTAAGCTTGCTATCGCTTTAATGAGAATTCAACGAATTCAGTGGAATAGCTTTGGTCCGTTTTGCGTTTTATATTTTCATATAGGTTGTACTAAAATATACCGTATAATACATTTTTAATATGAGAAAGCAATGTATTGAAATTTTACTTTTTAACGGCAATGGCTTAATACAACTGTTTACAATTTCCAGGAATGATACTTAATAAAGCCCAGGACTTTCGATTAAATATAAACCAGGATTAATTCAAATAATTTTCGTTTTTTGTATACGCTGAATTGAAATGAATTGGTCATTGAAATGTACATCCGCATAAAATCTATCATTAAATCTTGTGGAAATGTGCTACCTGTTTATTTTTTAATTAGTTCAAATGGCGTTAGTGCGCAAACATTTTACAACAAACGGCGAAAATTATCCTAAGATAAATAAACATTCTTTGAACATACAATACAGCGAGAATTTTTAGATGAGGATAAAGTTTTGCTGATTCGTTAAGCGTTTCTAGAGGAACTCGAACATCTCTTTTAATAAAGTCCAATAACTGGAGACGCTTAAGAGAGTCGAAGATAAGAAATACCCTTAGAACACTGCTGGGGGTAAAGATGGAAATGATGTGAATGAAGAAGATTCTTCTATTGTTCAACTAGGGCGTTTGTTGGGTCAGCACCTACTGAATGAAAAGAGTTGCGACGCTGATGGGTTCAAAGCAGAAACGACATCTAATTTGAGAGTTTGCTGACTCCGTGGCACGAGCATAGAAAGCGGCGATTGAACTTGGAGAAGACCCAATAGAAGACTTGAATGAAAAATGTGAACCATTAGTTGGGTAGGGAGAAATGAAAATTGGCAAAGAAGGCATTTCCGAAGCAAGAGACAAAAGAGGAGAGGCGCGAACAATCCAGCACCAGTTATTATTGCCTATTGGAATGGATGGTGGGAGATATGATGGAGAAGGTTCTTTTGCCTTCAAGATGGACGATATTAACCGGAAAATAATTTATACTGCCGAATACTCGAGAATACCCGGAAAGGAACCTCGGAAGCGAGAAATGAAAGGCAATGATTTGAAAAGAGGGTTCGCAGACCAAATTTTCCATTACAAGGTGGGAGGTAGAAGAAAGGGGGTGGAGAAATCCGTGTTGGAGCTGTGATTCGAATCATCTAATTGAGTAGTCAGGCAAGTACCAGACTCGGTCTCCTCGAACGTTGAGAGGCTATTGGCTGGGGTGCAGTCTGGGATTATCAACGGAAGGGTTCGCCACAAGGCATTTAAGAACACAATTGAATTACAGCATTTCCCTTTGACGTAGATCGACGAGTCATGTCTTTAGGGAAATGGCAACCAATGTGGTTTTAAACATTAAGGAAACGCTTTCGGAAGCACTGCTGGAAAATTGTTGCTCCGAGTAGTAAGAGAGAGGGGGGGGGGGGAATCGTGGGCTTTTCGAACGTTGCTCAGAGAGCAGTCGATTCAACGGGGATATTACGCTTGCAACAGAGAGGCGACTACTACCACTACTACTACTATCATCACCATCGAGGATGCTGGTGCGGTCGGAAGAAGATCCCAGAAAATGGAGGATTACGGGGACGAGATGGGATGAATCAATACACAGCAGCAATTTTCCTATGGAGGACATTCATCTGGGAGTGACGGCTAAAAAAAAAGTTAACAGAAATGAATTTCTGGCGGGTTTTGGGAGGTAAACAAGATTACGCTCAATTTCCCTTATTTAAAGGTATATTCACTTTCTTGCGAACCTTTAGGTTTTAATTTTCTCTACCACAAATAAATACACGAGAGCTTCTTCTTCTTTAGCTTGACATTATTTAACGAAACTGAAAAATAAAAAACATTCAAAGACTTTTACTGAATAATATTTTTTTCCTCTCGTATACTATATTAATGTCGCGATGCTTTAAAATTCTTTAGGTTCAATTTTTTTTTTTTATTTCTTTTCATAACTTTAGCCATTTTTTCTGATGTAATTGTAGCAGCTTTAGGCCATAAAAACGTTTCCTTAACACAAACGACGACGACATATGATGAATTACTGCCAAGGGAGAAAATGCCCTGATAGCATCACGAATTCCTTCCTCAAAAATTACATTTAGTTGAAAAGGAAACTAAAATTGTCTCCATATGCTAATCTCGTTTTCTACATTTACACAGTCTTATGTTTCAACTCGTTTTTCAATTTTTTTCCAAGGTTCATCTGAAAAGATTGTAAATTTTTTTAACTCAGAATTTAACTCAGAGTTTGTAGAAGAGTTATATGGTTATTAATAGCGTTGTTGGAATTAAATGAATCTGATGACAAAATAGGTCATACATAAGATAAATAATTTATGGAAAAAAAAAGTTTTTTGTTTCGGTTTAAATTTAAACAGATAAGAATATAAGATTACAAATTACATTTATTGAAATTCGTTTTAGTAGAGAAAAAAATAGAGAAATTTTTAATATCCGGAGGTATGGTGTGGAAAAAAAATCCTCCTAGACCCATTTTCCAGTTATAGAATTTAATTTAGTATTTACGCTCCTTAAATTTAGAATTCCCAGTTGAAGAAATCATTTTTTTACCCTTTAGTAGTTTCATAGTTTTTTTTTTAGATTTTCCTTTTTAACAAACTTGCGAAAAACCTCTCTAATTTTTACTTTAGTTAAATATTCACTTTGTTTCGCAATTTGAATATAGCCAGCTTCTCCACAACAGCTGCGATGGAAACTATTAAATAAGTAGTACAGAAGAACGAAATATTAGCTTTCAGGACATCAAAAATTTTCAGATGATAAATGTCATTATTCTATTTTTAAATTAAATAATCTTATAAGTTTTAATTATAAAAGACTGATTGCTTGCTTTGCAATATAGAGATGAATAAAACAATCAATCCACGTTAAAAATTCATCCAGAATACGCCTTTTATTTTTTTTTTTAATTTTATTAATCATGAAATTAAAATCCCTAGTCATAACATTTAAAGCTAAATTAATTTTAAAAATAACGATTAAAAACTTCTAAACGTTTTTTGTGTTGAAAATAAAAGATGATTTTAAAAAATAAAAAGAGAGGGGGAGGGAAAGAATCAATATTCTTTTGACACTGACGTTGTCTTCAAAGCCCAAGTAAATCTCGATGTTTCTATGTGAAAAAGTTTTTTTTCTTACAAAAAATTTGTTTTTTTATAATATCAGCTATCTGTCAATGTTCTCCAAATGTTTTTACTTCTCTAGTATTTTTTTCCCCTCGTTATTGTCAGATTCCAGTCGGAATTGACGCAAGACTCTTTTCTCTTCATTAAACTGCAACCTTTATCTCTTATCGTAGAGCAGTATAAATTAGTATTAAGTAACGAAATACTTTTTACGACTTTCTTAAAATTTCTCTGCTTGAAGAAGCTAAAAAAAAAAAACAA
>JAHWFO010027037.1:0-72170 GCA_023313115.1 Rhysida immarginata
TAAGATATTGCCAAATTTAATTTAATTTTTTGAGATTGTTCTGTTTACATCCAAGTGTAATTATCCCGGTCAACGCCGGGTACCTTTACTAGTCTTCTATATATATAAAGAAGGATGTTTGTGGGTCTGTGGGTCTGTTTGTTTGTATGTTTTTTATACAAATCTACAGTTTTATTCCGATTTTGATGAAATTTCGCATACTTGACCTTCGAAGCATGAGGAAGGTCACTGTCTACCTCAGATTTCGGAAAAATAATAAATATCGATAAAAAATCATGGTTATGGCAAGGCATATTAATGAGAAATATCTCATGACCAACAATGCAAGGCAAAGTTTGTACAACAATAGGTATCAACAATGGTATCAGCACGCAATTCACAAACACACTGCTTGAACCAACAATATATATCTCATGCCCAACAATGCAAGGCAAAGTTTGTGCAACAATAGGCCCATTGTGTTCGCATCAACAATGGTATCAACGCGCAATTCAGCAATAACAATGAGCACAGAATGATGAGGTAATGTTAAAGCAATCTTTCCAAGAATTATAACAATGAACATAAAATGATGATGTAGTATGGATAAGTTTAAATTTGTAACAATGCATAAAATTCCTGTTATTCAGGCTTTTCTTAGAAAAGAGAGTTCTTAGTACTTAACAATTTCTTGAAAATCTTTAAAAATGATGAGTGACTGGAGATAATGGAGAGTTAGCAGACTGTTGAGAAAGAGTGGAAAGACGACAGTTAGCTCCGTGATGTATTGAGCAAATGGGAAGCAAGTAAATAGAAGAATCGGCGAGCGCTAGACTGCACAAAGTGATGAATGGCCAAGTTTTGCTTCAACACATCGAGAGAAGAGTGGAAATTGCAAAAACACTAAGTATACATCTGAGGTAAGATTACGTGAGTAAGAAATTATTGGAGAGGTCCAGCTATTGTGAGCCTTTTTTTCGAATTTTCATTAAGAATTTTTATTGTATTAATTCTAAGCATTTTCATGTGTTTATTTTTAAGATATTGCAAAATTTAATTTAAATTTTTGAGATTGTTCTGTTTACATCCAAGTGTAATTATCCCGGGCAACGCCGGGTACCTCTTCTAGTATTCTATATAAATAAAGAAGGATGTTTGTGGGTGGGTTTGTTATTTATACAAATGTACAGTTTTATTCCGATGTTCATGAAATTTTGCATACTTGACTTCAAAGTATGAGGAAGGTCACTGTCTACCTCAGATTTCGGAAAAATAATAACTATCGATAAAAAATCGATATTCATGGTTATGGCATGGAAAATTAATGAAAAATATCTCATGACCAACAATGCAAGGCAAAGTTTGTGCAACAATAGGTATCAACAATGGTGTGAACACGCAATGCACCAATACTAGGCAGGGATCAACAATATATATCTCATGACCAACAATGAAAGGCAAGTTTGTGCAATATAATTCCTGTAATTCAGGCTTTTCTTAGAAACTAGAGTTCTTAGTACTTAACAATTTCTTGAAAATCTTTAAAAATGATCAGTAACTGGAGATAATGGAGAGTTACCAGACTATTGAGAAAGAGTGAAAAGACGACAGAGGAAGCACTCATTTAGCTCCGTGCTGTATTGAGCAAATGGGAAGAAAGTAAATAGAAGAATCGGCGATCGCTAGACTATACAAAGTGATGAATGGCCAAAGAGTGGGAATTGCAACAACATCAAGTGTATATCTCAAGTAAAGGTTACATGAGTAGAAATTATTTATACTTGCAGTGGCATCCTTGGAGAGTTCCAACCATTGTAAGCGTGTAAACAAAAATTATTTTGAATTTTAATTATGAACTTTTACTGTATTAATTTTAAGCTTTTTCATGTGTTTATTTTTAAAATTTTTCAAAATTTATTCAAAAAAACAAAGAGTCAGAGCCACGGATACATCACTTAGAATTCCTGTTTTTCGGATTTTTCATAGAATGGATAGTCCCTTCGCTCTGTGGTATATTAGTTGAGTTATTATTTAAACAATTTGAGTAATAATTTAACTTCTTGAGATTGTTCTGTTTACTTACATGTGTAATTATCCCGGGCAACGCCGGGTCCTCTGCTAGTAATTTAATATTAATTTCATTAAAAATTTGTGGAAAAAAAATAAGTATTATAATCTTAATTAAATATTATTTAAAACTTTATGGGGGGAAAGCATTAAAATCTTAATTAAATATTAATTTCATTAGAACTTTGTGAAAATAGAAAAGTAATTCATCCCCTCCCCACTCTGGTTCTTTTACCATGATCTTGTGTTGCCATCTAGTGACAAGAAATGTAACAGGATCTGTCAAATAACCTCTTTGAGTACAGAAATTTAAGGGAAAGGGTTAAAAATTAATTTAAATACCACTAAAGTTATTGACAGGTCATTAATCAATCCATCAATCAATCAAAGTAATTATTCAATCAATTAATTATAGTAATTAATCAATTCATTAAAAACAATCAAATATTGGGAAATTACGCAAATTAGCTCTATTGTGTACCCTAGAGTGGGACCTATAACTACTCACATGCTCACATGTGAGAACTTACCACCAGGTGTTACGATTTTGACTACGTAACTCGGAAACTACTCTTTGGAATTCGCATAAATTTTAACGGTATACACAGTTTTATGTACTCTATCATTCCTCCAAACTTCATTAGACTAGGTCTTAAAGAACCTGAGTTATTAACTTGCTGCCCTTTGTGGCGGCATTTTTATTTCTGTTCGTATCTCGATTATTGTTCAAATTCGAACCCATATTCATGTGAGTTTTTTTGCTTAGAATCGTCTGTACTACCTCCTCTAAAAGTATGTGACAGGATTTCAGATACACCTTGTATATCTCTTATACTTTACAGATATTTATGAAAAACTAGAATTTAAATCACTGCCAAATGTTAATTATTTATGTAAATGGATTTTAATACATAATTATTTATTCCTTAATTTTAATTATGAGGATTTTATTCCTTTTAAACTTTATTGCTAAATTTAAACCTTATATTTTTATAAACTTCCTTTAATAAAATGGATCTTGAAAGAATGTGACAGCTTAACCATGTTTAATAAAAAGAAGATATAATTTTGATGTGATGGCTCCAGAATATGAGAAAAGAAATTAGAGTATTTTATCATGGGAAACGGTTCATTCAGTACAGGCATGATGGTGGAGAAATAGTTGCTGCTGCTATGGATCTTCTCACCGTGATCATTGTTGTACATTGGGTTTCTGCATAGGTGAAAAAAAGATGGCATTTCGAGGGGGTTTCTCCAACATCTCTTCGTTCCAGGATTCTCCCTTTTATGCATTTTCTACACTTAGATAAACATGGAGGCTCCATTTTTACTTTTGGAACAATCTTCAATTATCTATATTGACAAAAGCTTGACCAAATCAGCACATTTTATCATTAGCACACATCACCAGAGTAACCGAGAGAAAGAGAGGGACTGGATACCTCGACACCCGTATTTATAGATTTTGTCTAAGTTTCACAGTTCTCCAATTCTCCTTCCATAATCACGTGCGATTTTTCTGAATTTCACTAGGGCTGATGCAATGTTTTGGCTCCACAAACTGCATGCCAAACAGCTGGTATTTCAATCAATTACTTTTGTTCATATTACTGCCTAGTTTTACGATTGATTTTAAGAGATCTTAAAATTGTTTATATTACTTCATGAAAATAAAGTTAATTATTCTAAAACTTTTTTTATTCTTCGAATAGGGTTTTCATGACTATGTTGAGGGTTTAACTTTGGAAGAAATTCTCTTTATATGACAAATTAATAATTTATCAAAAATTATATTATAATTTAAAAAGGGTCGGGGCCATACAGATTAATGATGATACACAATCAAATTCGCATCAAATAAATTCTTTTGCGAAGTTAAAGTTCACTAAGAGAAGATGTATTGTCACATGTAAATTTAGCTAAACTATGAGTAGCGCAGTGGAAGATTAAATAACATGCAACAGTGGACTGAATTAAAGTAATAAATGAAATGTTTATTGACAATAGTAAATAAAGCAAAAGTAAATAAGAAGGATAAATGTGAACTCCAATCAAAGGCAATCTATGCCAATCACCAAATCAAACACAAAGGTACAAATTAATTCAAACACTGAAATTAATCGTAACCACACCTCTAAGTAACAATTAATTAGCATATAAGCCTTAACACCTTTCAAAACTTAAAGGATAAGTATTCTAAATGCAGTAACAAATACTTAAACTGAATCTAGTCCATATTTTAAACAAATACTCTTCAGCTAGATAGCAATTCCAAAAACTTAGATGCTAAAGTTGTATATCAAAAGCTTACTGGCTAAGCAACTAAAATGTAATGCAATAATCACATCAAATATGGCTTAACTGCAACAGTAATAGGAATGAACAACTTTAAAGTCACAAGTCTATCCGTAGAATTACAGACGTATAGATAGACTTAATAATGACACAGCACTTTGATTGAGTCGAACACAAAGTTACACCAAACCCAGATCAACCATACTTTCGTTTCCTTAAAATAGCTAAACATAAAAATGCTAAAGCTTACAAATAAGGCATCCTTTCCAATAAAAATGAAATACACACTTAGGGTAAATAACACTTATGCATACAGAAAGTTTAAATACAACTTATCCGAAATAAGCACGTTGCAAAAGCGACATCTTGCAACCAAAACCTCTAACTGCGTAAAATAAAGAATAAGTGCGCCCAAAACTAGAGCGTCACAAAACCCGGATAAGACCCAAAGTTCTAATTAAAGTCACTATGTTATGAACAAAAACTAGTAATAGGGAATAAAAGAATTAAAGCTTATAACAAACGTTTTGACAACGTATCAGCTTTAATGAAGCGCGCACACAAATTATAAATAGTTCTGAGTTCTTTGTCCCAAAATCATTAAAGCTTGTATTCCAACTTTTTAACAATGTACAGCCTAAATGATGAGCACACAATTGCAAATGGACCTGAGTTCCTTGACAAAGAAACAAATAATTAACAAATATCAGAGGTCTACAAATGAACACCACACAAGGCTGAATTACAGGTTATTCGTGTGTGGAATTATAAATAACAAAGACCTTGTGCTAATGCGGCGCTTGACACCTTAGTTACGCCAAAATTACGGCGAAGCCGAAATCCCAGTTAATATATTCCCGCATTCCGCAAGGCCACAACCCGCACACTTTGGTGTTCATACGAAGTTCCCGATGATACAAGTCGTTAAAAGCTTTCTTTATTAGCTTAGCTTTAACGCCCACAATGAACGAAACACTTACTATTGTGAAGCAACGGTCGGCCACTGAACCTCTCGGAGAAGGGGGAAGAAATGCAAACACTGAGGAGCAACACTGTTCGCTCAGTCGCCTCTCACGCTTTGCGTCGGCGTTAACCCCCGCCTGCTTGCCTACTCCGTACGACGTGGCGTTTTCCAACGAAGCTGTTGTCGGCTCCGTAGTCGTCTTCGTCGACGTGGCAGCTTGAGGTTTCGCTTTCCTGCTCAGCCTAGCTTCTTCGCACGACGTGGCGTTGTCCAACGGAGCAATTGTCGGCTCCGTAGTCGTCTGCGTCGTGGCAGCTTGAGCTCCTTCCTCCGCCCGCTTAGCTTCTCCGCACGACGTGGCGTGGTCCAACGAAGCTAATGCTGGCTCCGAAGTCGTCTCCGTCGTGGCGGCATGAGCTCTTTGCTTCTCCCTCGACCTGCCGAAAGCATGGCATTCTCTCAGCCTTCCAGCAGCCTTCGTCGCGAGCTTCTTTTCCTTTAGACCTCTCTCGGTCGTCGCCAAACTCTCTCTCCTGATCTCTCTCGTCTCTTTTCCTGAGCCCGCACTCGCCAGACTTCCTCCTCTGTCATTGGCTCTTGCGTGACGATGCTCGAATCGACGCTGATGACGTCGCCTCCGTTTTCGACCGGAATTGTAGACTATTCTCGATCGAAAACGAGCATCTTTGTCATCGGAAATATTAACCGAATTAATATTCCGTGACATGTATCTTATTATTTTCACTACAGAGAAAGAATCATTTAAAATCTAAAAGTTCACTACCGAAAATTACATGTAAGTTTATCAGTTAATTCAACATTCTTTTCCGGCAACAGTCTGAGCAGTGTGCTTGAAAGGTCACTCTCGAAATAGTTCATAGTGTCTCTTTTCACTTTCACGCAGCTGTTTGTTTAGGTCGATGATGTAGTAGCGCTGTGAAGCTCCATGTTGCTTCAACACGTGGTCGTATCATCTTACAACAAGGGAGGTCCATGGCACCTGATGCCATGTTCTATGGCGTAGGACTGGGGATCCCGGAAGTTTGTTGATGACGAGTAATGATGTCATCTCTCCTGTGGTGTATGATCGTCGAACAAATACTCCTGGTTTCCTGGCAGTAATGGGTGTTACTGCATCCATCTCTCCAAATGTTGTAGTGATTTTGTTGATTTCTTTTCATCTACTTTGTAGTGGGCTAGTTAATTCTGCGATGTGCTGCGTAGAATTTTATGTTGATTTCTTTTCTTCTCCTCGTAGTGGCACGGTTATCTCTGCTGCTGACTCGCTACTGACCCATAAGCAGATCGGTTTGTGTCACCGTCGCTCGTTGTGGGGGATGGCCATTCAAAGTCCGTTTTCCGCTCTATCGCGGCTGTCATGAGTCATCGGCCAGGTTTCTCCTCGAAGAATTTTGCGGGGGTAGGCTTCTCACAACATTGGTCACCATGAAAAGAAAGAGGGGATGGATGGAGAAAAGTTCACTCACACTCTCCCAAGAAAAATTCATTAAGAATTTGTGTACTGGAATATCTTAAACTTAGGCAAACCTCTATTGCTCAACCTTAATTAAATTGTTTTGGCCACCAAACCTTAATCAAATGCCTTAGCAACTAACTTAAGATTAAGTTTTCACCCATTAAGCAAAAGTTGAATCAACGTCCACACAATACAGTTCATAATATTAATTGTATAGTAGTTTTCTATACACATCAAATGCACACAAAAAATGTTTTATCAAATCGTCCTTTTTCAATGCACACGTTTGTATTATTTCAGTGAATAAGAGTTCATAGGGGAGGAACGAATTTCCTTTTTCCTTTTTCCTTTTCCCAAGTGCGTATACATCTGGCGAGTCGAGCAGGAGTAGAGCGCACGCTGAGCCAAGTTTGCCAAATTTATACGGCCTCAGCGAGCCACCCTCAAGCCGCTTGACTCGCGCTCGCAGCAATCCATTTCTTGTCGGTTTTTCCGACGAACTCAAAGGGGCTCACCCTCCCTAGTTAGGACGGGTTTGTAGTACACTCGGTGAAAAACCCAATAAATCTTCTTGTTCTGGTGGGAAACTCCATGACCACCCGTCGAGCAACCCCCTAAACCATGTGCGTGATAGCTAAAAAATAAAGTCCGCGATAAAATTAATTGGAATAAGTTCACTGGCTTAATTGTCAAATAACAAATTAATTTAATAATGTAATTTTAGAATTAGACTTATGAAATAAAGATTAAAACATTTATGTGCAAACTAATTTTCCTTGACAAACAGGGGCGACAATTAAGCGTAGAAGGAAAAAAACATTTTTGACTATGTCTTCAAATTGTGTGATTTTTGCATCGGAATTATATAAAGGAAAAATTTTATACAATTTGGATTTTTTTCTCTCAACTAAAAAAAGAAACAATTTGTATTTATTCTCCAATCAGTGCTCCTAACTCATCTTCTTGTTATTAAGTTATTATGTTGTCCAATCCAGCATCTTTATGTGTTAGATGTTGTCCAATATATAAACTTTTCAATTATACACTCACCTGTCTTGAATTGAGATAGGCTGCCGTAAATGAGTTTCATGTTTACAGATTTTCGGCCCTATTTTGGTTAATAAATTTTCAAAATCCGTGGGAGTCATTCGTGTAAAATTTTTTTATTGGCCGCTGATGTACTGCATCTTTAAATCTGTTCATACGAGGGGAGATCAAAAAGTAAGTTGCACTTTCACAGTATGGCCATTTATTTATTACACCACCTATACAAAAGCAACACGGCTATAGCAGCATACAATGTAGGTTCACTTTTCCACATAGTCCCCAAGAGACCCTAAACATTTATCCGAACGATCAACCAACTTTTCGATTCCGGATGCATAGAAATCTCCTCCAGCGTTTTGTAACCACACGGTGATAGCCGCTTTCACCTCTTCATCGTTTCGAAATCGTTGTCCACCGAGTTCCGATTCTCTCTAATCATCGCATCCACAAGGTCAACATTTGCAATGGTACGGGACGTTGCGGGCCTGCCTATGCGATCTTCATCTGTGATATCCGTACATCCTGCTTCAAATTGTTGACACCACTTTACAATTCCTTGCCGGGAAATTACACGCTCTCCATATACAGCAGTGACTTCACGATGAATGTCCGTGCAATTCACCGGTTTGGCCCATAGAAATCGGATTGCTGTTCGCACCTCAAGTTTGGAGTGGACATCCAGTTGACGCGCCGTTGCTTTTAGCCCGCTAGACATACAAAACACGACGGGAAACCACAGCAACCGTCCTATCCAACGTCTGCGCAGTTAATGTCCCTTTCTCCGCTTTGCCCAAGATTACGACACACAGCGCGCTCCTGCGGCGAGTTAGTGAAAATTATTTTTTGATCTCCCCTCGTAATTCGGAACCTGTCCATTTTTTACATAATGCAGTACGCCACCATCGTCGAGGCTTCCTTTTTTTCTATTAAAATGGCCATGATTATTAACATGGCGGAACTGCAAATCAATGC
The DNA here is from genome assembly GCA_023313115.1 of Rhysida immarginata. Taxonomy (NCBI): domain Eukaryota; kingdom Metazoa; phylum Arthropoda; class Chilopoda; order Scolopendromorpha; family Scolopendridae; genus Rhysida; species Rhysida immarginata. The sequence continues at coordinate 8,802 of JAHWFO010027037.1, forward strand.
TGTTAATTCTCCGTTTCTAGTCATGGTGTATCTCTATCCACAACACACTAGAACTGAGGCAAAGCAAAAAAAAAATATCCAGGGATGAGGGAGAAGAGGGAGTTATTAGGTAAACAGAGTTCCTCCCTCTTCATTCCTTGGTTACTCCTTTTCCCCCTCTTCCAAGATCTTGACAGCTGGAAGCCACTGGTCTCATCCCACGGATCGCAGTTAACTTGATGTGAGCTCGCTGACCACAGAATCTTGCCTCCAGCAAGAATTCGACTCGGCTCGCGCTCGACTCGCAAGATGTATAAGCACGGAACTCACAACAAGTTACCTGCGATCAGTGGGATGAGATGAGTGGACTTCCAGCTGTTAAGGTCTTGGAAGAGGGGGAAAAGGAATGACCCAGGAATGAAGAAGGGGGAACTTTTTTTACCTAATGACTTAAAAACTCCCTCTTCTCCCTCATTCCTAGGTAAATTTTTTTGCTTTGCCTCAGTCCTAGTCTGTTGTGGATAGAGATACACCATGCCTAGAAACGCATAACTAACAGCATTGATTTGCAGTTCCGCTATGTTAATAATCATGACCAGTTTAATAGAAAAAGGAAGCCTCGACGATGGTGGCGTACTGCATTATATTAAAAACGGAAAGGTTCCGTACTATTAACAGATTTTAAGATGCAGTACATCAGCGGCCAATATAGATATTTTACCTGAATGACTCCCACGGATTTTGTAAAATTTATTAACCAAAATAGGGCCAAAAATCTGTAAACAAGAAACCCATTTTCGGCAGCCTATCTCAATTCAAGACAGGTGAGTGTATAATTGAAAAATTTTATTTGTTTGAGGAGTGAATTAAATTTAATTGCAATATTTTTTGACATGACAGGCTAGCCGTCACTCTATGGTTTCTGGCAACAGGAGATTCGTATACAAGCTTGCAATACTTATTCAGAATCTCTAAGCAATCGATTGGAAAAATAATACCAGAAGTTTGTACAGCGCTGGTCGAAGAATTAAAAGAATACATAAAGGTAATCTAAATAAAAACACATATTTGATTGATTAAAAACATTTTAATAGATACAACAGATGACGTAGAAATGAAAAAATTCAAAAGTTTTAATTTCCGAAAACCGTATAGTTAATATAAGTTATTGATGAAATGAACAATCCTTTAGCAAGATAAGAACTGAAAATAGCATGTAATTGATGCGTGGCTACATTTATTTTAAAACATTTTTGAAGTAATGCATGAATTATTTATTAATAATAAATTTAACAATAATTGTTTAAAATTATTCAGTTACTTGGAATATTGCACTTAATAGCTTCAACGTTAAATTAAAAATAATAATAATAAAAAACTTAGTTTTACAAATTCTAAAAGAAAATTCCTAACCTAAATTAATTATAAATTGTAGCTACTAATCAACCAACTGTTATGTTCAATTATTATCTTGCTTGAGGTTTGTTCATTCTGTAAATAACTTTTCTTATACTTTACAATAAATCTATGAAATCGTCAGAACAATCTGACCGGATTGGGGATGGAGATTTGTTTTGAGTGTAATGGTGAGGAGTTGGGAAAGGGGTGGTTGAACATGGATTGGGAAAGGTTGAAATTGGATGTGCTGCGACAGAGAAGTATGTGGAAATGAATAGGATGCGTACGGATGATTAGTGTTGAACGCCTGAACAGTTGAGGGAGCTGTTGAATTTGTCATAAAACTTCGTAAAAAATGAGGCTCATAGTAACCTTGATCTGCCTTGATCAAGATATCAAAAATAGCATATTGCACGCTCTTTTAGTTTCTGTGGAATATGAATTCATTTTGGATGAAATAAAGTTTCCAAATGCCATAGACTCGAAAGCATCAGATGATACGTTTGTGAGTAAGTTGTTTGTTGTTTTTCTCATGAGACTGACCGCTTAAGAAATCACTTTCTCACTTTCATCTTGCTTTCTCCTTGCCCGTTTAGCAGGCCTTGAAATGGCTGTTGCATTGCTGTTTTCATTTCAAGCTAAAGGTTTTCTTCCTCCTGATGATCAATCTTTAAAATAATGAATTGGGAATTAATACTTATAAATAATAAAAAATATTTAATTAACGTTAGTAAATTACATTACATTTAAAATAATGAATTAAATATTAAAAGTAATGATAATTTGTTTTTTCTGCAGCTCCCTACAAATCCTCCGACTTGGCTAGATGTTGCCAGGATATTTGGAATCTGCCTCACTGCACAGGGGCTATTGATGGCAAGAATATCATCATACAGGCGCCAATAAACTCAGACAGTGATTTCTTTAATTATAAATCCAACTTTAGCATTGTGCTGTTAGCTGTTGTGGATGTCAGGGAAGGATTTCCGATGGTCGAATCTTTTAAGACACCAAGTTTTATAAATTGATGACAGAGAACAGTTTAGAGTTGCCACCATCAGAAGAACTGCCTTTTCGTCATACTGTTTTCGTCATACTTTTCGTCAAAGTGACATATTTTTTTGCAGCTGATAGTGCATTTGCGTTGACTGAAAAGTTGATGAAGCCTTACTTTGGAGATCATGCCGGAGGAAGTCCTAAAAGAATTTTCAACTATCGTCTCAGCAGAGCTCGTAGGGTGGTGGAAAATGCATTTGGGATTTTAAGTGCCGTATTTAGGGTTCTGAGAAAACCAATGTTATTGGAGTCAAACAAAGCAGAATTAATTGTGTTTGCCACTGTCCTTCTTCATAATTATTTGCAGACACATTTCCCAAACATTTATACACCATTTACATCACTTGACTATGAGGAAGCTGGGGTTGTGAATCCGGGTTCATTATGCACAATGCCTAGAAAGGCTCCTGCTCATCTCCATAAAATAGGAGATGAAATAGCGGATTATTGTGTGAAAGAAGGAGCTCTTCCATGGCATAATGCACAGGCATAAAAACCAGATCATAATTTGGAACTTACGGTGTTTATTTAGTGTCAGGACTTGTCTCGATCCGCTAAAAATCTCAACGATTCATATACAAACCATCGGCTTGTGTATACTTCGCTGATGCCTGTGTGAAAGATTGAAAGATTATATAATCTATATATTTTGAAATAATGATTTATTTTATCTTCATTTTATTTAAATTTCTGTATTAGTTCTTGATTTAAATTTCATTTTGGCTTAGCATATTTTTTAATGCTTTTAATGTTGATTAATAAACAGTCTCTTTAGTATTGTCAATCATTTTAATGAATTTTATAATTTAAATTTAATTATTAATGAAAATTAGAGATCGGACTTTCCGACTGGTTTCACCATTTATTTTCGGCTTTATCACGGGTTTACACAAGAGGGTACTCGCCCTTTTATACAGAGATATGGTACAATGAAGCAAATTGATTGGATAAATGACTGGACAATATGTATACAGTGTTGCGTGCATCTTTCCATCCGTATTTAATTTTCAGGGAAAATTTTTTTATATTTTTTTTTCGTATTTCTGCCGGGCCAGGCAATTTTTTAGATTGATTAAAATATTAATATAGGAACGATTTTTTACTGAACATATAGGCTATACATTGATCGGGGTTTTTGTTTTGAGTGATTTTCATATACATACTTTAGATTCTCGGAATATTAAGTCGCGTTGCAATTGGTTTCTACTCCGTTGCTGAAAAGTAAGTTTTTACATTAGTAATTTGCCTGCCTGAAATTTGACGTAGCTTACTTAAATTTCTCACAAGGGCTTTTTTATTTAGTTAATAGATTACCAATTGGTAACCGTTCTAGCATATAACCATTTGAAGGTAAATAATTCTATTTATTACAGGAACCTTAGATTTTAATAAGGAAATAAGAAAATAATTATTTAAGGAATGAGTAAAAAACTTTTTTTTATTAGAGGTTTAAACGCCTAGAGTGAATTGTTTTAAAGCGATTTTGCTTATGCGCTCCCTTTTATGGTTGCGCACCTAATTACTTTGTCCAGAGGGGTTTCTCTTTTAGAGCGGTTCGCTCATTTACTCTTTTTAAACGCGTGTTTTCGCTTGATCACGAGAGGCCAACGCGCTTATTGCAGTTCTATTTCCTGGGCGTTTTTGTCTTTTTTTGTTATTGAGTGTGTTGGTTTGGAAGCGACATCGATCAGGGACAGTCGCCTCATGTGTGCCCGCATCGTTTGAAGAATTTTCCCTTCATCCGCCAAGTTGGATAATACAAGGGATGTTTTACTAATTCTTGCCGTAACCTCTGGCCGTTTTGCTTCGGCGTATCATTTAGTTGATAATTGTTGTCCTGCATTTTCTATTAAAAAAGGAGTCTTCGCGTCCAAGAGTCAATAATGCCGTTTTCAAGTTATAACGGAGTGGGGAATTTCCCTCGTTGTATTCGGAAGGAGCCCTAACCAACGTGAGTAACTTTTCCAATAAATCGTTCATTTCTCTATCGAATATATTTTTTGCTCGTCATCCTGTTTATAGTATCTTCCAGATTAGACAATTCGCCATGATGTTGGTACAAGTTCTCATTGACGCCTCTCAGGATAGTGATATACTTTATTTCTCGACTCATTCTAACAGGATTCACAATATTACGCAAGTTGTATTTTATCCCCATATAAGAAGTTCTGTTGCACTCAGTTAATTACGGGATGTGTCGTCTATCTTGTGATCTAGAACCGGCATTCGATTTGTCTTAGCTGAGGTTCTTCTGCTAAGATAAATTTTGTTGACTGTCAGTGACTCTAATGTGAAAAATTTGCTTGGATGTCAATTTAAATTTTTTTATTTTGATGATTGCTTTAGAAATTAATCCATTTATTTATTCTTTTTTTTATATTTTTTTTGTCTTCGCTGACCCGTCTGTAGCCTTTGTGTTTAATTGTGGACCGCTTCCGTGAGAGCCTCTATTTGTTTTTTTGTCTAAACTGTTCTTGTTAATCCTGTTTATTGTATTTGTCTTTCACATGACTTCCTTGCGTGTGATTTTTTATTAGTGGATCTTATTTGTTAATATTTTTCTATTGTAATTTTGTAAGTCCTTATTATTTATACTTTTCCTTTAGATGAGGCTTTTCCGGTGGCGATGGGTTCTATTGTTTTATTTTTTTGAGAATTTATTTATTTATTTATTTAGCCCTTCCACTTTCTTTATTTACTTTTAGCTTTTCGTGTACTGTCAAAGTTTTCTGTTTCTTTCCAAATATACCATTTTTTTTAATATATTGATCAACAATAAGTGAACCATATCGTCAAGAGTTCTTGCGGCTTGGATGGTTGGCCTATGTGATTCTCCGGTCGGACTTGATCATCTGGTTTCACTGGCACGTCGACTCGACCCTTTGCTCCAAGTGTTATTCTAGATTCGTCAGATTGTATCTATTCAATTAGCTAGATGTTATTTTCATAGAGTGTTCTGCCAAGATTCTTGTTCTAGTTTGTTGTTTTTTTTTTACTTTCGTTTCCAAATAATTGGATACTTTCAGAATTTTAGTGTTTAGAACTATCACACATCGTTTCAGCATCCGTAGCGGTCTCTGGTAGTCTGACGCTCTTGGACACTGCTGCTCCTTTGGAAGTTTCTGAGTAGTGGTAGTTTCCAACAAAGAGTGTTCCTCTATCTTGCAGTTTCCGATCTTCTTTGGACTCCTGGATATTTTTTTGCGTCCTTCATCATTCTTCCAAAGCCCAGTTCTTCAAGCAACTGTTTGTTCTAATCTTGTGTATTAATTAATTTTCCTAACATTTTTTTGTGTTTGTAATAAAGAATATTTTATTTGGAATTCTTCACCTAATTTCACTCAGGGGGGTATTAAGGTTTTATTGTTTAAGTAATTCTCTCAGTATTTAAAAAAAAAATGAGGGGTTGGTCGTGCTAAAAATTTCTCTGTTACTTGGCTTCTAATTTAATTTAGTTTTCCTGGGGCAGCCAACAAAATCAGCTCACGATTAATTTAAGTTAACGTAGTTGTCTTAGAAGGGGGGTATTCTTAAACACAATAATCCTAACTTTAAGAAAACTGCCTAAAAAATTTTATCGGGACCAGCGGGGAAGTTTTTAGGGCCTTGCTGTAGGCTGAACGTATAGAATAGAATTTTCGTTTCTGCACGTTACAATAGGTATATGATTAAATACATGGAATTAAAAATCGAAGCATAATAAATAGCGTAGGGGCACGTTCACTGGAAAAGAAACTACGAATGGTAGAATAGAATGTAGTTTGAATCCAACGTAAGTTGATTTATACAAACGGAGTAAAAGGAGAAACAGAGCTATTGGATAATAAAATGCTAACTAAATATAGTATGATGATGCCATGCAAAATAAAGAGTAAAAACAAAATAAGGACCAAAATAAAAAATAGATAAACATCAATTTGTTCTATTTTCGTTGCACCCAATCTGTATTCTTTCTTACATCCTGTTCTGCCATTCGTTACCACTCTATTTATTATGCTTCAACATTTTTCCAGTCATTGTATTTTAGTGAATCATCTACGTATTTGCATCTTGTCTCGTCATTCGCTGTAATTTATCCATTCAATTTGCTTCATTGTATCATATTTCTGTATATAAGCCGAGTGGGATCCAATGAAAACCCCCACCACACAAAACCCCCAGGCATAAAACCCACTGGTAAAAAAAAAACCCAGACACAAAACCTCCAGCCATAAAGTGCAAGGAAGGGAAAAAAAACCCAGAGTAAAACCACAGAAGGATCCGAGTACTCTCTAGTGCATTCCTTGATAAAGCCGGAAAAAAAGGGCGAAACTAGTCGTAAACTTTGTATTCCTATTATTTTATTTTAAAATCTCTAATTTCATTGGTAAAAACAATAATAAGGAATCCCAACTTAATATTCAGTAATTTTAAAGTGTCGCTTATTTGATAATATACTTGAATTTTTAAAATAATATTCAGATGTATATCTTTATTAAATACCAGCAAAGGTACCCGGTGTTGCTCGGGTAGGTAAACAGAACAATCTCAAAAAATTAAAATAAATTTTGCAATATCTTAAAAATAAACACATGAAAATGCTTAGAATTAATACAGTAAAAATTATTAATTTAAATTCGAAAAAAAAATTTTAAAGGATGGAACTCTGCAATAATTTCTTACTAACGTAATCTTACTTCAGATGTACACTGGATGTTGTTGCAATTTCCACTCTTCTCTCGATGTGTTGAAGCAAAACTTGGCCATTCATCACTTTGTGTAGTCTAGCGGTCGCCGATTCTTCTATAGTCTGCTAACTCTGCCGAGTCTTTTCACTCTTTCTCAATATTCTGCTAACTCTTAATTATCTCCAGTTACTGATCATTTTTAAAGATTTGCAAGAAATTATTAAAGTACTAACAACTCTCTTTTCTAGGAAAAAAACCTGTATAACAGGAAATCTAAGCATTGTCACAAATTGAAATTTATCCTTATTGCATCATCATTTTATGTCCATTGTTATAATTCTTGGAAAGGATTGCTTTATTAATGCATCATCATTTTGTGCTCATTGTTATTGGTGAATTGCGCGTTGATACCATTGTTGATGAGAACGACGGGCCTATTGTTGCACAAATTTTGCCTTCCATTGATGGTCATGAGAAATCCGTTGCTGGTCCGAGCGTAGTGTGAATTGCGTGTTGACACCATTGTTGATAACTAATGTTGCACAAACTTTGCCTTGCATTGTTGGCAATGAGATATTTCTAATTAATATGCCCTGCCATAACAATGAATATCGATTTTTTATCGATAATTATTATTTTTCCGAAATCTAAGGTAGACATGGTTTGAAGGTCAAGTATGCAAAATTTCATCAAGATCGGAAAAACTGCTCTGCAAGTTTCTCAGAACATCTGGCAGCAAAATGTGTTGGCTTCAACCATTTCCTATGAGGAAGATAGTAGGTTTCATGTTGCAGAAAATGAAATTGCTAAAAAGTATTATTTACGCCCTCTGTAGGGGATTCTACAAGTGTTCCTTTAATTGTTTTGAGCAGTGTATATAGAAGACTAGCAGAGGTACCCGGCGTTGCCCGGGATAAATACATTTGTAGGTAAAGAGAACAATCTCAAAAAATTAAATTATAACTCCCAATTGGTTAAAAAAAAACCCTCAATCAATGCAACACAGACCATTCTACTACAAAAATACCAGGAAGTCTAGGTGAAATACCTTGAATTTATCGAAACTCTTCTTGACTTGCCTCACCACTGCGGAGAATCACCAGATATTTTAGACTCAAGTTTTTCTTGCCCTTGACGTAAAGCTCTTATACCCTCTTGCTCTTGTCGAAACTCCCGTGGTTAAGATGTTTCAAACGCCCGTAGAACTTTTTCTGTTTTAGTTGCTGAGTTTCTCCGAACAATACTCGTTCTTTCTCTTTCCTTTCCAGACACATAATTTTTTGCCAATCGTCCGGACGTTTGATAGGGAGGTCAAGGGGGACACGCCTGACTCCTATGTCTAATCAATAATCGCTGCCTTAATAATGTTCTGCCACTGCATCTTCACTTTATGCTCATTACCAATAATTCTTGGAAACGAACGTTCAGTCATCGCATTATCAGCATCTCAGTTTCCAAAATATACACGGTCCCATAGGATATAATCAAAATGTATTTTTAGGAAATGTTTGGATCTGCTGTGCTACCAAATAAACTAAGTGATAACCGCGGCGTGGGTCGGACTTTTTTTTGAAATAAATTTTGAAATATCTTAAAAATTAACAGATGTAAACGCTTAGAATTAATACAGTAAAAATTCTTAATGGAAATTTGAAAAAAAATTTTTAAAGGTTTACAATGGAGGGGCCTCTCCAAAGATACCATAGCCAGTCTAAATAATTTCCAACTCACGTAATCTTACTTTTGATGTACACTTGATGTTGTTACAATTCCCTTTCTTCTCTCGATGTCTTGAATCAAAACTTGGCCAGTCATCTCTTTGTGTAGTCTAGCGATCGCCGAATCTTCTATTGACATGCTTACCAGTTGTTCCACACACCACGGAGCTAAAGGAGTGCTTCCTCTGTAGTCTTTCCACTCTTCCTCAATAGTCTGCTAACTCTCCATTATCTCCAGTTACTAATCATTTTTAAATATTTTCAAGAAATTGTTAAGTACGAAGAACTCTCTTTTCTAACAAAAGCCTGATCATTGCACAAACTTTGCCTTTCATTGTTGGTCATCAGATATATATTGTTGGTCCGTGCTGAGTGTTTGAGAATTGCGTGCTGATACCATTGTTGATACCTATTGTTAAACAAACTTTGCCTTGCATTGTTGGTCATAAGATATTTCTCATTAATATGCCCTGTCATAACCATGAATATCGATTGTTTTTATCGATAATTATTATTTTTCCGAAATCTAAGGTAGACAGTGACCTTCCTCATGCATTGTAGGTTAAGTATGCAAAATTTCATCAAGATCGGAATAAAACTGTAGATTTGCATAAGAAACAAACAAACAAACAAACCCACAATAAACATCCTTCTTTATATATATAGATACAGAACCAGCAGAGGACCCGGCGTTGCCCGGGATAATTACGCTTGTAGGTAAACAGAACAACTTCAAAAAGCTAAATTAAACCTCCAAATTGGTTAAATAATAACTTAATCACTACAATATAGAGCGACGGACTATCCATTCTAAGAAAAATACGAAAGACAGGAATTTACCTCTTCACTGAAAAACTCCATTCTAGATGATATATCGGGACTTGATTTACAAAAAAAAAATTTTTTAAAGGTTCACAATGGATGGACCTCTCCAAAATGCCTTCTAGTCTAAATAATTTTTTACTCACGTAATTTTACTTTCGATGTACACTTGATGTTGTCGCAATTTCCTTTCTTCTTTCGATGTCTTGAAGCAAAAATTGGCCATTCACCCCTTTGTGTAGTCTAGCGGTTTGTGGGTTTGTTTGTTTGTAGTGTTGTGTTGTGTTTGTGGGTTTGTTTGTTTGTTTTTTATACAAATCTACAGTTTTTTTCCGATCTTGATAAAATTTCGCATACATGACCTTCAAAGCATGAGGAAGGTCACTGTCTACCTCAGATTTCGAAAAAAAAATAATTATTGATAAAAAAATCGATATTCATTGTTATGGAAGGGCATATTAATTAGAAATATCTCATGACCAACAGTGCAAGGCAAAGTTTGTGCAACAGTAGGTATTAACAATGGTATCAACACGCAATTCACAACACTCTGCACGGACCAACTAATATATAACTCATGACCAACAATGAAAGGAAAAGTTTGTGCAACAATAGGTATCAACAATGGTGTCAACACGCAATTCACACTACGCTCAGACCAGCAACAGATATCTCATGACCAACAATGCAAGGTAAGGTTTGTGCAACAATAGGCCCGTCGTGTTCGCATCAACAATGGTCTCAATGCGCAATTCACCAATAAAAATGAGCACAAAATTATTCAAAGAATTATAACAATGAACATAAAATAATGATGCAATGACAGAACATTCGTTTCCATGAATTATTGATAATGAATAGGAAATGGATATAATAGAGGATATAGATAGGGCAGTCTCTCTCGATGAGGCAAAGGAGGTACACGTGTCTTTCTTCATCTCCCTAACAAGCGTTCAGACGATTGGGAAAAGTGTGTGTGTTTCTTTGTGTATGTGTATGTGTATGTGTTTACCTAGAAGCATAATTATCCCGGGCAACGCCGGGTCCTCTGTTAGTATGTAATAAATGATTGGCCAAAGATTACCTTTTCCTGTTCCTGAAGATGCATTGTCTTTCCTTTGCTTCTTTCTATACTTTGCGAATAAATCATCGTTTTTTTTTTTACATTCTTCGGGCGTGGTACTTCCAATTGCCATGGCAATATCTTTCCAGGCATCGATTTTTTTCTCCTTTCTATATTAATTACAATCCTTTGGATTCCATAAAACTGACTCACTTTTATATGAATCTACAAGCTGAAGAATCTTTTCCTCATTCCAGGATTACATAATGTGGGTAGTAGATTGAAGAGAAGCAAGCTCGAACAGAATAGGATCAAAATGTCGTGGAAGCAATAGCCGCGGCAGAAATATATACAGGATACACGCGCAGGTGAAAGGGCTATAAAAAACATATGTTTGAGAGGGTTGTTCGACGGGTGGTCATCCGTCTTTTGAATTTCCCGCAAGAACAAAAAAACTTATTGGCCCTATTTGAAAGTTGCCAATAAACTAATAGTTTTTTTTTTCTTTGTTTTATTTCAACTTTCCGGCATGGTATTTCCGACAGCCGTGGCAATTTCTTTCCACGCATCTGTGTTTTTTTTAACCTTTTTATAATAATTAAAATCATTTGGATTTAATAACACAGATTGAAGTTTGTATAATTTGATTAGTTGAATGGTCTTTTCTTCATTCCATGAATAGCGAGAATATAAATGTTGGCAGTCGTTTGAAGAGGATTGAAGTCGTTTGCTGGAATTGGATCCTAGCAGCTATAATCTGTCATTTATTAAAATAACACTACTTAAACGAGAAGAATTTACTAATTCATTGTGAAATAAATAAAGCAACGATTTACACGGAAAATTATATCAAATTAAAATCTTGAATGTTGTACATGTTCAGAAATTTGTAGAATAATATTTATTTACAGTAACTCCCAGCCCATCAAGTTGCCACTGATTCGGACTTATCAAGTTTGAGAGAGAGGTTCATAAAATTTACTCCTTCTTTGCAGAGAGAGAGAAAAAAAAAAGAAAATGAAACAAGATAAGCGGAAAAGGGTTTTTCAACCAAGCTTTTATAATGTTTTATTTAGTGGCAACAATAAAGCTTAATGTTGTAACAATAAACAATAGATACATTTAATTCTCGCGATAACGAATTGTCCAATTGTCACAACAAACAATTCGTAGTAATGATTTGGTACCATTAGAACACGAACCAATAAACCGAGTTTAAAAAAATTTTCTTTAACATAAATTGTCATCGTTCCTGTGCATGCTTGTCAAATTTCAGCTCCCTAGCTTGTCGGGAAGTAGGTTTAATATTGACTTCAAGATTTGTCCTAAACAAACTAACATTGCACGTTTAATAAAAGCTTTTAATAATAATAGTAAAAAAGCAAGTGTGAAAGACACTATAAAGATGCTGGACTGGACAACATAATAACTTAATAACAAGAAGATGAGTTAGGAGCACTGATTGGAGAATAAACAGACTCTTCTTGGTTGAGAGAAAAAAATTCCAAATTGTATAGAATTTTTCCTTTATATAATTCCGATGCAAAATTACACATTTTGAAGACATAGTGAAAAAAGGGTTTTCCCTTCTACGCATAATTGGCGCCCCTGTTTTCCCTGTTTGCTAATAAATCTGTTTTAGTCTTTATTTCATAAATCTAATTCTAAAATTCCATTATTAAATTAATTTGTTATTTGACAATTAAGCCAGTGAACTTATTCCATTTAATTTTGTTGCGGACTTTATTTTTTTAGCTAGCACGCAAATGGTTGAGGGGGTTGCTCGACGGGTGGTCATGGAGTTTCCCGCCAGAACAAGAAAATTTATTGGGTTTTTCAGCGAGTCTGCTACAAACCCGTCCTAACTAGGGAGGGTGCGCCCCTTCGAGTTCGTCGGGAAAAACCGACAAAAAATGGATCTCTGCGAGCGCGAGTCAAGCGGCTTGAGGGTGGCTCGGTGAGGCCGTATAAATATGGCGAACTTGGCTCAGCGCGCGCTCTTGACTCGCCATATGTATAAGTGCCTCATTGTATACTCGCCAGATGTATATAAAACACTGTTGGGCGAAGGGAATTGACTGTGATAGTTGGGAGTCTGGGGGTGTCTCTTGACATGAGTATCAGTATCACAGAGTAGGGACCAAAATGAAGGAAAAATTGGGCGATAGCCCAATTGGTAGAGGCGTCGGCCATGATAGTCGAGGTTCTGGTTCGAATCCAGGTCGCAGAATTTTTCCTTTCATTTTTCAATCGAAAAATTATTAGGCTACCTGCGTTTGGAGACAATCTCCATTTTATAGTTATTATTATTATCTGTGAGTTCATCAAACTTTCTGATAGTTTGGATAGGAGAAATTCTCGATCTGAGAGCCAGGAGCCCGCCTTCCATTGGGCTTTCATTCGTGACAACTTGGTTGTCTTTAAGACACCTTGTGACAGCTTGACTGTCCGGGTGTCTGCGATAGCCCAATTGGTTCCTGGTTCGGGACTACCCATGATAGTCCAGGTTCCTGGTTCGAATCCAGGTCGCAGAATTTTTCCCTCCATTTTTCAATCGAAAAATTATCATAAATTTAGTTTTTGAGGTGTTAATTTTGATGTTATTTGATGCCGACCAAGTGTCTAATTCTAATGACGCCGTATTCAAATGTGAAATAAGTTCCACAGGATTTTTATGAGCAGTCAACAGTACCACATAGACAGCATACATTATGACCTTAGTGTGTACAAAATTAATAGGGAGATCATTTATAAAAAGGGCAAATAGAAGAGGTGACAGGATTGATCCCTCTGATACTACATGATTAATAGTAACTTGCAGTGACTCAGTACTTTCGTAGCTCATGTAATATTTTCTATCATACAAAAAACTTGTGAGCCAGTTTAATGGAGGACCATTTACATGGTACTGATGCATTACATCAGTAATAATATAGGAATTGAAACTGAATCAAATGCTTTGACAAAATGCACAAACAGTCTTCTACCTGTTTGTTTTCCGCAATTTCAGATGAAATAAACTCAATCAATTCATAACAGGCTGTATCTGTATTTTTGCGCGGTACAAAATCATGCTGGCTTTGGTGGATAAACCCATTATCAATGATGAACAGTAACAGCCGCTTGTGAAAAAGTTTTTCAAAAACTTTAAAAAAAATGGTAACGACAAAATTGGTCCATAATTTTTGTAGTTGCTAGTGTCTCCATTCTTATGTATTGGAGTAATTCGTGCTAACTTCAAAATAGGTGGGTATTCTCCAGATAATAAAGTGAAGTTTAATATATTTGTGAGGGGTTCAGCAATCACCTGTTTAAGGACAGTTGCAACATCAGACTTGTACCCCAGTGGATCGAGAGATGGATTTGATTTGAGCCGAGAAATTGTACTACTAATGGAATCAAGCCAAATACTGTGGACACAACTATAGAAAGAAAAATAACTCCGAAAACACTATTCCACATAATAAATTTTATTGACTCATGCTCAAAATTTATTATGTGGAATAGTGTTTTCGGAGTTATTTTTCTTTCTATTGTACTACTAACTTCTTCTGGTGTAGTGGGGGCACCAAAAAACTTGAGATGAAGTTACCATGATTTAAATCAGGTGCAGGTTGCGAAGTTTTATTATCATCATCAGCTTCTGGGAGCATCACACTAGGCAATTCTGTTAAGTCATTTACATTAGGAGTAGAGGCAGTGTCAAAATGGAAATTTCCACGCTTCCGCCTTTTTACCAACGTCGTTAATAGGTTCCACTTATTTTTCACAGACTTAAGGGTACTAAATATTTCTCATAGTAAACTGATTTTATTTTGCGTATATCCATTTTGACTAAGTTAGAATACTGTTTATATTTCTTACTTGAATCTGAGGTTGGATTTCTTCTAGATTTAAGATATAGTATGTTCTTGCGTTTAATCTCTAGTAATATTTCAATTGTAATCAAAGCTTGCCTATGGGGATGTTATTTGTGATATACTTGTTATATGGTCTAGTAAAATATCTATTCCATCCTAAGTTATCATGTGCGTTAAATTGGGCTAACATATCCTCACTACTTGAAGAAGTGTCCAAAATATCCGACCAATCGGTTAATTTTAAGTAAATCTTAAATGCAATGATCCGATTGTTGGTTATTATTCTTGGAAGATTTGTACTAAACCCTGTGTTAGTATTTGTTTTAGTAGGAAATACGATCAATATAGGAAAATGATCGCTGGTACTCACGTCAAGCGAATTAGTAAACTTTGGTGTACCAAATGTTGTGAAACAGCTATCTATTGCCGAGTAAGAACGGTGAAAAACAGAATAATGCGTGCATGATTTTATAACGAGAAAATGTCCAGTGTGAATAACGGGGTCCTGAAATTTACTCAGACTTAGGAAGGTTTACTAGAATCTATGTTAAAGTCCCCTATCATAACAAATTCCGATCTAGTACGGAACATATCATGGACAAGAATTGTTAAAGAGTATTTAACTTACTGTAAAGTTCCTGAGGGGGGACGATAAAAAGGGAAATAAGTCTATTTCTTCTCATTCGTATGGTTAGGACCTCGTAATCTGGAGTCACTAATGTTATAGATTTCATAAACGTTACATATGCATGCGTTAGACACATATATGCATAGACTTCCACCTCGCTTATCAGTCCTGCATAAGGAAAAGATTTGATATCCTTCCAAAATTGGGATTTGATCGTGTGATTTGCACCAAGTTTCAACTAATTTTATTAGTGTTGGGTCCAAACATAAAGTTTTAGGTTAATTAGAAAGGAATCAAAGTTGGCATTAATGCATCTTATATGTATAAAATAACGTAAAAATTCGTTGTTATCGAGCTTCATAGAGTCAATGTTAACGTTATTTTAATCATTGATATAGGGAGGTTATATAAAAACAAATCCGCCATCTAGTGAGGATTTTAAGTGGTTAGTTATTTACTTATGTTATGTAAACAAACAATTAAGTAAGATGGCTGTACTTATAGTTATTGCTCACCAAACTAGGCCTACATGTTATACAAATTATATATTAAGTTTATTATATAGAGTTATATCCTATATAAAACTGAATTACCTTAACTAAAAGAAATAAACTTATAGTTAAATACACTACCTTGCCAAAAGTCATTGGACAGTCCATATCCTACATATAAATGAGACATTCCTATCCAATTTAAATGTTGTCGTTCATCCCCATAACAAGGGTCGCTTGCATGCTGTAGAAATGGCTCAAAGAAAGCAATTTTCGGAAAGTTAAGTGGTTTCACAAAGCTGATAATCGGCAATAGTTACAATCATATTTGGACAGCCACAAGAATCTTTGGCGAATATTTTTCCTCTGGCGCTCCAAACTCTCTGAGGACCTAGTCTCGATTTCCCAGTCCGAAGGAGATTATACCTGTAAGTCTGGTTATAACTGGTTAGGACTTCGAGAATCACCACAGTAGAAGGTGATATATTTAGATTATAATATTTGTTAAAAAAGATAACCACCTAGACTTATAATACCTGTTGAGATGTTATAAAAAATTGGGGGGGGGGTCGTTCTCAAACTTTTGTCATTGTACACTGTCGCTATACTCACCATGGAGGAGATGTCGTTTTCTCCTGCACGCTTACACATGTCTTATTACTTTATGCACCTGGTTGTCAAATAAGACCTAGCTTTTCAATCTCACCATATTCCAGATTGTAACTCTAACCTCATCCATTGTTTCTAGTCCAGATGTAAACTGACCTAGCAACCAGATTACTCTTGTAACTTAGCTGTTTTTACACTTGGATTTCAACACACTTTGGCAATTTACATTTTCTAAAACTGGATAATTAAAACTTTAAAATTAATATAACTTAAAGTATACAAGACCAAATTGAGTTCTTTCCACCTCGACAGGAAATATCTCCTTCATTATCAACTTAATTAACTTCACCATTACAAAATTTCAACATTCCAATACAGCCATGCAAACATAGATATCGTGCAAAGTAATAAAATTTCACTAACAACCATAAGATCTAAAAACAATTTGTGTCTGTATTTAGGAACATTTTCTCCATTTCCAACAATTTTATTTGCCACTAGCAGAGGACCCAGCGTTGCCCGGAATAATCAAGGTAAACAGAAGAATTTCAAGAAGTTAAACGAAACGCAATTTATCAACCAGGTTTAAAGAACACATAAACCACAGACAATTCGGGAGAAGCAAACTTTCCAAAACACCCCATCGAGACTGCACACGATTTTTCTATCGAAAATTTAAAATTATTACATCCAATAAATAAAAAAAAACCCTACTGGACGCTTTTGAGACTATCGCCACACAAAAAAACAATCATAATTTGCTACTAAATTTAGACTCAGGCCCCATTAGTGACTCAGCATTAATCAAATGGTGGACTCAGCTGCCCTATCATTAATTTGTCCCGCTTGGCGTCTTTTCTTTAGTTGGCCTAAAAACCGTGGTCTTTTTGCTACATATACACGGTTTTTCCGTGTTCAAGTGAGCTCACTCTCGTCCGTCTAGTGTGCGCCTGTGTCCCTGCTGAATGATGATAGCCTTGCATGTTCAGGTCGTATTTTTCCTTTAATTTTGTTGTGATGAAATAGTTTTTAATTTCTTTTATTTTATCAAGAAGTTAAATTATAACTCCAAATTGTTTAAATAATAGCTCAACGAATATAACATTCTAGGAAAATTCCGAAAAACAAGAATTCTAGGGGATATACTGGGGCTTTATTTACCTCTGGTTGACTTGCCTCAGATTAAAATGATATCCCTCTTCACCACCGGGGAACATCACTGGATATGTTAGACCCAAGTTTTTCATCCTTGACGTAGAAACTCTTGTACCCTCTTGCTCTATTCGAAACTCCCGTTGTTCAGATGTTTGCAATACCCGTATAGATTTTTCTGCTTTAGCTGCAGAGTTTATCTGACCAATACTCGTTCTTTCTCTTTCCTTTCCAGAAACATAAATTTTTGCCCCTCGTCTGGACGTTTGATACGGACCTCAAGTAAAACACGTCTGACTCCTTTGACTCCTCAAGAGACTCTGCCTTATTTATGTCCTGCCATCATTTTATGCTCATTATTAATAATTCTTGGAAAGGAACGTTCAGTCATCGCATTATCATCATCTCAGTTTCCAAAATATATACATTACACAGAATATATTTAAAATATATTTTGATGAATGTTTGGATCTTCTGTGCTACCAAATAAGCTAGGTGACAACCCCGGCGTGGATCTGATTCTTTGTTTTTTTGATTAAATTTTGAAATATCTTAAAAATAAACACATGAAAACGCTTAGAATTAATACACGTTAAAACTTATAATTACAATTCGAAAAAATTTTTTTACAGGCTCACAATAGATGGACCTCTCTAAGGATGCCTCTGCTAGTCTAAATAATTTCTTACTCACGTAATCTTATTTTAGATGTACACTTGATGTAGTTACAATTCCCACTTTTCTCTAGATGTCTTGAAGCAAAACTTGGCCATTCATCACTTTATGTAGTCTAGCGGTCGCCGATTCTTCTATTCACTTCCTTACCATTTGATCAATATAGCACGGAGCTAAAGGAATGCTTCCTCTGTCGTCTTTCCACTTTTTCTCAATAGTCAACTAACTATCCATTATCTCCAGTTATTGATCATTTTTCAAGAAATTGTTAAGTACTAAGAACTCTCTTTTCTAAGAAAAGCCTTGCATAGTGTTGGTGCATTGAGTGCTGATAGCAATGTAGATATCTACTGTTCAACTAATATTTCCTTGCATTATTGTCATGAGATATATATTGTTGGTCCGTTCAGAGTGTTTGTGTATTGCGTCTTGATACCGTTGTTAATACCTATTGTTGCACAAACTTTGCCTTGCATTATTGGTCATAACATATTTCTCATTAATATGCCTTGCATAACCATAAATATCGATTTTTTTATCAATAGTTATTACTTTTCGAATTCTGATGTAGACAATGACCTTCCTCATGTTTTGAAGGTCAAGTATGCAAAATTCCATCAAGATCGGAATAAAACTATAGATTTTTATAAGAAAAACAAGGTAAAAAGATTTTTATAATGTAAGCAGAACAATCTCAAGAAGTTAAATTAAAACTGCAAAGTGGTTAATAATAACTCAATCAATAAAAACAGACCGAAGGTACTATCCATTCTTAGAAAAATCCGAAAAACAGGAATTCAAGGTGCTCTATACAGGGACTTTATTTAAACCCTTTTTGACTTGCCTCAGATTAAATAGATATCCATCTTCACCACAGGTGAACATCAGTGGATACTTTAGATCCAAGTGTTTCTTGCCCTTGACATAGAAGTTCTTATACCCTTTTGCTCTATTCAAAACTCCCGTTGTTCAGATGTTTCCAATGCCTGTATAGGTTTTTCTTTATAGCTGCAGGGTTTCTGTGACCAATACTCGTTTTTACTCTTTCTTTTCCAGACACATAAGTTTTTGACAGTCGTCTAGAAGTTTGATAGGGATCTCAAGGGAGACACGTGTGATCCCTTTCCTCCTCAATAGACGCTGCCTTATATAGGGTCGGGACACATTAATATGACCACCAGTTAGTATCCGGAATATCCACTTTTGTAAACAAGCACAGCAGCTAGACGATATGGCAGAGAGTCAACAAGTCCTCGGAAGGTGGTTGCAGGTATCTGGGACCATTTGGCGATCAGTGAATCCCGTAATTCCATCACCGTGCATGGTGGAGTGCCCAGCTTGTGATCATGGCGATCGAGATGGTCGCACAATGTGGTTGAGGTCTGGGGAGTCCGGTGGCCATGGAAGTAGCTTGAATTCATCCTCATGCTCCTCGAACCAATCGTGGAATATTTTGGCGAATGGCAGGGAGAATTGTCCTGTTGAAAGGTGCCATCACCCTGAGGAAATAGTCGAAATGAAGCGGTGTACCTGGTCTGAGACGATCATCAGGTAACGAACAGCATACAGTTTACCCTCCAGCGGTATCAATGGACTCAGACCGTTTTATCTGCAGAGTTAATCTGATCAATACCCGCTCTTTCCAAGCACATAAATTTTTGCCAGTGGTCTGGATGTTTGATAGGGAACTCAAGAGAGACGCGCGTGACTCTTTTACCTCATCAATAGACGCTGCCTTATTAATATTCCGGTACTGCATCATCATTTTATGCTCGGTAATAATAATTCTTGGAAACGAACGTTCAATCATCGCATTATTAGAATCTCAGTTTCCAAAATATACACATTCCCACACAATATAATCGAAATGTATTTTTATGAAATTTTTGGATCTGATGTGCTATCAAGTAAGCTAGGTGATAACCACGGCGTGGCGCAGACTTTTTTTTTGGATTAAATTTTGCAATATCCTAAATTCGATAAAAAAAATTTAAATGCTCAAAATTAATGGACCTCTCCAAGTACGCAACTGCTAGTCTAACTAATTTTTTAGTCAATTAATCTTTCTTTAGATGTACTCATGATGTTGTTGCAATTCCCACTCTTCTCTCGATGTCTTCAACAAAACTTGGCCATTCATCATTTTGTGTAGTCAAGCACTCGCCGATGCTTATATTTACATGCTTACCATTTGCTCTAAACAGCAGGGAGATAAAGGAGTGCTTTCTTTGTCGTCTTTCCACTCCTTCCCAAAAGTCTGCTCACTCTCCATTATCTCCAGTTACTGATCATTTTTGAAGATTTAAAGAAGAAATCCACCCAGAAACAAACATTCTTCTTCTTTCTATAAATATAAAGACGGATGTTTGTGGGTTTTCTTGCGGGTTTGTGTGTATTGAATTCAAATCTACAGTTTTATTCCGATCTTGATAAAATTTTGCATACTTGACTGTCAAAGCATGAGGAAAGTCACTGTCTGCGCCAGATTTCGAAAAAATAATAATTATTGATAAAAATTCGATATTCATGGTTATGGCAAGGCATATTAATGAAAAATATGTCACGACCAACAATGCAGGGCAAAGTTTGTGCAACAATAAATATCAACAATGGTATCAACACGCAATTCACAAACACTCTGCACGGCGTTGCCTGTGATAATTACGCTTGTAGGTGAATAGAACAACCTTAAAAAGCTAAATTAAACCTCCAAATTGGCTAAATAATAACTCAATCAATACAATATACAGCGAAGGGACTATCCATTCTAAGAAAAATCCGAAAGACAGGAATTTACGTCTTCACTGAAAAAATCCTTTCTGGGTGATATACCGGGACTTGATTTACCGAAAAAAAATTTTTTAAAGGCTCACAATGCATGGACCTCTCCAAGGATGACTTCTAGTCTAAATAATTTTTTACTCACGTAATCTTACTTCAGATGTGCACTTGATGTTGTTGCTATTTCCTTTCTTGTTTCGATGTCTTGAAGCAAAAATTGGCCATTCATCATTTTTTGTAGTCTAGCGGTCGCCGATTCTTCTATTTACTGGCTTACCATTTGCTCAATACAGCACGGACCTAAAGGAGTGCTTCCTTTATCGTCTTTCACTCTTTCCCAATAGTCTGCAAACTCATTATCTCCAGTTATTGATCATTTTTAAAGATTTTCGAGAAATTGTTAAGTACTAAGAATTCTCGTTTCTAAGAAAAGCCTGAATAACTGGAATTCTATGCATTGTTACAAATTGAAGCTTATCCATATTGCATCATCATGTTATGTTCATTGTTATAATTCTTGGAAAGGATTGCTTTATCATTGCATCATCATTTTGTGCTCATTGTTATTAGTGAATTGCGCGTTGATACCATTGCGAACACGAAGGGCCTATTGTTGCACAAACTTTGCCTTGCATTGCTGGTCATGAGATATATATTGTTGATCCCTGGGTAGTGTTAGTGGATTGCGTGTTTATACCATTGTTGATACCTATTGTTGCACAAACTTTGTCTTTCATTGCTGGTCATGAGATACATTTTGTTGATCCCTGGGTAGTGTTTGTGGATTGCGTGTTGATACCATTGTTGTTACCTATTGTTGCACAAACTTTGCCTTGCACTGTTGGTCATTAAATCTTTCTCATTATTATGCCCTGCCGTAACCATGAATATCGATTTTTTATCGATAATTATTATTTTTCCGAATTCTGAGGTAGATGTCATAGTCAAGTATGCAAAATTTCATCAAGATCGGAATAAAACTGTGGATTTGTATAAGAAACAAACAAACCCACAAACAAACCCACAAACCCGGAAACAAACATCCTTCTTTATATATATACACTAGCAGAGGACCCGGCGTTGCCCGGGATAACTACACAGTAGGTAAACAGAACAATCTCAAGAAGTTAAATAAACTATTTTTTTTGGAAATAAACTGTAATAGCTTATGCACTGTTAAAACGTAATAAACACACAAACACACACACAAAGAAACATATACACACTTTTCCCAATCGTCTGAACGCTTGTTAGGGAGCTGAAGGAGGACACGTGTATCTTCTTAGCCTCATCGAGAGAAACTGCCATATCTATTTCGTCTATTAAGTTCATTTCTTCTTCATTGTTACTAATTCTTGGAAACGAATGTTCTATCATTGCATCATCATTTTATGTTCATTGTTATAATTCTTTGAATAGAACTTTCTATCATTGCATCATCATTTTGTGCTCATTGTTATTGGTGAATTGCGTGTTGATACCATTGTTGATAGCTATGGTTGCACAAACTTTGTCTTTCATTGCTGGTCATGAGATGTATATTGTTGATCCCTGGCTAGTGTTTGTGGATTGCGTGTTTATACCATTGTTGATACCTATTGTAGCACAAACTTTGCCTTGCATTGTTGGTCATGAGATATTTCTCATTAATATGCCCTGCCATAACCATAAATATCGATTTTTTCTCAATAATTGTTATTTTTCCGAAATCTGAGGTAGACCTTCCTCATGCTTTGAAGGTCAAGTATGCAAAATTTCATCAAGATCGGATTAAAACTGTAGATTTACATAAGAAACAAACAAACCCACAAACAAACAAACAAACAAACAGACCCACAAACATCCTTCTTTATATATATAGAAAGAAGAAGACGGATGTTTGTTTGTTTGTGGGTTTGTTTGTGGGTTTGTTTGTTTGTTTTTTATTCAAATCTACATTTGTAACAAATCTTTAAAAATGATCAGTAACTGGAGATAATGAAGAGTTAGCAGACTATTGAGAGAGAGTGGAAAGACGACAGAGGAAGCACACCTTTAGCTCCGTGCTGTATTGTGCAAATGGGAAGCAAGTAAATAGAAGAATTGGCGACTGCTAGACTACACAAAGTGATGAATGGCCCAATTTTGTTTCAATTGAGAGAAGAGTGGAAATTGCAGCAACATCAAGTGTACATCTGAAGTAAGATTACGTGAATAAGAAATTATTGGAGAGGTCCATCCATTGTGAGCCTTTAAAAAAATTTTTTTTCGAATTTTTATTAAGAATTTTTACTGTATTAATTCTAAGCATTTTCATGTGTTTATTTTTAAGATATTGCAAAATTAAATTTAATTTTTTTGAGATTGTTCTGTTTACCTACAAGTGTAATTACCCGGGCAACGCCAGGTACCTTTGCTCGTGTTTCTATCTATATAAAGAACGATGTGGGTCTGTTTGTTTGTTTATGGGTTTGTTTGTTTCTTATGCGAATCTACAGTTTTATTCCGATATTGATGAAATTTTGCATACTTCACCTTCAAAGCATGAGGAAGGTCAATGTCTACCTCAGATTTCGGAAAAATAACAATTATTGATAAAAAAACGATATTCATGGTTATGGCAGGGCATATTAATGAGAAATATCTCATGACAAACAATGCAAGGAAAATTTTGTGCAGCAATAGGTATCAACAATGGTATCAACACGCAATTCACCAATAACAATGAGCACAAAATGATGATGCAATGATAGAAAGTTCATTTGAAAGAATTATAACAATGAACATAAAATTGATGATGCAATGATAGAACATTCGTTTCCAAGAATTAGTAACAATGAACAGGAAATGGATATAATTGACGGTATAGATAGGGCAGTCTGTCACATGTATTTAAGCTAAAATTTGGAGTAGCGCAGTGGAAATTAAATAACATGCAACAGCGCACAAAATAGAGTAAAATAAAATATAAAGTTTATTGTAAATCAAATAAAAGTAGCAAAAGATAATGAGGAGTCGAGTGGGCTCCCTTTTGCAAAAATAATTATTAATACTAATCACAAAAATGCAATTGAACAACGGTCCAAGATAAACATGAATAGGTTAACTTTACCTGCACCTCAGTGCGAAATAATCCCAAACTAAAAGATTAACCTTAAACTTAAATCAAACCTTCAAGGCACACAAGCCTAAAAGTAAATTACATCAAAGGCTCAAACACAAGCCCTTACAATATAATTCAGCTAGTAACCTAACCAAAGCTTACAAGCTAAACAAATGATTACGGCAATTAATGTCTAAAAGACTAAAAACTGTAATTACTAAATTCACATAAAAGTAATAGCATAAACCGCTAAGGCAATGAAAACAATTAGCTTATTAACTAGCTAATTAAAATGCTTAACACCCGACACTGATATAGGTCAAAATAGAAATAGCAAATTGACTGGGTTAGTCCCTAGAACACCTAAAAAGCGACCAGCCTCCAACTTATTCGTTTTAAGCAAATAGAAAACAATATGCCAGACAAACGCTTAAACAACTTACATCTAATAGAAATTAATTGAACAGTTACAGAAATTTACAGTAATCAATCACATAAATTTCACAGCCACCTTAAGAGCTTACATAAGCACAAAGCGGCGCACTCGCCCTCAAAGTTCCAACTTTGAGTATAAGTGAATGAGTTCATTAATTCATGAAAGTCACAACCGAGTAAATCAAATGTCCGTGAAGTCCAAAATCAATTTAATTAAAATTAGGTCAATATCACAGATAAGGGTTTGTAACGGAACACAAAGATTAACTTATGGGAAAGGGTAATTGCCTAAACAGCTTAATTACTCTTTTAACTTAATGCGGCGCACATAATAACTTAGCTACACCTAATTATGGTGAAACCAAAATCGTTGAATAGATACGCCCGCATTCCACAGGGCCATAGTCCATACACTATTGTGCTCCTGTGCAGTTCCCGGCGACTTAGTTCTTTAAAGGCTTTTCTTAACAAACCAGCTTTAGAGCTCACATTAAATAACGCACTTACTGTTGCGTAGCAACGGTCGCCCACTGAAGCTCTCGGGGCACGGGGAAGAAATGCAAACGCTGTCGACGGACACCTTTCACTCCGTCGCCTCCCACGCTTTGCGTCGGCATAAACCTCCGCCTGCTTGCCTGCTCCGTACGACGTGGCGTTTTCCAACGAAGCGGTTGACGGCTCCGTAGTCGTCTTCGTCGACGTGGCAGCTTGAGGTTTCGCCTTCCTGCTCAGTCTAGCTTCCTCGCACGACGTGGCGTTATCCGACGGCGCAATTGTCAGCTCCGTAGTCGTCTTCGTCGTGGCAGCTTGAGCTTTTTCCTCCGCCCGCTTAGCTTCTCTGCACGACGTGGCGTGATCCAACGAAGCTAATGCTGGCTCCGAAGCCGTCTCCGTCGTGGGGGCATGAGCTCGTTCCCACTCCCTGGTCCTGCCGAAAGCATGGCATTCTCTCTGCCATTCAGCAGCCTTCGTCGGGAGCTTTTGTTTCCTTAGCTCTCTCTTGGTCGTCGCCAAACTCCTTCTGTCGATCTCTCTCGTCTCTTTGCTCGAGCCCGCACTCGCCAGACTTCCTCCTTTCTCATTGGCTCTTGCGAGAAGATGCTCGAATCGACGCTGATGACGTCGCCTCCGTTTTCGACCGGAATTATAGACTATTCTCGATCGAAAACGAGCATCTTTGTCATCGGAGATATTAACCGAATTAATATTCCGTGACACAGTCTCTCTCGATGAGGCAAAGGAGATACACGTGTCTTCCTTCAGCTCCCTAACAAGCGTTCAGACGATTGAAAAAAGTGTGTTGATGTTTCTTTGTGTGTGTGCTTGTGTGTTTGGCACGTTTTAGCAGTGCATAACCTATTACAGTTTATTTCCAAAAAACACATCAGTTTATTTAACTTCTTCAGATTGTTCTGTTTACTTAATGTGTAATTATCCTGGGCAACGCCGGGTCCTCTTTTAGTTATACAGGGTGTTTTTGAATTGAGTACAGATTTTTTGGGAGATGATAGAAGAGGTCCTTAGAAGTACTTTTTGTCATATGAACATGGGGTCCCCGCAGCTCCGTTTACTTACGATACTGCATTGAACAATCAAATGACACCGGGATGCAGTGTGCGTTGGTAGGCCTAGATTATTTTTTTTTGAAAAATTAACACAAGCAATCTACTGTAATAACTTTTAAAGTAATTGTTTGCAAAGAAATTTCAAGGTGCAAGTGCTTCTTTGTTGAACAGTCTTAGGACAAACTTCGTCAAGTAGATTCCATGGTATCCAACCCCTTTGTAAAATACGATTAGTCCAAATGTAAGTGAACTATTCGCATTCTGGGAAAGCAGTAGATACAGTTTGTTTTAAAAATTTCACTTGATGTACTTTTTACATGTGTAAAGTTAAACAAACAGTATGAATCGTTTTACATGGAATGATTATGCAGACATGCATCTGTGTCTCGGTGCAGCTGGTACCATGGATGGTGCAAGGCGTTTGTATGCTGAACGTTATCCCAACAGAATTCTTCCGAATTCACGAACATTTGGTGCAGTAGATCGTCGTCTAAGAGAAACAGGCGCATTCGCTCATGATAATCATCAGCGTGGACGTCGTCGGTGGTTACGCTCCCCTGAATTGGAGGATGAAGTTTTGGAAAGGTTTAACCGAAATCTATGAACAAGTACTCGTGCGGTCGGAGCTGCTCTGAATACTAATCATGGAACATTTTACATGACAACCTGCAACATCCGTTCAAGCTTCGAAAGGTGCAGGAATTATGTCCCAATGATCATGGTCCCCGGCGTGCTTTCGCGGAATGGTTTATGCAGCAACAGAACAGGATTCCAGACTTTCCTTCCATGGTTTTGTGGACAGATGAGGCAACGTTTACGCGAGAGGTAATGGTCAATAGCTACAATAGTCATCTGTGGTCTCATGTCAACCCATGTTCAACACATGTTAACAGTTTTCAGCATCATTTTTCGTTGAATATTTGGGCTGGCATGATTCACAATGTCCTGATTGGGCCATATCCCCTATCATGCCGTCTTAACGGGCAAACATACTTTGGTTTCCTGAAGGAGGAGCGCACTGGTCTTCTTGAAGATGTTCCACTAATGACCAGACATTTGATGTGGTTTCAACAGGAAGGCGCACCTTCGCATTACACAAGAGCAGTTATAGATTACCTAAATGAGACATATCCTGGTCGTTGGATTGGTCGTGGCGGACCAGTTGCTTGGCCACCGAGATCGCCAGATCTCACAACGATGGATTTTTTTTTATGGGGAAGCATAAAATCAATGGTGTACTCCGAACCCGTAGATACCGAAGAAGAATTGGCGGCTCTTGTTGTCGCGGCAGCAGGTGACATCAGCGACCGTGCTAATCAACTGTTTCCACGCGTACATCAATCCATCATAAGGCGTTGCGAATTGTGCTATGAAGCAAATGGCGGTCATTTCGAACAATTACTGTAGATTGCTTGTGTTAATTGTTAAAAATAAAATAATCTAGGCCTACCAACGCACACTGCGTCCCAGTGTCATTTGATTGTTCAATGCAGTATTGTAAGTAAACGGAGCTGCGGGGGCTCCATGTTCATGTGACAAAAAGTACTTCTAAGGACCTCTTCTATCATCTCCCAAAATATCTGTACTCAATTCAAAAGCACCCTATATATATATAGAAGAAGAAGGATGTTTGTTTGTGGGTTTGTTTGTTTCTTATACAAATCAACAGTTCTATTCCGATCTTGACAATTTTGCATACTTGACCTTCAAACCATGAGGAAGGTCACTGTCTACTTCAGATTTCAAAAAATTAATAATTATTGTTAAAAAAAACGATACACAAAGTTATGGCAGGGCATATTAATGAGAAATATCTCATGACCTACAATGCTAGGAAAAGTTTGTGCAACAATACTTACCAACAATGGTATCAACACGCAATTCATCAACACTCTGCACGGATCAACAATATATATATCTCATGACCAACAAATCAAGGCAAAGTTTGTGCAATAATTCCTGTTATTCCGGCTTTTCTTAGAAAAGAGAGTTCTTAGTACTTATCAATTTCTTGAAAATCTTTAAAAATGACCAGTAACTGGAGATAATGTAAAGTTAGCAGACTATTGAGAAAGAGAGGAAAGACGACTAACGACACACTCCTTTAGCTCCGTGCTGTATTGAGTAAACGGTAAGCAAGTAAATTGAAGAATCAGCGACCGCTAGACTACACAAAGTGAGGAATGGCCATGTTTTGCTTCAAGGCATTGAGAGAAGACTGAGAATTGCAACAACATTAAGTGTACATCTAAAGTAAGATTACGTGAGTAAGAAATTATTTAGACTAGCAGTGTCATCCTTTGTGAACCTTTAAAAAAATTTTTTTCGAATTTTCATTAAGAATTTTTATTGTAAATTAATTCTAAGCGTTTTCATGTGTTTATTTTTAAGATATTTTAAAATTTAATCTAAAAAAAAAGTTCGAGCCGCGCCGGAGTTATCACATTTCCTAGCGCAGCAGATCCAAACATTTCATTAAAATATTTTTTGACTATATTCTGTGGGAAAATATATATTTTGGAAACTGAAATGCTGACAATGCGATGACTGAACGTTCGTTTCCAAGAATTTTTGATAATAAGCATAAAGTGAACATGCAGTGACAGAATATTAATAAGGCAGCGTCTATTGATTAGGTATAGGAGTCACGCGTGTCTCCCTTGAGCTCCTTATCAAACGTCCAGACGACTAGCAAAAATTTATGTGTCTGGAAATGAAAGAGAAAGACTATTGGTCAGAGAAACTCTGCAACTAAAACAGAAAAAGCTATACGGGCGTTTGAAACATCTGAACAACGGCAGTTTCGAATAGAGCAACAGGGTATAAGAGCTTCTACTTCAAGGGCAGAAAAAACTTGAGTCTAAAGTATCTGGTGATGCTCCGCAGTGGTAAGGCAAGTCAAGAAGAAAATAATAATGATTATAAACTGGAGATGCTCTCCAAGCATAGGTAATGATTTTTCGATTGAAAAATGGAAGGAAAAATTCTGCGACCTGGATTCGAACCAGGAACCTCGACTATCATTGTCGACGCCTCTACCAATTGGGCTATCGCAGAATTTTGGAGGTTCTTGGTTCGAATCCAGGTCGCAGAATTTTTCCTTCCCTTTTTAAATCGAAAAATCATTAAGTCAAGATGAGTTTAAATGCTCCGGTATAACACCTGGACTACCTGATTTTCTTATTTTTCGTAAAATGGATAGTCCCTTTGCTCTGTGTTGTATTGATTGAGTTATTATTTAACCAATTGGGAGTTATAATTTAATTTTTTGAGATCTATCTCTATACCTACAAGTGTAATTAACCCGAGCTACGCCGGGTACCTCTGTTAGTTATATATATATATAGACTAGCTGATCTACCCGGCGTTGCCCGGGATAATTATACTTAAAGGTAAGCAGAATAACCTCAACAAGGATGTTGATTTGTTTTAGTTAAACACCTGCAATCATTTCGGGTATATAAAAAACAGTGTTATGGTTTCTGGTGCCGGAATTCGCCAGCTGAGGTTCGAATGCGCTCTCCCGACGCGTGGTGCCAATAACGCTAAGGTTGTGGCTTCGATCTCCGTCTGGGCCGTAGTATAAAAAAATTTTTATACCAATTCGCTAAGCTGAATATTTTTAATGAATAAATTTCGCTAAATATTTAATATATACAGGGGTGTTTCAAAAGGTATAATCCAACATTTTATATATAATAAATAATATAATTTTATTAATATCGCAGCATTTAGTCAAAGCTGGACCGTACACTATGTTTTTCGTTTGTCCGTCCAGGGCGTAATCAAACAAATTATCTGGGCTGCCGACTCTTGAGCAAGTTACAAATAAATGCCCGTGTGAAAAAACATGGCGTTTTCAAGTTAATGCCTGCTACACAAAGGGATTGCCCCTGGGCCTTGTTGGTACTCATAGCATATGAACGCCGTATGGAAAACTTCAATCGCTTGTAATGGAAGGGCATATTTGTATCACTGGCTATTAATGGAATGCGAGGAATGAATACGTCTTCACCTGCGGCATTCCCCGTGATGATCGTGGCCTCTATTACGTTCGGCAATAGATTCTTCACAGTTAGACTTGTTCCATTGCACAGCCTTGGTGGGTCGAGTTTACGTAATAGCATGATTGGGGATCCTTTTTTTAAAGTGAGCTTATGTGGCGGCATTCCTGGGGGTTCAATGGAATTTAAAAATTCTGTAGGGTAATGCACAGCTTGCTCCATATCCATTACTGTATCAATAGATGAAAAGGTGGCAGATTTGCCAGGGAGCATTTCCTGAATAACATATTTAACGCTATCGTATTTTGGAGCTGAAATGGCCCTTTTGCACAGCCATCGTAGCGATTTGTAATTTTCACTCATCTCTGGAAACACTTTAGTTATCAGCTCGTCGAGTGAAGAGACCATATTGCAGAAATTTGAGAGAAACGAAATTAGACCGATAGTGGGTCGACAGGAACTTCTCCATTGGCAATTAACAGCAATTGCTGTGAAAACTGCTCTGCACTAGTTTCTCCTCGTAAATGAACCCTCATATTCGGATTGAGATCCATTTTGCGCACTTGCCTCCATAAGGTTCAGGACTTAAGACAGGCGTGAAGTTCATCGGCTGGCGTAGAGCGTGGAATCACAAGCAGGGTTTGTCTAAAATCTCCTGCCAGGAGGACAACCGTACCGCACATCAAGTGTCCATTTCCCCGTATGTCTTGCAAAGTGCGATCATGCGTTTCTAGTGCTTTTTTGTGGGCCATGGTGCATTCTTCCCAAACGATTAGTTTTACAATGCTTGAGCACTTGTGGGCCGTTCTGAAAACTGCAGATTCAATGATAGCCTCAGAGCTGGAGAGCATTAATGGCATAGTTCCTTTCCTTCCTTTCCTTCAGTATCTAGGACTTCTTGACCATTTCGATTCGGCGCCTCTAGCCCAAGCTGCAAGTGAGTTTTGCCGTTAATAGAGATACATTTGTCCTCATGAAGTATAAGCGCTTGTTTCATTATTCCTGCTGTATAATCTGAGTTAATGAGTGGGTTAGCTCTTTGCGTCTCTTCACTAAAATTTTCATTATATTTATCCCAAAGGCGTTGTGGATTTGATGCAGCGCACGTCATGATTATAATGGCAACAAACTCCTAAGTTGCTTTGGGAAACACGTGGCAGATGCCTCTGCCAATGTCGTGTCCCAGCGTTGATCGTTTTCAAGTAATCCGTGTTTCAGACACGATTCTCTATTGCTTCACACACGTGTCCCTCGAAGGTTTTGAGATCATTAAATGATGTCGGTCCTCGCACAAGCAACATTCTCAGGTAGTAGCACTCAGCATTGCTGGGATGAAAAATGTAGACACGGGCAATGGCGTCAGTTGCGCATATGTCGGTTTGACCTGGAACTTGGGCTCCCTTCTTCCTCCTTCTGAAACATTTTGGTAAGGAGAGGAGAAAAAGGCACAACCCACCTGTTATCAATTTCGATATCTCTGATTTGGTTGTTAACTATGACAGTCGCTGTGAAGCCCCAATTTTCAGGTTTCCGTCTTCTGTATAAAGGTAATCATCGTTGGCTGATTGTGTCTCAACAATGAACTGTCGTGGATAGTTCTTAGTACATTTGCCATCTTTCATGCACGGTGCCTTCTGGTTTACAGGTCCGCACGGCCCATGGATCATGTTCTTTGACACTACTTCGAATAGCAGTGGATCCTGTTGAAGATCTAGCAGCTCAGCAGAAATTATGTCATCTATTTCAGTCGGTCGGATTTTTTCTTTAAGCCATACCAACATGATTGGTCTTGCAAAAGCTCAACTGTAATCTCTGGCCACATAGGGTTGCACGTAATGGTTACAAAAAGATTCGGACAGTCATGATTGCGGACATAAGACATGGCATCTTGAGCATATTCGTTCCTATATCAGCGACATTCTGGTCATTAGCCACAGCATCCCGTAGATGAATATAATCATCAACACGCAGTTTTGTTCTGATTTAACCTAAAATAAAGAAGCCGTTCACATTCGACGTTCGCGTACATATGTACGATGTATTGATGAAACAACTGGCGGAATCGTGAGATGTGGTTTAAGGATCCCTCTCTCAGTATAATGCGGTATGCATAAAACTCCATAGAAGATACTAGTTTTTGCGTCGTATTTCCTGTGAGAGGATCGATTTGTTTTATGTTAAAGTGGTAACCATTCTCGCCATCAAAGAAGATAAGAGGATACTGCAGAGCATCATATGAACGGTGTGTTTCTGGAATCCTCAGCAAATTTTCACTCTGTCTCTGAACAATTATGTCACGGCTATCTTACTCTTCCAGATCAACCTTGAGTATGGCTACATCGTTAATGGTTGGGGCGTTAAAATGCCGTTCATGTTCACCAGATGGCCTCTTCTCTGCCCGTATGACTACTTTGTACTCGTCTGTAGGCATCCTTTCTAATGCTATTTTAAACAGTTTTAGCAGGTGGTTGTGCGAATGAAATAGCCTCTGCAGACTTAAAATGATGTTTTGTCGCACGCCAGATATATTAGCATATCGTTGGTAATCCTCTAATATTTCATTGCCCATGAAGTAAACTTGAAGAAATTTTGGATTTTACCCAGTTCTGTGGTAAATTTGACCCTGAACCTTAAATTAGGCATGCATCCACCTTCTTTCACTATTGTTGACGCGCCAAACGATGTCATTTCGAAGCTTGAATTGTATGCCCTTATATTTTTAAAGAAATGTTTGGAATCAGCTGTGTTACCATATAAGTAAGATAACAGTGGTTCTGGAGGCTCTTTAAGTGGCGGCAGCTTCACTTTTCCTTTAGAGCAACAATGGTGGTTCCCATATATTCCTGGTGGTTCCCATATATAATTCTTTGCCTAACAATGGTTACATACGACATCCATCCTTCCTATTAGGACTTTAGGGTGATTACAGTAATCGTATTCAGAAGTGTAATTAAATGCTGCTAATTTTAAATCAGAATGTCGATTCGCTACCCTTAATTCTTCCGTTCTACGTCGAACTCGTTGTACACGTAGCTCTCTTTCCTCCGAAGTTTCCCTTGATTTTGACGTGGAAGCTTGCATACGCTTGTGCTGTAGACGAAGCTCTCTTTCCTCCGAAGTTTTCCTTGCCCTTGACGTTGAAGCTCGCGTACGATCCTGCTGCAGACGAAGATGTCTTTCCTCCGAAGTTTCCCTTGCCCTTGACGTTGCAGCTCGCATACGTTTCTGCTGTATACGAAGCTCTCTTTCCTCAGAATTTTCTCTTGCCTTTGACGTTGAAGCTCGCATACGTTCCTGCTGCAGACGAAGCTACCGTTGTTCAGGTGTCTCTGACGCCCGCATAATTTTTTGTCTATTACCTCCAGGGTTTCTCTGACGCTCTTTCTTTTCTTTGGTGGCATTACGATAGGTATGAATTAATATGGTTCCTTCAAATGATTACTAAATAACACAACACAGATAAATTATATGCTTTTTGGTTAGATGATTCGAATTGATGTATTTTTAGGAATTAAACTGCAATAGGTTATGCACTACTCAAACGTGACAAACACACAAACAAAGAAACACCCACAAACACTTTTCCCAATCGTCTCAACGCTTGTTAGGGAGCAGAAGGAAGACACGAGTATCTCCTTTGCCTCATCGAGAGAGACTGCCCTATCTATATCATTTATTATATTCATTTCCTGCTCATGTTAATAATTATTGGAAACGAATGTTCTGTCTTTGCATCATCATTTATGTGCTTTGTTATAATTTATTGAAAAGAACTTTCTATCATTTCATCATAATTTTGGGCTCATTGTTATTGGTGAATTGCGTGTTGATACCATTGCTGATGCGAACAAGACGAGCATATTGTTGCACAATCTTTGTTTTGCATTGTTGGTCATAAGATATCTCTTGCTGGTCCGAGCGTAGTGAATTGCGTGTTGACACAACTGCTGATAACTACTGTTGAACAAACTTTTTCTTTGCATTGTTCGTCATGAGATATATATTGTTGGTCCATTCAGAGTGTTTGTGAATTACATGCTGATACCATTGTCGATACCTATTGTAATACAAACTTAGCCTTGCACTGTTGGTCATGATAAATATCTCATTAATATGCCTTGACATAACCATGAATATCGACTTTTTATCAATAATTATCATTTTTTCGAAATCTGATGTAGACAGTGACCTTCCTCATGGTTTGAAGGTTAAGTATGCAAAATTTCATCCAGATCGGAATAAAACTGTAGATTTGTATAAGAAACAAACCCACAAACAAACAGATTCACAAACAAACCCACAAACATACTAGCAGAGGACCCGGCGTTGCCCGGAATAATTACGCGTGTAGGTAAACAGAAAAGCCTCAAAAAGTTAAATTAAACCTCCAAATTGGTTAAAAAAGAACTAAATCACTACAATATACAGCGAAGGGACTATCCATTCTAAGAAAAATCCGAAAAACAGGAATTTACCTCTTCGCTGAAAAAATTCATTCTAGGTGATATACCGGGACTTGATTTACCGAAAAAAACATTTTTAAAGGCTCACAATGGATGGACCTCTCCAAGGATGCCTTCTATTCTAAATAATTTTTTACTCACGTAATCTTACTTTAGATGTACACTTGATTTTGTTTCGATTTCCTTTCTTGTTTCGATGTCTTGAAGCAAAAATTGGCCATTCATCACTTTGTGTAATCTAGCAGTCGCCGATTCTTCTATTTACTTGTTTACCATTTGCTCAATACAGCACGGAGCTAAAGGAGTGCTTCCTCTATCGTCTTTCACTCTTTCTCAAAAGTCTGCTAACTCATTATCTCCAGTTACTGATCATTTTTAAAGATTTTCAAGAAATTGTTAAGTACTAAGAATTCTCTTCTCTGAGAAGAGCCTGAATAACAGGAATTCTAAGCATTGAATTCTATATTGCACATACTTTGCCTTGCATTGTTGGTCATGAGACATATATTGTTGATCCTTGCAAAGTGTTGGTGCAGTGCTTGTTAACACCATTGTTGATATCTATTTTTGCACAAACTCTTATTTGCATTGTTGGTCGTGAGATATATATTCTTGGTCCGTGCAGAGTGTTTGTGAATTGCGTGTTGATACCATTGTTGTTAGTTATTGTTGCAAAAACTTTGTCTTGCTTCGTTGGTCATGAGATATTTCTCATTAATATGCCCTGCCATACCAAGAATATCGTTTTTTATCAATATTTATTATTTTTTCGAAATCTGAGGTAGACAGTGACCTTTCTCATGCTTTGAAGGTTATGTATGCGAAATTTTATTAAGATCGGAATAAAACTGTAGATTTGTATAAAAAAGAAACAACCAAAACCCACAAACCCATAAACAAACAAACATTCTTCTTTATATATATATACTAGAAGAGGAACCCTGGATAATTACACTTGTAGGTACCCGAGTTTCTCTGACCAATGCTCTTTCTTTTCTTTGGTGGCATTACGATAGGTATGAATTAATATGGTTCCTTCAAACGATTATTAAATAGCACAACACAGAAAAATCGTATGCTTTTTTGGTTTGATGATTCGAGTTGATGTATTTTTTAGGTTATGCACTGCTCAAACATGCCAAACACACAAAAACACATACACATACCCAAAGAAACACACACACTTTTCCCAATCGTCTGAACGCTTGTTAGGGAGCTGAAGAAAGGCACGTGTACCTCCTTTGCCTCATCGAGAGACACTGCCCTATCTATATCGTCTATTATATCCATTGTTCATTGTTAATAATTCTTGGAAACGAATGTTCTGTCATTGCATCATCATTTTATGTTTATTGTTATAATTCTTTGAATAATTTTGTTCTCATTGTTATTGGTAAATTGCGCATTGAGACTATTGTTGATGCGAACACGACGGGCCTATTGTTGCACAAACTTTGTCTTGCATTGTTGGTCATGAGATATCTGTTGCTGGTCCGAGCGTAGTGTGAATTGCGTGATGACACGGTTGTTGATACCTATTGTTGCACAAACTTTGCCTTGCATTGTTGGTCATGGTATATTTTTCATTAATATGCCCTGCCATAACCATGAATATCGATTTTTTTATCGATAATTATTATTTTACGAAATCTGGGGTAGACAGTGACCTTCCTCATAGTTTGAAGGTCAAGTATGGAAAATTTCATCAAGATCAGAATAAAACTGTAGATTTGTATTCAATATACACAAAACAAACCCACAAACATCCTTCTTTATATAGAGGGTGAATACAAAAGTCTGAACCCCCCTTTTATTTTTTGAAACGAAGCAGATATGTCAATTTTGATGAATCCAATGAATAGGAAGTTGTGGGTGGTTTATCCCATGGTACACTTTTCATCATCCCAAATATGCAAATTTGAACACATTCAAAATTTATATCAACAACCGTAAGAGATAGAGAAAATAAACCCAATCGCAAACTTGTTCAGTATAAAGAAACAAACAAAACAAAAAAAATCATCCAAATCGGACCAACCAATCACCCACAATCACGTGGTGAACTGTTTGTAGCTTACAAACAGTCACACTGCACAAGGAAAATTGAATGTTGATATTTCCATCATGTAAAGCATGCAAACCAAAAAATTAACATAAATACCATACTCAAATTCACTTTCATGCGGAAAAGCAGGTAAAAGGTATGTTTTGGCGTCAGTTAGGTTTCGTGCCCAATTGTGTTATGGTGATTGTGGCATCAGTTCACCACGTGTGGGTGATTGGTTGGTCCGATTTGGATGACTTTTTTTTGGTTTTGTTTGTTTTTTTATGCTGAACAAGTTTGCAATTGGGTTTTTTTCTTTATCCTTTACGGTTTTTGAGATAAATTTTGAATGTGTCCTAATTTTCATATTTGGGATGATGAAAAGTGCACCATGGGCTAGGCCATCCACAACTTCCTATTCATTGGATTCATCAAAATTGACATATCTGCTTCGGTTCAAAAAATAAAAGGGGGGTTCAGATTCGTATTCACCCTGTATATAGATATATAGAAGATTACAAGCAGAGGTACCCGGCATTGCCCAGGATAATTACACTTGCAGGTAAACAGAATAATCTCAAAAAATTAAATTTTAACTCCCAATCTGCTATATACAGGGTAATTACAAAAAAACTTCACACTTTTAAAAATTTATTACATCAAAGCAATTCAGAATATAGACACACCACATACGGATTTTTAAAGAAAAACTCTTGAAGTTTATTGTGACACTGTTAAAGCTGTTCAATATGCCCCCTGTCGTGACACGGCATACATCAATGCGGTAGTCGAATTCGTCCCAAACCCGCATTAACATGTCTCCATCAATCCCACGTATCGCTACCGTAAAGCATTCTTTCAGCTCGTCTAGGTCAAGGGGAAGGAGAAGGTTGAGGACCTTGTCCTTTACACACCCCCATACAAAGAAATCACAAGGTGTGAGGTAGGGGCTCCGCGGTGGCCACTTTGCAAGTTCCAGGTTATTGTTTGCTCGACCAATCCACTGCTGTGATTTCTTTTTATGGGGGGGTGTAAAGGACAAGGTCTTCACCCTATCCCTTCACTGTGACCTACGCGAGCCGAAAGAACGCATTACGGTAGCGATACGTGGGATTTGTTGGAGTCAGGTTAATTAGTGTTTCGGATGAATTCGACTACAGGGGGCATATTGAACATCTTTAACTGTGTCACAATAAACTTCAAGAGTTTTTCTTTAAGAATCCGTATGTGGTGTTTCTATATTCTGAATAGCTTTGATGTAATAAATTTTTAAAAGTGTGAAGTTTTTTTGTAATCACCCTGTATATATAGAAGGATGTTTGTGGGTTTGTGGGTTTGTGGGTTTGTTTCTTATACAAATCTACATTTTCATTCCGATCTTGACGAAATTTTGCATACTTGACCTTCAAAGCATGAAAAAGGTTACTGTCTACCTCAGGTTTCGAAAAAATAATAATTATTGATAAAAAAATCGATATTCATGGTTACGGCAAGGCATATAAATGAGAGATATATCATGGCCAACAATACAAGGCAAATTTTGTGCAACAATAGGTATCAACTATGGTATCAACACGCAATGCACCTCACTATGCAGGGATCAACATTATATATCTCATGACCAACAATGAAAGGCAAAATTTGTTCATTAGATATGGCTGACTTTGTAACAATGCATTGCATTCCTATTATTCAGGCTTTTCTTAGAAAAGAGAGTTCTTAGTACTTAACAATTTCTTGAAAATCTTTAAAAATGATCAGTAACTGGAGATAATGGAGACTTAACAGACTATTGAGAAAGAGTGGAAAGACGACAGAGGAAGCACTCCTTTAGCTCTGTGCTGCATTGAGCAAATGGTAAGCAAGTAAATAGAAGAATCGAAATGTTTGGATCTGATGTGCTACCAATAAACCAGGTGATATCCCCTGCGTGGCTCGAACTTTTTTTTTGGCTTAAATTTTGCAAAATCTTAAAAAGAGACATTAGAAAACGCTTAGAATTAATGCAGTAAAAATTCATAATAAAAAATCAAAAAAAAAAAAATTTTAAAGGCTCACAATAGAAGGATCTCTCCAAGGATGCCACTGCTTGTCTAAATAATTTATAATCACGTAATCTTACTTTAGATGTACATTTGATGTTCTTGTAATTCCCACCCTTCTCTCGAAGTCTTGAAGGAAAAGTTGGCCATTCATCGCCTTGTGTGGTTAGGTGGTTGCTGATTATTCTATTTACTTGCTTATCATTTGCTCAATACAGCACGGAGCTAAAGGAGTGCTTCCGCTGTCGTCTTTCCACTCTTTCTCAATATTCTGCTAACTCTCTATTATCTCCAGTTACTGATCATTTTTAAAGATTTTCAAGAAATTATTAAGTACTAAGAACTCTCTTTTCTAAGAAAACCCTGAATAACATGAATTCTATGCATTGTTAGAAATTGAAACATATCTACATTGCACAAACTTTGCCTTACAGTGTTGGTCGTGCATATATATTGTTGGTCCGTGCAGAATGTTTGAGAATTGCGTGTTGATACCATTGTTGATATCTATTGTTGCACAAACTTTGTCTTACTATGTTGATCATGACGTACATCTTCTTAATATGCACTGCCATCTTCGTGAATATCGATTAATTATGGATAATTATTTTTTTCGATATCTAAGGTACATAGTGTCCTTCCTCGTGCTTTGAAGGTCAAGTGATCAAAATTTCATCAAGATCTGAATAAACTGTAGATTTGTAAAAGAAACAGAGTCACCCACAAACATCGTTTTTTGCAGAGGACCCGGCGTTGCTGGGATAATTACACTTATAGGTAAACAGAACAATCTCAAAAAGTTAAATTATAACTCCAAATTGGTTAATAATAAACTCAAAAATCGTATAAACACGCAATTCACAAACACTCTGCACGGACGAACAATAGGTATCTCATGATCAACAATGCAAGGCAAAGTTTGTGCAATATAAATAAGGTTCAATTTGTAACAATGTATAGCATTTCTGTTATTCAGATTTTTCTTAAAATTAAGAGTTCTTAGTACTGACAATTTGTTGAAAATTTTAAAAAATGATCATTAAATGGAGATAATTGTGAGTTAGCAGACTAATGAGAAAGAGTGGAAAGACGCAGAGGAATCAGTCCTTTAGTTCCTTCTTGTATTGAGCAAATGGTGGGCATGTTAATAGAAGAATCGGCGCCTGCTAGACTACACAAAGTGAAGACTGGCCAAGTTTTGCTTCAAGACATCAAGAATTGCAACATCAAGTGTACGTGTAAAGTAAGAGTACGTCACAAAGAAATTATTTAGGCCAGCTGTGGAATACTTAAAAAAAAATTTTTAGAATTTTCATTATGAATTTTTACTCTATTAACTCTCACAATTTTCATGTTTTGGTTTTTAAGATATTGTAAAATTTATTCAAAAAAAAAAATAAGAGTCCGAGCCATGCATTGGTTATCACCTAGTTTATTCGGTAGCACAGCAGATCCAAACATTTCATAAAAGTACATTTTGATTATATTCTGTGTAAATGTGAATATTTTGGAAACTGAGAATCAGATAATGC
Organism: Rhysida immarginata; assembly: GCA_023313115.1. Taxonomy (NCBI): domain Eukaryota; kingdom Metazoa; phylum Arthropoda; class Chilopoda; order Scolopendromorpha; family Scolopendridae; genus Rhysida; species Rhysida immarginata. The sequence continues at coordinate 48,868 of JAHWFO010027037.1, forward strand.
GAAGATTGAACATTCGTTTCCAGTTATTATTAATAATGAGCATAAAATGTTGATAATGCAGTGATGGGACATAAATAAAGCATCATCTATTGAAGAGGTAAAGGATTCACACGTGTCTCCCTTGACCTCCTTAACAAATAATATCCAGACGACCTGCAAAAATTTTTGTCTAGAAAGGAAAAAGAAAGAACGAATATTGGTCAGAGAAACTCTGCAACTGAAACAGAAAAGGGTATATGGACATTGGAAACATCTGAGAAGCGGGAGTTTCGCATAGAGCAAGAAAGTATAAGAGCTTCTACGTCAAGGGCAAGAAAACTTGGGTCTAAAGTATCCAGCGATGCTCTCCGGTGGTGAAGATGGATACCATTACAATCTGAGGCAAATAAACAAGAGCTTAAATAATGTCCTGGTATATCACCTAGAATTCTTGTTTTCGGATGTTTCTTAGAATGGATATTCCTTTCGCTCTGTGCTGTATTGATTGAGTGATTATTTAACCAATTTGACATCATAACTAACTTCTTGAGATTGTCTGTTCACCTACAAGTGTCATTATCCCGGGCAACACCTGTCACAAAATATTTATGCATATTCCCCATCGCAATGTAAGCAAACTAATCCCTATAAACATGGTTCCGAAACTGTTCAGGAGGTGCTATAGCAGATGTTCAAAACGGTAGCCATTGGCTGCTACACAGGCCTCAACGAATATGGGGAATGACTGTCGCACACGTCGCAACTCTCCTGGCCGGCTCCTGATGACATCAAACTGAGCTAGGTTGCGGTCCCACAGCTGAGCAGCAGTGTCGACTGGTGCGGCATAACTTCATCCTTGACATGTACCCAAAGATAAAAATCGATGGGTTTAAGATCCGCGGCTCGAGGAGGCCAGGCTACTAGTCCGGAACGTCCAATCCGTCTGTCTGGAAACTGATCATTGAGGAACTGGCATGCAATACTACTAAAATGTGGAGGTGCGCCATCGTGCATAAACCACATGTCTAATCGTCGTTGCAGTGGAACATCATCCAGAACGTCTGGTAGGATTTCTTGCATCAGCTGTATCAAGAAGTCGTGGTACAACGTTCTTGTCAATCTTGGTGATAAACGCACTGGTCCAATCAACTTATCCCCAATGATACCTCCCCACACGTTTATGGAAAACGTTTGTTCATGATTCTCATGACTCCAAAGATGAAGATTATGAAAATTAACGATCCCGTCTCGTGTGAATATCCCCTCGTCAGAAAACAAGATCTGACTAATGAAATCAGGATTCTCAGCACACCGAGCACGGCACCGCTAAGAAAATGCTACTCGACGTGGATAATCAGCTGGAATGAGACCCTGCACTCGTTGAAGATGATATGGGTAAAGACCATCGGCATGCAAAACCCTCCAAGCAGCCATGTGACTAACACCTTCGTGTAAAGCGAGTCGTCTAGTACTTGAGGCAGGGGTTGTTTCTGCACATCGGAGTATACGCTCCTCCCGCGCAGTTGTCCAGACAGCCTGGTTCCTTCCACGACCATCGGTATTGATCACAAACGTTCCTTGCTCCCGTAATTCTTGGTCGATTCGGGAAAATGACCTACTGCATGGTAGTTGATGATTAATGTTTCCTGATACAAACGGCGAGTTGCATGTGCATTTCCATTCGTACGACCATAACACAAATGCATATGTGAGAGTTCAACAAACGTGTAATCACCCTCCATTATCACGCGAGCGTTTTCCAGATGCACACTGCGTAGTTTGTCGTGGAAACGCCCGCTGCTTTCCCCTCTCGTGCAGTGGGCGTGCTCAACACGTGGTTTGTTCTTTGCCACACCCCATGTAACATTAATATCACGTTCCTTCTCATTATGCACGCTAGTTTTTATTCAGTTAACGTTGCGCGCGTTAGAAGTCAGCCGTTAAATCAAGGGCATGCAAAAGTTCAGTCGACATTTGCGAGAAAACGGTTGAGTTTCGGAATCATGTTTATAAGGATTAATTTGCTTACTTTGCCATGGGGAATATGCATAAAAATTTTGTGACAGCACTTCGGATACACCCTGTATATCAATATATTCAATGTTATACGCTATATTCGTTTGAAGTTCTTCAGACTCCCCCCCCCTCCAGCTATTGTAGCGCTAATTTTTTCCTCTCGTATAATGCGATCCCACAAATTTAGGTATTTTTTCAGGTCAAAATTTTTCGCTGTTTGTTAGAATAGTTACGGTATTTCAATAGGGTAAACCACATTATTAAAGAAGAATCGTATATCATGATCAAAAAGGATCCCTTACCGAATTAATAAGGGATATTAAAGATTCTCTGAAGGCTTGCTTAAATTTGCTAAACATTTAATAGAGCCCACCTCTTCACGTTTCCAACCTTACCCTTTCAAAATTGTATGGTTTACCTAAGACGCATAAAACAGGGAAACAGATGAGACCTATCGTTTCCAATATCAACGCTCCTATTTATCGTGTTTCAAAGTTCCTAGCTTACACGGTGAAGAATCTAGTCATCGATCCGATTGATTGTTCGATTAAAACCGTGTGGAATTAATAATAATAATTATAGTCTCCAAACACAAGTAAATATTTTTCGATTGAAAAATGGAAGGAAGAATTCTGAGACCTGGATTTGAATCAGGAACCTCGACTATCATGGCCGACGCCTCTACCAATTGGGCTATCGCAGACATCCGGACGCATGTGTGTAGAACCTACACAAAAGGGGTGAAGCTATGCTGGCAAGCGCACCGCACCACGAAGAAGTGGAGAGTCTCATATTGAAAGCTTTCAAACAGTTGCAATCATATAAAATATTTATTATTGTTTCGTATATGAGTATGCAAATTTAAATAAGAATATAAATAATTTTAAATATAAAACAATTTACGCTTAAAATAGTAAGATTTTAATTCAAACAAATTGTAATTTTATTTAATTATTTTAAAAACCAATAAACATTTGTAAGCATTACTAAAAAAAAAACAAATAAAAACTCAACTTTTGTGCATTAAGATATTTCTTTTAATGTCCCCCTATTGCATTAAAATATTTTTAGTTTTCCAATCATCTTTTCGATAATGCAAAAATTGACTAATATCTGTTTGTTATTCAATTATTTAGATGATCTTTAAAATGAAAAAAATTATCTTATTTTTTTTAGATTTTGGAGACTTTGTTAACGATAAATATTACATAGAATATTAACTATAAATTGTTATAAAATCACCGTTATAAGTTTTAATTAGTTAAATGAAAGCTCGATTGGAAAAGCTTTCAATATTTCATTGAACAAGCAAAAAATGTTAAAAATTTGAATGAGAATTTACAATTTTATTTGCACAAAAGAGCAGCATAATGTACTACATAGCTAATGTGCTTTACCATGTTGCTTGGCGTTTGGTTGATTTATTAATATTGCATTTATCAAATTTCTTGGCCTCTTTCTTCGCTGCTGAATTTCTCCCGTTGGAGGTCTTCCACTTGGCAAAAATCCTGAGATCACGCACTTCCTTCGGAAGGGAAGTAAAGCCGTTGGTCCCGTGTTGTCGTTTGCCGGCTGCACGTTAAAGAACCCTTGCGAGGCAAAATTTGCGGCCCCTATAACGCCGTCCTGAAATGACCATAGCAGTTGAAAAGGACGTTAATACCAAACAAACCAACCAAACCACTTGGCAAACGCTTTGCACTTCTTCGTACTGCACATCCCTGAGTAGCAAGAAAAATTTCCCATTGACTTGAACTTTGGACACGTTCAAGTTTTTTTTAAGATTTTTTCTATTGAAGTCACTGATGAACCAAACTTAGAATGCTTTTCTCTAAACAATGACTGAAAACTGTCAACTTTTTTATCGACGGAGTCTATTTCCTTGTTCTTGTCCAATTCATCGCTTTTAGCTTCCTTCGTTGTTGATGCTGGAGTTTGTTCTGCTTCAAAACGTTCACCGTCACAGTCAGGAGAAATAGGCTTTTCAAATGTCGGTAGCTGTGGGATCATTGATGAATATTTAGGTCTCAGCGGCAAGTAAAATGATAAAGATTCAGCAGCATCTCCTAAAGCTAGCATTGCCATACTATCTTTATCTGCAGAAGCAATTCCTGGTGTATTTGGGCTTACTAAAGAGAAATATTTCAAGATTTCGGCTTGATGTTTGCAAAATTTTCCATGTCTCCCAGCCGAACATGAACATGTTCCTGTACTAATATCGACATCATATAGCCAATCTCCATCTCCGTTAGGCACTGTAAAACTAGATTCCGTTACCTGAAAAAATAAACATGTTCATATTTTAATATGTGAGATGCCTAATAACCTCTAGATTGTGGTATCCGGAAAAAAAACTAAAACTAAAGTTAAAACTTACCTGAATGATTTTTGCTTTAATTGACAAGTATTTTGCTTGTTTCAATTGGGTTTCGAAAAGAAGGCGAGGAGCAGGAACTCTTCCATTTGCAAAGAGACGTAATCTGCGGAAGGAATATTGCTCCTCGATTGTGCAAGTAAAGTCTACAAGCGCAATCAGATTGTAAGCCTTGCTTCTAGACAATACTATATCTTTGAATAACCGAACAGTAATTTCGGCATAATTGTTTGTGTGGTTGCCTTACATTTCTGCACCACGCCATGCCAAACACCATCGATGTCGAAACTGCCAATAATTTTCTAAATATTTTAACCAAAGTTTTCTTGCCGTTTGCGAATTTGAGGCTACTCGATATTGATCGTCCGCTTCCTCTGTACATGCGCTACTCAGAATGGCTTGGAATTCTTGCATCAAGATTTTTCGATCATCTTTTTCAATGGCATGCTTAGAATCCCAAAGCCATCGCCAAACAGCCTGAGCTACATGAAATAAGATTGAATGGCGTTGTTCTCAGCTTCACTTTCGTCACATAAGAAAACATTTGGATATTTCTGCCCTCCGAATAGCCTACTTCCAAGGGCTTTCTCCGACAATGTAAACCCTGCTTCATAGTCAATTGCACGTTGACCAGATCTCAGAAACACTGCCAAAGGAATAGCACCAGCAGCACATAGCGTTAAAAGAAAGGTGACGGCATGGTTTTCAGCATCACAGGAAGCTGTGCTGTCCTTAAAAACAATATAACTCGAAAGTGGAAGATTGTGATCCCGCATCATAACTGGAGTTATTATCACAACAGCGATAGGGTTTTTTCAAAAATCACCTTGACTCCATTTTCTTCGTTTATTTTAATCTTTTCTTTTAGAACCTGAAAATATAAACAATATGGATTTGTAATACATAAAGTAATGTCATTTGTAATGTCATTTGTAAGGTCATTCACAAAATCTGATACTTTTCAGATACCTCAAAAGTATCTTCTCTCCTATGACCTAGGTGAAGTTTACGCCAATTATCATACCATCATCTGACAGTTGTCGACTTTGGATTGAGTGAAGAATTTGCCAATTTTTTTTCTGTGGCACCTTCTGCAAGTGTCAGGTAATCATAATGAGCCTTCAGTGCTTCAGCAACACCCATTCCTGCATTAAAATAGTCTTCGAACTTGTTTTCGTTTTTAAAGTTGGTGGCACATGAGAGAGAGCCTCTGCAGTATGATTGGTATGATTATGTTTAATTAAAATCTTTATCACCGCAGGCATACCAATCTATAAAAGGAAACAAACAAATATTTTATAATTTTGTCATCAACACATGTTTATATTATGTTGAGCGTATTGGGCATTTTAAAAACGAAGTGGCTTACGTACATGCATTGGATTGTTGATGAATTGTAGCAGTGGACGAAGTGAATGAAGAAAAAACGGTTGAGGGAATTAAAAAAAAAATTGCAATGCAAAAATTTTTAAATTAAATAAAATACAATAAGCTTGTTTCAGCCGACAATAAAAATTCTTAAAATTTGAAAGTCGTACATAATGAACACAAGCAAAGGGTTAAACTGAATTACATAAATAATTTCTATCTGATTTATTAAACTCAGATTAATATTTTCCTAAAATCAGGTGACACTTAAAATGTTTGTTCAAAGAAGATAGACTATATAATTAAAACTCAAATATAATTTTATTCATAAATAAGCCACGAGTGCTATACAAAAATAAACATACATAAGCAACTTTATTTAAATAACTTAAAATAGCTCACCTTCGTATAAATATCTTTAGCTTTTGTGTTTCGGTTTACGAAATATATTCGCACAGAAATTTTGGCCTTACATTCTGTGTTTTCACCCTTCGTAGTAGATTTGTTGTGACCGCTGTGTCGACAAACATAGTCTTTTCTAAACGCAAGAAAGGTAGGTGGCTCTTACTGCCCAAAACGTTGAAGAACTCAATTGAAAACTTCCAATCCAATTGTTCCAATCATCTTCACTGAAGAGTGCTGCACGAAGAAGAAACTTCGTCGTTATCTTCATTATTTTTAGGACAGTTCCTATAATTTCTGTAAAATATTCCTTCCATGATTCCAACACGCTACAGTTCATTATAAAAATTACAACAATACGCGCAAACAAGCCATAGTGCAACCATCCACAAGTTTTGACTAACTACTATTGGTCAGGCATTTCATGCGAAATAAACCAAAGAAGTTTTATTGCCTAGCAACGAGCCCACAATATAAATATGATGCGAAACTACGTAAAATATTCCAACCACTGTAGCAAAACCATAGTTTCAGCCATCTTAGCTGGACCGCACCGCATTCCATGCAAACTTCGTATTCATGGATTTTTCCCCACTAGATTTGTCCCTCTTACTTTAACCCAAAAAAAAGTCAACCACCAAATAATGTCAACACTACCTCACGTTGCGCATTCATTACATTCTGTGGAAAGCGTTAATCGGCTTCAACCAATAGCGGTTAGTCTAAAGTTGGCGTTGGTCGCAGTTTAGCTTCTTGTCAGTTCAGCAGTATAAGGATCAAAAGTGATAGTGAGAGGGGCAGTGAAATCCTTGAGGGATATTACAGTATGTTCCAAAAGGGGACATCAGGAACAAAATCCTTATAACTTAAATTTTAACCCAAATATTCTAATAATAAAATCGGATGTTAAACAAAACACTAAAACTATTTTTGATGTAATAGGCGGACATTAAAAGAAATATTTTAATGCTCAAAAGTTGTGTTATTTATTTTATTTTTTTAGTAATGTTTAAAAATGTTTATTTGTTTTTAAAATAATTGAATAATAGTACAACTTGTTTGAATTAAAACCTTGCTATTTTAAACGTACTGTACATTGTTTTATATTAAAATAATAAAAAGAAAGCGTAAAGCCTTTTAATTAAACTAAATAAAACATTAAAATCAATGTTTATTAGTTTTTACAATGATTGAATAAAGTTAAAATTTGTTTGAATTAAATCTTACTATTTTATATGATTACAATTGCATGAAAATTTTCAATAAGAACCGTAAACGTGGAGCCTATTACTAGGACATGATAGTCGAGTTCCTGATTCGAATCCAGGTCGCAGAATTTTTTCTTCCATTTTTTACTATTATTTATGTACATTCAAGTAGTTTATAAATTCTTATGTGGACAAGAGTTTGTTTGTCTCCTTTCACAGATATGCTACCTCAAACTGAGGTCAGAAGCATTAACTCTCAGTATGTAATGCAACCAGAGTTCCCAATACAATATTTATTAGTAAAAATACTGCAAACAACAACAAATAGTGAAATTTAAGATAACTGAGAACTAAATACTACTCAAAATCACTCAAGATTGGATTGGGGAGTATTAATCGACAACAAGAATTTCACACTGATTTACATATGTATTGGGTCACGACATTCTTGTATGAATCCAAATATAAAGAAGATGCATGTCCTTTCCTGTTACAAACTGAGCCTTCAGTTTCTCTACAACTATAAACATAGCTCTATTAATATGATCAGAGTGCAAGAGGTGACTGAGCTAAGCATATCTTATTCTTTTAGGTGCTCCTTTAAAACACATTCTTAATACATAGTGCGTGAGGTATTTGAGGACAGATTCACGTCATGAAAGAAAACAGAGATAAAAGTCGAGATAATAACTTTATTATTGAGATATTAACTTTATTATCGAAACCTTTTTGTTATATGGCTATTCAATGAATCAGCTTCTAAGTGCTTCAATGCGAGATCGAAACCGTCGACATGCGCGAATCAAATGCTCATGGTTCATATTGGTCATTACTCGAACAATGGCAGCTTTCAATTCATCTTTGGAGTTATGGGGGTGTTCATTGACCTCTCTCTCCACAACGCTCCATACGTAGTAGTCCAACGGATTCAGTTCAAAGGAGTTAGGGGCTACGTGATCATAGAAGTTGTCGGCCATTCATTCCTGTGTCATGCGAAACTTGTGTGCTGAGGCAGAGTCTTGCTGAAACACGTAAGGCCTTCCGTTGCTTACCGTGAGCGATATCTGATGTTTTCATGGACAACATTTCTGATTGTTCCTTCTGACACATGGAGATCTTTGGCAAGTGACCTCATGAATGTTCTGGGATTGTCATCAATGGCCTGCTGCACTTGCTGAATAAATTCAGCTCTTCTGATGATTTCAGTGCGTGAGGCATTTTCTATACGCTTTGCTACTGGTGCAACATTGCCATCTTTGGTCTCCAACTCTTTCCGCACTTTGTGGACGAATGATCTTGCGACCTTTAGAAATCGAGCTCAAGGTATTATTTATTAGAACTCATAGCTAAAATTATTAATTCATTAATCGCGGTAGCTGATAGTATTAATTCACTATCCACTTCGTTTTTTTTCTATTGGTCTCGTTTCTTTTTCTTTAGAACACATAGCAGATATTGCTATCCGGCAATTTTAAATTAAAGTTCTTAATGGTAATTTTGAAGGTTAATTCTTCTTGAGAATATTAGATTTCTTACTTCCAGAATTACAAATCACTCTGGTCTTTCTCTCTCCACTAGATTTTATACATCTAATCTGAAACACAGTGATTTAAAAATAAAAGTCGCTTAAGTTTTAATAAATATACTAAGTTTTTATCTCATTTATATTTGTATCTTCTTTAGTTTTTTTTCCATTAACCCCATGTTTGGGCATATTTGCTTGTTAAGGTCAACCCTTGGTAAACACTGTCACCTGGTAAATAGCATCACTCGAGTCCGCCTACGTATGTGAAGGAAAACGGCGAAATCAACTCGAGAAGATCACGAGAAAAGGGGGCGAAGAGGAGTAACGAGAGAGAGCGACGAGAGGGGCGGAAGATGATCGCAATGAAAATTCCCCGGAGACAACGCATGAAAAATTCAGCAGAGGCTATTTGGATGGATGATGACTTTATCTTTTGGAATGGCAAGAATTCGCTAATTTTTAATGCAACCCACCACGAGCGAGAGCAACGAAGAACGAACCATTCGTCGGGAAGGAAGAGGAGGTCAGCGTCAGTTTATGCAGCATGGGGTGGAATATTGCTCCGCCAGGAAGACGGCGGAATTACCTTGACTGACCCCGCGAGGGATTCTTCGAACGAGCAGTAAACGGCAGAATTCCGTACAAACGCCGAGACGACCGTATAGGAGTCGAAGGACGGAGCTCGTGTATTCACCCCGACAATGGGGAATGTAAGCAGCCAAGCAGAGGCCGCATCCATTATCGTCAACGAGGTCGACGGAGTAAAATACCAAGGGAGACGCATTGACGAGCTGTGTATATCCACCCATTTAGGAAACTTGAACTTTCTACATGTAACAGTGATTAATTGCCAATTTTGCGAGAGCAACGAAGCTTTCTTAGAGAGAGCTGCTTTTGAAACGAACGGCTCGCCAGACGAGAGGTGACGTATTCCCCTTCTCTATGCTGTCATATTTGGCTGGAGAGACCGGTGGAATTTTTCCCGAACCCGCCGAATTCGCGCTCCCAGGCTCAGCGGTAATTTAAAATTCCGTACTTTTAGCATTGGGACTGAACTTTTACTACTTTCGTCGACGGCGCCATCGCCTTGATTCCGCCCTTCTTTTTAACGACATTTCACCGGATTCTATATGTAACTGTCAAAAGCATTTAGTTTCACGTCGGTAACTTACGTTTAATCAATTATTGGATGTGCTCCATCAATAGGATAGTACGCACAACGACGGGGCGACTTACGTCATTGTTTGTGCTATTCATCGTGCAGCTGAAGTAATTCTACCTTACTGTGTCCAGTGCTATAGCTACGACGGTGTGTTATTTAAAGTGAGCCAACCAAGGGTTGGTTAATCATCCAGTATAGCGTTTACTGGTGAATTTGGTGTGTGTGTAGTGTAAAGTGTCTTTTGATTCTACCAGTGCTATCTAATGCGCCTTCATCAGCGGTGTCAGTGCTACAGCGCTTATCGATTTTGGAGCACAGCGCTTAATGATATATGTCAGTGCTTTGAGTGTGTGATTTTACGACGGTGCTTAAGTGTTCTTGTTTGTGCTTCAAACGGCTCGAAAGCCTGTTTATTAAAGCTACATTGTGGCTTCTGTTACTTGTGCTTAGTGTTCTCTGCATATATGTGTTTATCAGTGCATCATATTGAGAGTCATCAAATCTGCACGTTAAAGGAAGTGCTTGTACTACATTGTTGTGTCCTTCGGTCAGCGACCCAGGGTGCTTTGATTCCCAAATTAATGGAACGTCGAAGCGAAGACGTCGTTTCGAGAGTCAACGTGACGTCGTGTTCAACTCGCCGCCCTGTCCTACGCCCTCCTTTCTCCTGTTGTCGTTCAGTCGACGATTACCATCTACTGCATCCAATCGATATCTACAACTTCTGGTGTCAAGTCGACGTGCGCACTATCTTCTGTCCCGTCTGCAACAGCGAGATCGACTGTGTTCCCAGCTAACGAACTTTGAATCGGAGACGAGTTGTCTTCGCGACTTTCCATAGACTATGGCCCAGCCATCATTTCTGTAAGTTGTGATTACGCTTTCACTGTAATCTACCGTTAATAAAATTATCGTTCTTGTTTTACCCTTAAGTTCCGACTTTGCTCATTTACCACGTGGCACCCGCCATTGTCTATAATAGTCATTGTTTTTCGCTAGGTTGATACGTTATACATATTCACACAAACTTACATATTCATTTAAAACTAACTGCTTCATTCTATTTGTTGAAGGAAAACTAGCTACGATAAGATATTGTTCTGAAAAGTATTTAATAAAGAAAAATGATGTATTAAATTTGCAAAATATGAAGTAATAGTAAATAAAAAATGGTAATACTACATTTCAGCCATGCACATGGCCTTATCACAGCAGTACTTTTTCCTTCATGGCCAAGTTAGCCTGTCCTAAGCTACAGAATCAGCCCTGAAACATTGCAACATAGTTGAAAAAAATGTTTATACATTTATTATTATGTGTATTAATAGTGTAGGAAATATTCGTTCAATTAGTTAAAACTTGGTCTAACTGTGAAATTAAAATTAATTTACTCATCCAAGCTTCTTTGAAGGAAAGAGAGAGACATCGTTCTATGACAACTTACTTTATTCATTTTTTATTTTAACGATATAATAAGAGTTAGGATTGTTCACTGTCTCTAGAGTGCGTGCTGGCTCTTATTTTCTACAAACAGTTAATTTTTGTACTGATATAATTGGAATTTCGAAGAATGAATGAGTGTGTGTGTTTCAAGTTAGGCAAATCAGCAAAAGGAAATCAGCAATACTGACAGAAGTGTATGGAGATGATGCACTAGTAACGTGGTTTAAACATTTTTAAAATGGACGGGAAATAATAAGCTGGCTCAGTGACTTAGAGCATGGATGTTTTATCTCGAAAACACCGAATCATGGGTTCGAATCCTGCTGAGAGCATGGATGTTTGTGTTTGTAAAAGCCTCAGTAGGTTGATCCCCTGCTAGGTTAAATATTTATTTTACATCCTCGCACTAAAAGCATTGGAGACGATTTTCATTATAATTATCAAAAACATAATCAGACTATCGTTAGAAATGATAACTGTCATCCAATTCATATCCCTTGCAAGTTTAATCAAGCGAATTTTCCAATTGAATACAACATATTCCTTCACATCAAATGCCTCTCATTTCAAAGCAGAAAAACAAATTCCACATCCTCTACGAAACAGGTCTAGCCATTCATCAGATACACTGAAGCATTCAATTCCTAATTCTTGAGAAACTAACGGAGCCTTTTCTTGTAGGAGTGGACCCCTAATTGGTATATCTTTACTTGTTGCATAAAGAAATCAGTATTTTGCCAGCATTAATCTATACATATATAAAAGAGAGAGCGAAAAAAATACACACTTACTCATTCATTCATTCATTCGTTCGTTCATCGCGAACTCTCCACGATATGAAGCCTACAAACTTCAAATTTGGCATGTATGTTTCTCTTGGGTTCTAAGTGCTCGCTATGAAAGGATTTTATTTTTTTCTTTCTATTGTAATAAATTTTTAAAATTCAATTTACATGGTGCTGAATGGGTTTTTTGCCAGCTTCAAAAAATTGTCGTAATTTTTTTTTGTTTAACGAGGACTTTTGCGATTGTTCTGGGAAGCAGCATTAACAATGACTGCAAGACTTTCGCGCGGGAATGGAGTGTTAATTTTATTTTCGATATACATAAATATAAAAAACTACAGTTTTCTCCAATTTTTACCAGCGTCAAGCAAACTTATTTATCTGTGTAAAAAGCATACACAGACACATGACTATTTATCCATATATATTCCATATAGGTGATTAGCTAAAGTAGTGTAATCATTCCCTGCAATGTACTTATAAAAGTTAGGTACTGTTCATATCATATTTTAACACCCAAGGGAGGGAAACGGGCCTACCCCCTAAATTATATATATATATACAGTGAGCAAAAAATTATCCGTCCACCAGCTTATATGAACATGAAAACGTTAAATTAAATAAAACCCAATAAAATTTGAATGGAAATTTTATCGTTATCTACAGTATTTAAACTATGTGAATTGAGTAGGGATCACTCTACTAAATGGGGAAAAGTAAAAATAAAATAGATGATAAGGTTCCTTGTAATAGTAGAGCCAAAAAATTATCCGTCCAGGTAAGTAGTCTAAGCCAAAAAATATTATCTATTATGAGAAAATTTGTGACGGGCCACCCCCTTACCTTCGTTGGGATTATAGTAAACGAGACTCGAGAAAGAAAGGGGTAGGCTAGTCAAGGGTTCGGGACCTGGATTAATTACTAAGGAAGGACTGATGCAGTGTCAACAATATTGGATTTACTCATATTTAATTCTGAAACATTTTTTGTTACAGCAGGGTCGAGCAATATGAATGGTATGTTAGTAATATGTTAAGGGGCCCCTCTTGGTTTTAATGCTACAGTACTACATTCCTATTTAAATTCACTAGACCCTCTTAAATTCACTAGACCCTCTTAAATTCTATGCAAGAGCGCCGTTAACAATGTATTCTCCCAAGCCGTGGGTATTTCAATAAACATCCACCGTGTAGGCTCGGGCGATTGAGGGGGGCATCTCAATACAAGGAAAGCACTGTCAACACCCGAATAAAATATTCCTTCCTTGGAGAGTGACAGTGTTCCAATTCCCTGCGAGCTCGAGTGCCGTCCTTACTGGGAAGAAGCTTTTTCGCGTTCTTTTACTTGCGCCTATTCCACCATGGAAAACCACATGCTCAAAACTGGTCAGAAACCCACTGCCGTCACCTGATGTGCATTTTGGCTTACGATGTGGGTAGACATACACCAACGATCTACCTGTACAACCCTGCCGAAAACCTTAAATATGCAACTCAATGTACTAGCTAATTGCTAATATGACTATTTTACAGTACGTAGTTCATAGGGCAAACTAGGTCTCTTAGCAGGACGCAGAAACATAACCAATTCAAAGCATACGGATATATAAGCTCCACTTGAGTTAAAAGTCGATACTCAACTCCGAAACTACGCAGAATTGCTCTCAGCACTTTTATAATAAAGTTGCCTTAAAGAACATGTGAAGAGGGCAGAGCCCAACGATTTTCGCACACCATAATGTTATTCCGCCACTGAAGGGAGAAGCCGGACACATTCCATGGCGCGTGGACAAGGCAAAAAAAACGAATATTGTCACTCACCCACGGACGACATCAATTGGACTTCGTTACCATATCACTAGCTGCTTAATCAACATTGCTTGGGTCGATGGAACAACGGGACATCAGGCTCGATGAAGCTCCGTTCGTTCGATTTCCCTTCGCTGTCCGCCATTACACACGCGAAAATCGCTTAGCTGCCAGGCGAACTTATATCTTCGAACTAATTAATTAACTTCGTTAAAAGCAATAACCAAATATTAAATGACAATACAAACATACATTAAGTGCCAATGGCACAATTGTGTTGAGAAAGCGGCTCTATTTGTTCTTCCCGAGGCCATATTCCATGTTCTCGTCGGAACAAGAGAGACAACCGCTTAACACGAACGCAAAAACAGAAGAACAGAATTAAATCTGTTTAAATAATAACAATACACATTTTATAGTAAAATTAACCGATTGTTTACTGGAGGCAGAGCGCATATTCCTAGAACACAGCAACAATATAAGCCTCCAACAAACAAAACAAACAAACAGGAGAAGAACGACCATCTCACGATTGACCCGATGATTCCCGCGAAACGCTCACAACATCAATTCTACTTAATAAAGAAGCAAAAAACTTATATATCAACAAAATAATTCCATATAACAGCTTAACATGCTCACACTCTACACAAACAACCATTCCCAAGACACCACGAACCTTATTCCACTAACCTTCACTCATTCCACCAAACGAAAAATCGCGGTGTGACGACCGCATGCATTATACTTTACAATGCCCGCGCACACCCCCATTTCGGTTCCCGTTTGCCCTTACCTGTTCCCATCGGACATATGTAACACACTTAACTGACATTGAATGTCACAAATTAAACAATCATATTCACAACAGATTACTTATCAGTATGGATAATAAACAATGTAAATCATTGCAGAAAAATAAGAAAATAAAGGAACATTCGTATGATTCGAGAGGTAGTTGGACTAAAGGATAGGAAAAGTCAGTATTTATTTGTGAAGGAAATCTAAATTCCACACTCGTCAGTCCATTATATCTTCCAAAATCATCACACAACAGGAGAAATCACAAGTAAAATTGGAAGAGGCAGGAAAAGGAAAATATCAAAACGGGAAGACAGAGAAATTGTATATCGCATTAAAAAGGATAGAAAAAAATCGGCTGTAGAACTGCGTGCAGAAGTGAAAAATGATCTAAACATTATCAATTATACCTCAAACCACTGAAACAGGTTGCATGAAGCCGGGCTTAGAGAATGCATGCCAAAGATGAAGCCCTGCGTCAGTAAGAAAAATCGAGTGAGACGCCTGAATAGTACCCCTGAAAGAATAGTTAAATAAGGACAAAAATTTTTGCAACAAATTTGTGTGGTCAGATGAAAGCAAATTTAACTTATTTGGCTCTGGTGGCTGTAACAAAGTTGGAGAACACCTGGTGAAGCTTATAGACTGGAGTGTTTGAAGCCAATAGTGAAGCATGGAGGAGGAAGTGTCATTGTATGGGGCTGCATGCCGGCTACAGGGGTGAGCCATCTGGAATTTCTCGATGGCATCATGAACCAACACCAGTAAAGAGAAGTTCTTGATAAAAATCTCCATGCTTCTGCAAGTAAATTGGGATTGAGAAGTAGTTTCAGACTTCAACAAGGCTCAGATGCTAAACATACAGCTCATTCTGTGAAAAAATTCCTCAAATCCAAGAAACTTTAAGTGCTTGACTGGCTTCTCCAGTCACCTGATTTAAATACTATCGAGCACCTTTGGGCCATAACGGAAATGAAGAGGAAAACCGTAGACTAAACTCAGAAACTGATTTAAAAGACTTTTTTACAAAAACTGAATGATGTACATGAAAAAAATCTACGTACAATCGAAGCCTAGATTTTGTCATGGCCAAAGGAGGTCCAACGAAATTTTAAAAATTAAGTTTAATTTGTACACTTGCCCAACCGTTTAAGTGGACGAATAATATTTTTGTCACAAAATGTAATACAGACCTATTTTGTATTATAATATCTCATGTCAATGATAAACCCTAAGTTCAAGATATTATTCAGAGGCTTTAACTTTATAGACTGATTTGTATACAGGGTGATTATAAATAAAGTTACGATTTCAAAAATCGATAATTTGAAAACTACTCGTCAGAATGACCTGATATTTTAGCAAGACAATCGTGAGGCAATGGAATTTTGTTTGGCGAAAGAAAAAAAATAGTTCCAAAATCTGCTGATAGAAGGTGCTGGCAGGGTTCACATTCTCTGGACATATGCAAATTACTAATACATGTCCTTCCGGCACTTCAGCAGCGTCATGGTGTGGATCGCATAATAGTCATGCAAGATAGCGCTCCTCCGCACAATGCTACTCCTGTGAAGCAGCTTCTGAGTTCTCATTTCGGAGATGCTAGGATCATAAGCCGCCATTATCCAACAACGTGACCGCCACGTTCCCCCGACTTAAACCCGTGTGATTTCTGTCCTGAAGAATGTTGTTTACAGCGGGCGGATTGAGAATCTAGCCGATTTAGCCAAGCATCACACACCACATCCATTGCATCAGTACAGATACCCTCCGATCTGTTGTTGAGCATGCCATTTTGCGCTTTCAATTAGTAGCGGAACAAGGCGGAGGGCATATCGAACAACTTCTCTCTTAATCATCAGTAAGATGTTTGATCCATGGAGCTGGGTTTATTTGGCATTATCACTGTTGTCGCTGTAAACACGTATTCTTGTCTTTTTGCTAATAAATTTTTCGTAAACCCCTGAACTCTATTGTTTCCTTTTGGCTAACAACATTCCTGTGTTTAACGAATCCATGACATTACCCTGCCAGCGCCATCTATCAGCAGATTTTGGAACTATTTTTTTTCTTCGCCAAACAAAATTCCATTGTCTCACGATTGATCTGCTAAAATATCAGGTCATTCTGACGAGTAGTTTTCAAATTATCGATTTTTGAAATCGTAACTTTAATTACTGCCTCAAACCAAAGCCTACAAGAAAGCTTATGCAGTGAAAATATTAAACTGAATAAAGATTACTTGTCTTTTTATTAAGAAAATTGATGTACTGTTGTGTTTTTTTGTCGATGTGCAAGTGAGAAAGCTTTCCATATCAATGTAGGGCTATGAACTTCCAAACTGCCTCGATGAAGTTGAGGCAGTTGCTTTTGTCGAAGTTGCTTTCTGTGCTCATGACATTCAGACGAATTTGCCATGTATTATACATCAATTACATTGCATATAGTGTCCAGTTCATTATACAATATATTAATTCACTTTTTATTCGAATTACTCGTCGCCAACATCCAACAACATCTAAAATAACTTCCAAAGATCGATATAAACACGCTTTCATGGGGCAAATGTTCCAAAATTAAATTAAATTTGAAAGACCTGTTCGAAGACACAGATGAATCAGATTTTGAAGGTTTTTAAATACTAAATATCCAGACTATTCAAAAATAAAGATTTTTTTTTCTGTAAAGTTTGCACATTTTATTTCTCGCGAGGAGTCAAAAATGGGGGTCGCATTATACAAGAGGATAGGATTTTTGCCGATTTTTTGGGCCAAAAAAGTGGAGTCGCATTAGAGTAGAAGATTTGCGGTATTTTTTAAATTATCGATTTTTAAAAACGTAACTTTAATTATAATCGCTCTGTGTATGCAATTAAACTTGAATAAACTATTAAGGAATGACATAACCAAGTACCGAAAGGCTAAATTAAACCATTCGCGGAACTATATATTTAAGCACATTAACTTTGTAACTTTCTAATAGACCATAAAGAAAACATTAAATCACGTACCTTTAAACCAATATCGACTATCATAAATTTAACGTTATATTCATTCACGACACATCATTCCAAGTTGTTTGATATATTACATGCCATATCTTAGCATTGAAAGTTCCATTGAATCACAATGGTTCCACTAAACCAGGTTCCTTGGCACAAATTTCGACTATCATTATTTTACATTATATTCATTCATGACAAATCATTCCAAGTTGTTTGATATTGGTTCCACTAAACCAGATTCCTTGAAACCAATTTCGACTATCATTAATTTTACGTTATATTCATTCATGACACACCATTCCAAGTCGTTGGATATATTACATGCGATATTTTAACATTGAAAGTTCCATTGAAGCAGTGGCTCTACTAAACCACGTGTCTTTGAACCAATTTCCCCTATTAATAATTTTACTATATATTCATTCATGATACATCATCCCAATTTGTTTGATCATTACGTGCCATATCTTATCATTGAAAATATTTGAGGGTGTTATAATGGGACCATTAGAGCATTGGTTCGATTACAACCTTATTCAAAATGGTCCATTTCCTGAACCATATTTATCGGTTGGCAAAAATAGTAATTTATATCTGCTTCGATCTCGTAACTACGATTTGTTTGATATATTACTTAATATATCTCTATTGAAAATTGCTAGATGGGTTCGTGAAGGTACCATTTGGGCACGTGCCAATGAACCGATTTAGATAATATTTGGAACTGATTCGTTCCGTGAAACATATTCATCGACTGACGACAACAGATATGGAAAATCTTTCATAGTCTTGGAGGAGTTAGAGTCGTTTGATAAATTGCATGCCATATTTTAGCATTGAAACTTCTAATGAACCATAATGGTTCTATTAAAGCACGTTCCTTGAAACCAATGTAGACTATCATTAATTTTACGTTATATTCATTCATGACACCTCATTCCAAGTTGTTTGATATATTACATGCCAAATTCTAGCATTGAAAATTCCACACAACATTTCTTGTAAAGGGCAGCTTATTAGTACACATTCACATAAAGGGCAGCTTATTAGTACACATTCTGTTTACTTTTGGGCCTTTATTCCGGGAAATTTGTCATTGAAAATTCCAATAAACCATAATGGTTCCACTAAACCAGGTTCCTTGAAACTACAGTGGTTAGAAGTAAAAGTGTGTCAATTGAATACTAAATGCAGCCTGTGTAACGACCCCCCTATATTAACCAAACAGGCGACGACGAAACAAAAGAGAGATTAACTTAAAGCAAACACTTCGAACCAATCTCTGTCAAAGGGAGCTTAAATCTAACCCCAAAGATAATGTAGAATATAGAAACAAGAGGAAAACAAAATACGTTTTAGCTCTTGTGGCCGAAGATACAATTTTTATTGAAATACATAAAATAAACAAGCAAAATCTGAAATAAACAACACTTGGTGAGACAAATAATGTTCAAGGCTTCTTAAGTGTTAACAAAGCAAGTTGACCTTCATCTGCTTCATGAGTTCTTCTCGCCTTTGCGGTTGCAAAAAATATATTCCTTATCTCGTATCTGGAATCAGCTAACCATTGCACTGTTGAAAACAATCGCTATGACGATAACTGAAGAAACGGCTCAAAGGGTAATGTAAAAAAAATATTACAAGATAGAGGGAAATTATGACGCAAAAATTCTCTAAATTAGGATTAAATAAAACATAGGACGTCTCAAAAGTTAATAGCTAAAATAATTCTCTGGTGGTTTCATAACGCTAACCATGGTCTCGGATGGACATTAAAGGTAAATACAAAATCTTCAACAAAAATCGGAAAAATTAAAAAAAAAATCCAAACCTCTGAGGAATACTAATGGCTGAACTTAACAGCGCTTCCAGTCAGCCCTATGTACGTATCGCCACCAGGTATCCATCCAAAGTCGTGTTTAGAAATAAACAAATTCCAAAACGAGGTTTTACAGAAATCCTGAGGTATTCCGACCTGCTTTAACGAACCAAACGAACATAAGTATTATAAGACTTCTGATTACGTTCTAATTACTTATACGTACAAGCAATATTGAATCTTTATATTTACAGAATAAATCTAACCCTTACTTAGCATTTTTGAAAGGTTACAAATTAAATAATACCACATAACCGTTAGGCCTTACATTGCAATCAATCTAATCAGTTCCGATGCGCAAACGAACACAATGTAATTTTGTGTTGCAACGTTGCAATATACCTAAAATATTTGACTCGGGAGAAAATACACAGTTCCGACGACTGCTTGTGACCAGGTAATTCATTCCAAAATGTCATCTGTAATTTCTTTGAGGTCGCCATCTAGGTGAAGTCGTGAGTCGAAGCGAAGTCCTACGTAGTTGCTCGTTCTATTTTATTTGCAAACTCATGAGCGGCACGCATAAGCCAGAAAGCGTCGTGTAGACCTTTTAGAGGGAGGCCTACTGTAACCCTATTCAAATTGTAAAGATGTTACATTAGCAAGAACTCAAGTTTTCTATAATTACCAGATGACTGCAGGATGGGGGAGGCAGAGCAGAGAAGGTCTGTCAGGTTCTTGTCGTCGGGCCAAAGTGAACCTCCAAACAAATCAGCTTACCGCCTAAGCTCCTTAACAATAGGCGCGGACTAAAAAACACCACACGCCTTGTGCTACATTCCAACTCAATCATTAAGCACGACGTGTTAAAAAAATACATACAGGTAGGCATTGTTAACAAAAATAAATTGAAAATAAAGAAAGCAGAAGCTCGATGCACGAGACAGTGGCAAAGAAAATATAAAAAATTAAATAAAGAATCCAAAAAGGTTTAATATAACCAACCGAAAAAAAATAATAAAATAAAATTTCAAAAAAAAAACAAAAACATATAGACAATGGTTTAAATTTACAAATAGCATCGACTTAAAGTAGGGTAAAATTTAAAAAAAAAAATATTGCCAGAAAAAGGATAAAAAAAGTTAAATAAATAAAGGAAATACAAAAATAAGAATAAAGGGTGGGAAAATACAAAAAATAAAAAATAAAGAAAATAACCAGACTTAATTCTCTCGTTCTAGGAAAAGGTACGTTAAATAAAATAAAAAAATCCCACTTCAATTAGGCAAACAATTACATACCATATTTGTTTTCAACCATTGCAATAGCAAAATTGTATCACAGTTAGAAACGACTACAACGTGAAAGATGGCAACAAACAAATCAAAAAAACCCGAACGTTACAGTCCACCCCAAAAAATTTCTTTTTTTTTTCTATTGAGACAAAAAAAGTTTTTTTTCATTAAGTAACATCGTCATCCACACCAGATACGAATTTTTTTGAAGATCTCGCGCTAACCTTCCAGATCCGATGACCTGCAGGTACATCTAATCTGACGGCTTCATATGTATTGAAATCATACAAACGACATATACGAAACGGACCTATAAACAATGGCCCTAACGCTCTATCTGAAGGTTTGATGTAAACGGCGTCACTTTTAACCAAAACTTTATCGCCCACTCGCCATCTTAGCTTTTTAACATTTTTCTGTTCCAATACGTCTCATTTTTTGGTTCGCGACCTATATTCAGACGCTAAATATTCTAAGCGTTTGTGTTTCAGAGATTAATTTCTCGTTAAAAGGATTCCGTTTTAATATTAATTCCAAAGGTATAACTCCAGTTTCTTTACGTGGTGTAAGTCTCATCGTGTAAATACAACGATCTAAATGGTTTTCCCACGCGGCGTCTCTATCATCTATCACACACTTACGTAGTTTCTCCTTTAAGGAACGAATATATCTTTCCGTGGGATTAGTCCTCTGACAATACGGTACCGTATATTGAACCTCGATTTTTTGTTTTCTAAGGAAATCTTTAATTTGCAGTCCTGTAAAATAGGAAGCATTATCACAAATAATACATTCTAGTATGCCCCATTCCCTCATATTTTTTTACGAGTCGAATTATTTTCTCCTGTGATAGCTTTTTACACGTGTGACAATCCACCCATCCTGAAAAGGTATCGACGAGTAGAATGATATACCTATTTCCTTGATAAGACATAGGTAACGAGCCCATCACGTCAAGAGACCAACTTTGAAGTGTTTTTTTTTACATTCCTCCTTAAACCCACTTCCAGTCTTTTTCGGGCTGAGGGTTTGCATTTTTGACAAACCGGATATTGTGTCGAAAATTTCTAGATATTGTCACGCATATGCGGCCAATAATAAACCGCCTCATTATTTCCCATCATTTTTTACTTCCTGGGTGTACCAATTTCTCTTGGTGCCATTTTTTAATTAATTCCGACCTGTATTTTTGTGGTACTAACAGTCTCTTAAAATCACCTTCCAGTTTAAAAATACAACCCTCGGTGATTGCCCAACCCTCCGGATTTCTACGAGCTACTTCTTTCATTTGTTGGCACCATGCATCGCTTTTGTTCTTTTTCCCACTCCTGAAATTGCGTTTCCGATCGAATCATCAAACTTCTAGATAAGGCATCCGGTATCTTATTTAACCTACCTTCGCGGTGTTTAATACTAAAGTCGAACCTTTGGAGTTTTATTATTATTTATCCACACCAAGGATTGAGCGTCGCAATATATAGTGAAATGTGTGCCTTCAACATAAGGTCGGAAATGATTGATCTCGAAAAGCACCGCCAAACCTTCCCATTCAATTGCCGAATACGTACTTTCTGCATCAGTCAATGCGCGACTACAATGCGCGATCACCCTTTTTTCTCCGCCTAATTTTTGTATCAAAACTCCACCTACAGCTCGTTTGCTGGCGTCAGTATGAATTTCAAAAGGCTGATTAAAATCTGGTTGTGATAGTATAGGTGGGTACGTCAACATAAATTTTATTTTTTCAAATGCCGCTTCGCAGTCTTCACTCCAATTCCATTTCATTCCTTTGTGCATTAATTTTCTTAATGGAAAGTTTATTTTGCTTAACTCAGGTACGAAAGATCGAAAAAATTGTGTCATTCCGTTGAATCTTTTTATTTCACTAACGTTTTTGGGTTCTTTAAAATTAATCATTGGTTCCACCGTTTTTTTTTGGAGGGTGTGATACCTTCCGCGTTTACTCTGAAACCCAGAAATTCCACTTCGGTTTGGAAAAATTTAGACTTATCAAAATTTACAATAAGATTATGACGTAATAGCCTATCCAATACCAATCTCAGAATACGTAGGTGTGAAGTCATATCTGGAGATCCCACTATAATATCATCCATATAGTGGAAACTCCAGGGCTCAATGGATGGATCTAATACTTTATCAATTATAGACTGAAAAACTTGCGCCCCATTGCTTACACCAAACGCGGTTTTTTCACAAGAGTCATCATCTAGGCGCACCTGCCAATAGGCAGATTTTAAATCAAGAATAGTAAATATTCTGGCGTTGGATAACTTATGTAGAATTTGCTCCATAG